>JAEQBH010005532.1:0-99170 GCA_016808115.1 Tetrastigma voinierianum | reverse complement strand
CAGAGAAGGTCGAGGCCGATCAGTCAGAGAGGTCGAAGTCGGGCCGAGATAATGTAGTTTCCTCGGGATTGGCTGGAAAGACATGTGATTCATTAAGGATTTCTCCCGATTAGCAGCACCTATGACGAGATTGCACTGGAGGTATCCCGACCAGGTGTGGTGTAAGAGACCCGTGGAGGATCCAAATTTCTCGTAAGGGTGTAGCAGACCCGGGAGAGATCCCAAATTTCGTGTGGGTGTAAGACCCAGGAGGATCCAAATTTCGTGTGGTGGGAGACCCGTGGAGTTATCCAAATTTCAGAAAAGAGACCGTGGAGATATCCGAAATTTCTATGTGAATGTAAGAGGCCTCGCAGCCGTAGGTCAAGGGTTATGTCAGCTCGAGATGAAAAACACACAACAGTTATCATGACTTGTAGCTGAAATGACAGATTTTGTCGACTCGAGATTCGATACCCCTTGAAATTGCATTGAGGTTATTGAAATAAGAAGGGCTCTGTGATATGGATGTCATTCCATACATGGACTAGGGTCGACGGCTCATTGATTGTCATGATTGTGACCTGGGAAGGTCATACACAACCGCTGTAATGTAGGTTACACGTCGTGGATTATATATGCAAAGAGGACACGCCGCGAGCACGCGTCCTAGATCATAAGGGTACTGGCGAGCAATTGCCCTTAGTGGAATTCGCTTTACCAACAATAGTTATTTCTACAGTATACGAATGGCACCATATGAGGCATTGTACTGGGAGGCCATGTAGATCACCGCAGGCCGACCGAGGTGGAGAGAGCCCCATCACGGTCCCGATCTGGACAGACACCTCCGAAGGCGAAGATCACGATAACGCCTTTTTCACGGCCGTGAGTTTCCAGAGAAGAGTAATGCGTATGTATGACGTCGACCCTTAGAGTGCCCGGTGGTCGATCACGCCTTCAAGGTGATGCCTGCGCGGGAGGGTCAGTTCTAGGTTTAGATAAGTTATCGCCGAGGTTTATCGGGCCTTCGAGATACCGGATGATAGGCACTCGCGCACTGGCCGGGTTTTACCGCTCAACACATGTCAAGTGTCCACGAGGTATTTCACGCCTCCATGCCCTAAGTATACCCGCATCACAGGCACTTGATATCATCAAAGCCATGACGCAGCATCGCAAAGCAATGAGGTGCTATTGCATCTACGGAGTGAGGAGTCAACGAGGGAGCGCGAGGACATCGACGCGGCCACACCTATCCCTTCGTTTAGGACGGTTACCGTGAGTTTAGTCAAGAATATTTAAATGACGAGCTTACGCATGGTATCAGGCACGTTGCATATGCATGTGAGTGATTAGATTGTCCGTAATCTTCTGACCTAAATTCCTTTTAAGGAGGGGAGAATATAAGACCCGAGAAAATTCCAATTTCTGGAAAAATAGCAAAATCGTAATTTCGGTCAAAACCCGAAATTTTTCTAGATCTCGGATGACAAAACGGATTTCACCGTTGGAATCGTCTTACGAAATCTAGCTAACACGTCGAATTTCGTCGAATTCCGAGACAATCGGAATTTGCATGTTTTTCGAGGCACCAAGTATCGAGTGCCGTAAAACGATATTCGATGTGACAAAAGTCACATATAACACGTACTCATATGCCATAAGTTGCATGAATAGAGAAATGATGGAAATGGATGGCCGAGATAGGGCCAAATGTCGAAAATCCAAAGCTTGGGGACATAGATGTCATTTTGGGAATTCTTAAGTTAGATAAAACAAAATAGAGAATAGTGTTTCTTCTCCAAATCAAAAGGCAAAGAAATGGGCAGTAGGCTGGGACGGTTTGTGCAGAGGCTAAAATGGTGAGTTTTTAGAGTGAGAGAGAGACTTCTCTAAAGTTTCTAGCGATCCGACCATTCGAATTGCCGAGACAAGAAGGAAACGCTACGCAGCCGAGGCCTACGCGTGGCTCTGGCGAAGGGAGTTTCACAAACTCCGTGAGGTAGGGGTTTCATCCTACTCCTTACTTTGATTTAAGAGTTTTGCTTGATGTTTCTATTGGTTTGAGGCTCAACGACGCTTGATCAGTCCTAAAACTGGGACCGAAGTGTTAGGATTTATGAGCCCATTCGGGGCAACTCGACGCTCATGGACCGTTTTAGGGGCATGCTGCGTGATGATTTATTCAACTAATTCATGATTTGATACATGGTGCCTAAATGCTACATAATCTCGGTTCACCAAGGAACCGATGTTGATGTTGACCTTGGAATAGTAACCCGAGGGTTTCACCTGCTCACGTGAATAAGGTTCACGAATTAAATTCTGTGAGAAATTGTATTGTCAGTAATTCAAAATTGAATTACTGCGGTTTGTTAAATTAGCCCATGAGCTAATTTTCGTGTGATTGATGATGAATTGGCATAACATGTTTTATGTGCTTCACTATGTTAATATATATACATGCTTTTATCTATTAAAGATGAGTTGTGGCAAAAATGTATCGAATCGCAGATCACGCATTCCATTTCGTGACCGGGCACCCTAGAACAATATGAGCGAAAGTGCAATGCAGGTGGTTTCCCCCCGAGAGAATTGTTTCTGAGGGTCGACTAATAATAAGAATTAATTCCGAGTGTGTCCATTACAATATCTGGAGGGTAGTCCATATGAAATATCAATCGCCTGAAATGGCCCAATTGATATACACTGAGGGTCACCACCAAATGTGACTATCTGAGCCTGGCCCACTACTTATATCGTATGGTTGTCCACGCTTAAAACAAATACCTTTGTTTTGAAAATAATGTTTCTCATACATGGCTTAGGCAAGTGTGAGGAGTCTATGAGGACCTTAACATGGTCAGTCATTTATCTGCAGGTTCACGAATTTGTTTGAATGTGCTACTTTGAGTATTGCATATGCACTTAAAGCGAGAGTAACCCATTTAGTGTTTTATCTCCACTACCGGGCGATACCACCCTATCGAGGGAACATTTTTTCGTGCATTGTGGGCGCCGAGAAGACAAATTTTCTTAGAGACCGATTTTGAAGAAAGTCGAAGGTGGCTTTGGTTTTTAGTTGATACATGTATTAGAATGTTTTAAACTTTTAATATATGTTGTATAAGAGTAAATTATTAACTTGAAACTATGATATATAGTTAGTGTATTTTGACGAGCATTGGTATATGGACCCAAGTGGCCATTTTACTCATGTTAAATTATACTGATCATTTAGACAGTTTGTATTGGGTAGAGTTCCGCACAAAGGAGACTCGTCTCGATTTTGAATAGTATCTGCCACCCGACATTCAATAGTATTCCACGGGCTGATTGTGTAGTCAACTTAATCTCCTGGTTTTCAGCATCACTGTCACCAAGGTGGGTCAAGGAGATAAGTTTTTATTGCCTGAGACCATTAATGATCAATAAATGTCATCTTTCAAAAGGAAAATTATTATGGGTCTAGTTTTTATAGCTAAGTGAAGATCCGATTCGGGAGACGACTATAGGTCATCCTCCCCAACGCGAGGAAAGGGTCACGATCCCTCGCTACCATATTAGGAACCCAAACTCGCGAGTCTACGTTTCAAGGAATTTCTTTATATTTTAATTCATTTCTTTCCAAATTAAACATTAAACCTCACTATTTTTGACCAAACCCTTAGTCCAAAATGAATTCAACTAATTGAACTTCACCGCAAGTCATTTCCAGGTAAAGAAAAACTCTTCACTATGTTCAACCCTTAGAAGCCACTTATATCATAGTGAGCTACGTTACTAAAGATGAGGAATTAGGTTTATAAATTTTGCTGATTCCACCACTCTACCGTATTAACTAAACTGTCGCTTATGACGTGCCTTAGTGCAATTGATGAACTGCTTGAACACTCAGGATCCCTAAACATGGTGAATTTCTTTTTGTCATTTTTTTTACAGTCATTTTTTATTAGTTCCATTTCACTGTTTAATTTCTTTTTGGAAACTAACTCTAACCCTGTAGGTAGAATTGTTTCTTTGTTATCTGGTGTTTGCCTTGTTTTTCGAATAAGAGTTTATGTTCCAACGGGATAGGAATACAAGAGGCATATTAGAGATAATTAGTATTCCACAGAACAAGGTCAGAACAACCTAGACAAAGGACTGTACGATTCCACCCGAGGAACAAAGAAAGTCAAGAAGGGAAATTGGGAGGAAACCAATGCCTATAGGTCCATGAGGGACCACATACACCCTCCACGAGTGAGTGCACCCTCATGCATTGTGCCTCCCACAGAGGACATGATTGTCAAACCCTACATTCTGCCCTACTCCCCACCTTCCATGGTATGGAGAGTGAGAACCCATATTCGCATATCCGGGACTTTGAGGAAGTCTGCAACACCTTCAAAGAGGATGCAACCAATGTGGACTTAATGAGGCTAAAAAATTTTCCTCTAACTTTGAAGGATAAAGCCAAGATTTGGCTCAACTCTCTAAGGCCAAGGACCATTCGAAATTGGACCGAAATGCAGGTTGAGTTCTTAAAAAATTCTACAATACGTAAATCAATCAAGTAGGAAAATCTACACCAAGAACCCACTTAAAATGAAAAAAGTTCTACCAATGCTGGGAAAGATACTTGGAAACCCTCAATGCCTGTCCTCACCATGGTTTTGACACATGGTTGCTAGTCAACCATTTTTATGATGGAATGTCCCCCACCATGAAACAATTGTTAGAAACAATGTGTGGAGGGAGACTTGGGCACAATCCAGAAGAAGCCATGGACTTCCTAAACTATGTGGCAGAGACCTCCAAGGCTTGGGATGAACCTAACCCAAGAGAAGCTGAGAGAATGAGACCTACAACCAACTCGAGGGGAGGCATGTATTCCCTCCCGGAGGACATGGAAATGAAGGCAAAGCTATCCACCTTAGCAAGAAGGTTGGAGGAGCTAGAAATGAGAAATCAACATGAGGAAAATTCAGAAATAAACACCTATGCCCAACCATCCTTGTTTCATTTATCAGTCTACTGAGCACCAAGGAGAGCACTGTCCAACTGTTCCTTCAATGAGGGATATGATAGTTGAACAAGCCAATGTTGTGGGTCAATACAAGCCAACAGCCAATGCCCCATACAGCACCACATACAATCCCAATTGGAGGAACCATCCCAACCTCCCGAAACCGAAGCCTCCAGCCTTATGTACCCTCGGGCGCACAGCCAAATGCATGGTTCCTCGCTCAGGTATTATAGCCACCACCATCATCATCTCCAATGAGCAAAGATAATGAATTAAAGTGGTGGGTAATTTTATGAGGAAAGGTAAGGCGCCAATGCGCTGACTCAATGTGTGGAAGAATAGAAAGCAGTGAATGTCCACGCTAACCATAGAATAAACACTGTGGGAAAGTAATTTTGAACAAGAAGATTGTGAGCTCCATTCGATTCGCCTAAAATTTGATAAATAAGTATTCAATTTTCTAGCCGAAAGTGACCAGCAAAGAAGTGCAAGAAAAAGGAAAATTTCCTTCCCAGACACAGCCTAATCCTAAGGGAGTGCATGAATTAAGCTCTTCCAGTGAACCAACTTCCAGGATAGATGAAGTCAAAGCAAGTTATCACTCTAAGGAGTGGTAAGAAGGTTAACCAACCAGTCCCCAAACCGGAAGAAGACACAGGAGAAAAAGAAACTGAACTTAAGAAAATTGAGATCAAAGATGATGCAGTGAAAGAGCCCACCTCCACCTTTTCCTCAAGCACTGAAAAGCAAGAAGAAGGTTATCAATCAGGCTGAAATCCTATAAGTGCTGAGGCAGGTGAAGGTCAACATCCTCCTACTAGACATGATTAAACAGGTCCTAACATATGCCAAATTTTTAAAGGACTTGTGCACAGTAAAGAGAGGGTTGAGTGTTGATAAGAAGTCCTTCTCGACGTAACAAGCCGCCATTATTTAAATAGCAGTTAATCTCAAATGCTGAAGCACAAAGACCCGGTCATTCAACCATCTCAAGAACATCTATGGGACTTGTACGGAGGCGCACTACTGACTGTGGGCCGTGTCAACTTGTCAGCTTTATTTAGTGTACTAACTGGTTTTGGAGAATCAAGCCCACCACCATCACATTGTCCCTACAGACAGATCCATAAAATCCCCAAAGGCACCGCGGGAGGATGTTTTGATACAAGTTTAAAATTCTACTACCTCAGATTTGTCAGGCTTCGATACGTAACCACTGCAAGTATTAACTACGTGCCTATCATCCTGGGAAGACCATTCTTGGCCACCTCTAATGCGATCAGATCATCAATCACGAAATGAGTTATGCAACTTACATTCTGGAATATGACTTTAGAGCTCAACATTTTCCATTTCAAAGAAAGCATATGCATGCAGCTGGAAGAGAGGGTCTTAAGAGGTCTCGCTTGATTGACACCATTCGGAAGAGCAAAATGAGCAAAGAACAATCGGCAGGATAAACCGATCGAGGAGCTATTAGACTTTCAAGAACCGTAGCCTCGTGAACCGTGGTGCTATACATGGGCCATGGAAAAGAAAGGAAGAAGTTTTGCCTTTGCTAACTGAGGAGGGCAAAGAAGGAGAAGGAACCATTGAGCCTCAAAAGTTGGTTCTCAAGCCCCTACCTGTGGAATTAAAGTATGCATATTTAGAAGAGGACGACCCCAATGCTCGCTAGAATTCTTCATCGCTTCAATGCTTCACAGAAAACAAGCCTATTGGGAATCGTGGAGAACAAGCTAAAAGCACAAGTGGAAAATCTCTAAATCAGCCGGAATCAGCCCTTTAGCTCAGACCCATCACATCTATTCAAAGAGGAAGCAAAACCAGTTGAGACAAACAGCAGAGGAGATCGAACCCTCACAATGCCAGAAGTAAGATGCAGAAGTTCTCAAATTGCTACAAGCTGGTATCATTTACCCCATATCCGATAGCACCTGGGTGAGTCCAACTCAAGTTGTGCCCAAGAAGTCTAGGGTGACCACTATGTGCAATGAGAAAGGAGAGGAGGTGCCCACTCGCCTTACCACAGGTTGGAGGGTACAGATTGACATGCGAGGCCGAACGGGGTTTCGACAAAGAAATATCACTCTTCGCCTTCACGGACTACCGAAGAATTTCTCGGGCATCCATGTTATCAAGTTGATGGTTACTCGCTACTTCCGTATAGAGATCTCGGGCAGTAAGACCAAGACAAGACTACCTTCACCTGTCCATTCTGGGACTTATGCTTACAAAGAATGCCCTTCCATGCAATGCCCCGCTAATATCTCTGAGATGCATGGTCGGCATTTTAGACATGGTGGAGCGCATTATGGAGGCTCACGGATGACATCACTGTGATATGGGGGTGGTTTAAAGAATGCTCGTCAACCTTGAACTCGTCCTCGCACGTGCATTGAGAAAATTTTGGTGCTTAACTGGGAAAAATGCCATTTTATGGTAAACCAAGGACGCTCGACATACTCATATCTAATAGGGGAATCGAGGTTGACAAGGCAAAAATTGGAGTTAATTTCCAAACTCTCCCCACAAATGTGAAAAACTATGAGACAATTCTTCGACATGCAGACTTCCTACGTATAGTTCATCAAAGACTTTTCGAAGATTGCAAAGCCTCTTTACAAGCTGTTGGAAAATGATGCCAAATTTTCCTGGAATGAACCATGCCAAAGGAGCTTCGAGGAGCTCAAATCCTACTTGACCACTACACCAATAGTAAGGGCACCTAACCGGCGCTGCCCTTGAAGTCATGTGTGTGATAGCGCAAGTGATTCGCCATTGAGCAGCTTCTGCAAAAGAGGAAGAGGGAAACCTTATGTGGTTTACTATGCAAGCAAAACTTTGAATGAAGCACAAAGGAACTACACCACCACATAGAAAGAGTCAGTCGCGCTGGTCTATGCCTTGGATAAATTTCGTGCATACTTGGTGGGGTCGGACATCATTATCTTCACAGATCATTTAGCTTTGAAGTACCTCCTTACCATGCAAGATGTCAAGGCTAGACTCATTAGATGGGTCCTTCTGCTCCAAGAATTCAACCTGCAGATCAAAGATAAAAAGGGAGTGGAGAAAGGCGGCGTATCATCTTTCCAAAGCAACCATAGCACACCAACACCCCATGTACCTCCAATTAACGGTATTTAGTTTCGAGGAACTCCTACTAGTAGCTCGAAGTAGTGCAAAAAAAAAGGCAACAAAGGAAGGAAGCAAGTAAGGGAAAAAAAGAAGAAAAAAATATGTGCTGGGTCTAAACATTAAAAAAATAATAATAATAAACTTCGTCCCACTTCCAAAAAACAATTGAATGCAAAAAAATAAAAATAAAAACCCTAATAAGATTATTAGCCTAAATTGTTATCTAATATCCATTAATTAATTTTAGAAGTTAGATTTAAAATGAAAGTATTAATATTTATTTAATTTAGGTTATCACAAAAAAATTCCATCCTTGCTTGTCCCTCATTTTATCCTCTTGTCAACTTTTTTTTGTGTCCCAATCATAGACCATTTGTTCACAATTATAGACCATTTTTTCACATAGAATTTTTTTTCTCCACATGGGCCTAGGCAGGTGCCCCTCGTGTTCTCGCCAGACCTGCCTAACCTCACTCTCAATAAATATTAAACATTTATCTGAAGACGACATATGGTATCGATACACGCCGTGTGAGAGTTCTAGCTAATTAAAATTCCAAGGGGATGAAAAACTTACCTAGAAGGTTCTCGATTAGGCCAATGATCTAATCTTATGAGGATAAAATGTGGTTCTTTGAGATGTGCTCTCTTGGAATTATGATGATCATGGATAAAACGCCACAGTACTAAAGGATGGTTCTTTCTTTGCAGTAGTCATAATAGAGAGCTCTCGAAATGTGGTAGAAAGTTGTTTGTCATTTTATTGCCAAGAATTCTTAATCGCATAACCACATGTTTCTAGTCCAAAAATATCATAAACATAATATGAATCTTAAAATTTTGGGCTAGTTTATTGCGTTAAACTATGGCATTATGTTCAAATTTACAATCTTAGTTTGGTTCAACAACCAGAGAAGATATTGAATTGGAACCAATTTGATGTAACTTGGACAATCAAGCGACAGCCAGAAAGAGACCAAACTGTAAGCCTCTTAACTTCCAACCAACAGCAAAAGCATAATTATCAATTGTACATGCAATACAACTTATTGAAAAAGTATTATCCATTGAAGAATGTTGGTTGTTATAATTATGTTTACACTTCATGGTATGCAATTCTATCCGCAAGTGTACGTTTTTCATACATATAATGATCACGGGCACCAAGTGCTAATTACTGAAATTGGGGTAGTTTCTCTTATATCCAAGCTAAGTAAAATGAGGGATTCTAAATTGACCAAAAACAATTAACTTCAAGGGAAAAACATATTAGAATTCTCAAAAGGGAAAAAGAAAAGATTACTAGATTAAAGGCCCTAGGATTTGATAAATGGATAACCCTAAATATTAAAATGAAATTATCATCTTCGAAGTCAATGGAACACATGCCCAAGGCAAGTCTTCAAAGTAATCTTCATTAGCCTCTCTCAAAGCTAACGATCTACCAACTAATGTCAGATATATTGCTTCTCAACTCAACCACAGGCCTTAGTGATGCATTAAAGGAAAGGAAACTCAATTATGCCTCATAATTCTTGCTAACATCTCTATTAACCAACAAATCAAGTTGATTCACCTAGGTCTAACCTCTTACGTGACTTATCTTGTAACATGCCACAAAACATATTGAAGGTGATCAAGAATCAATATGAATAAGCACAAACATGAATCAATGAGCAATTAACAGCCAATTGACTAAAGACATAAAAAAAAATCAACACATTAATATAAGGTTCTCATATCCAAATTACAATCAAAATCCTAGGCTAATGAATTAGAACATCATTAAGAACTAATACAAGATAGAAGAAATTGAAAACATAAGGAAAAGAGAAGAAGAAACTCCACTAGATACCACCAACTTGCCCCCCTTCTCCTCCCACCTTCACTCTTCAAGAATAAACACCAAAAAGCCTCTCACCTCTAAATGATAAAGGTAAAATTCAACAAAAACCAAACCCTAGATTGATTCAAAACAAAGAGGAGAGAAACCCTAGGAGATAGCGTTTTGCCTCCTAGCACAACCCCAATGATTATTACATAGAATATATAATCCTTGGAAAATGGCCAAAGATAGGCCAAAATGGAAAACTGGGTATTTGTCATGAGCCTCCTCTAATCAGATGTAGTCATGAGCCTCATCTAAAAGCAACAATGCTTTTTATTGCTAAAAGTAAAGGAGAAGGAAGGCTGTTAATTGAAATAGAAATAGAATCATCATAAGAAACGAGTATTATTTCAGGAACCTCAGGAGCGGGTGCTGTGATTTTATAGAACATTTTAAAGATAATTTATGTAATTTGAACTAATATAAATCTTATAACTATCAAATATGCCACGATTTCCCGGTTTTACCAATAACTTGCACAACTTAACCCCGATCGTACAATGATACCATCCTAATAAGTGATGCAGATTCAGCAAGGTCATATAGCTCAACAACACCTCTGCTGGTGCCTATTGGAGGCACAAACAGAATCACCAGAACCCAACCTTTTTTTCAGCTTTGATAGATTCAGCTTGCTTTAAGCCTTTTTTACTTGTCCATTGGAGTAAACCACAAACAACAATAATAGGGAAAGTCCAGTTGAAAACTGCAGATTGTTGGGATCTACCATGAGTGGACAGGAACCGACTCCTGGAGCCACTCTTGAACAAGAGGGGAATCAAGTTCAAACCCTAGTAACCAGAATTGCTCTCGAAAAATTCAGCTTTGCACCAAGTTTGCTTGCATCCACACAAATGAGAACCATGCAGGAGAAATCTGTGTTTTTCATTTACTATTTTCAGATGTCAGTCTGCCCAACTTTTCACACAAGAACCTAGACTCAAAGAATCATTTGACTTGAATACAAGCCAACATCTACAACATACAGAAAAAATCATGCTTTATATCCGTTAAGACTATCCAATCAATAGCTACTTCCCTGCCCTAATCCTCCAGAAAAATTAAACATGACAAGGAGATCTTTCAGCTAAGATCTTGCAGCGCGGAATCTGCCTCAAATATCCTGAAAATGAGAAATCACTAAATCAGTATACATAAATGTGTGTGTGTGTGTGTGTGTGTGTGTGTCTCTCTCTCTCTCTGTCTCTCTCTCTCTCTCTATATTTATATATATATATATATATATATATATATATGTTTATAAACAATTATATTTACATTTTCCAATTTTTACCTGCCCTGTACAATGTACTGGCCTGCTACAACAATATCATCAAAACCATTATCATTCTCCACAGCAATCTGTTAAAAAAATCACAATTAAGAATTAGAAAGCTAGCGGTTACAGATTGCAGATAATCAAAATTAATAATGTTTTATAAATGTTGAATTATTTTAGAGAAAAAATATGTAATATTAGCTGTGTAGAAAACTAAATAGAAAAAAAAAAATTATTGTATCTTGATGGTATCAGAGCCAAACCTAGTTCTACAAGCCTAAAAATTCTGTTCATCCATGACTCCTCCAGAATTTTTCTGCCAGACTTTCCTTTCTTTCTTCAGTCCTGAACAGCCATGTCAGACCCTTTGAGATGTTTCATCCCTCACCCTGACCAAACACCACCCAAAACCAACATTACTCTCAACTGAATCAGAGTCCCTCTCTACAAATCACATCCCACAAACTCAATGGCTACAATTATCTTCAGTAGTCACAATCCGTACTAATGTTCGTTAAAGGCAAAGGGAAGTATGGACATTTGACCTGATCAATTCAGCAGCCTGCTGAAATTGACCCTCCTACTCTTAGGAAGCAGAAAATTCAATGGTCATGGCTTGGGTTTAAACTCTATGGAACAAAACATTAGTCGAATGTACTTGCCCTTGACACAGCCAAGGCCATTTGGGATTCTGTTGCAGAAACATATTCTGATGCTGGAAATGCTGCCCAAATGCTTGAAGTTACTCAATGAATCAGAGAGGTTCGCCAAAAAGACTCTAGTGTGACAAAGTAGTCTAGTGCTTTGAAAACTCTTTGGCTAGATCAATACTGCCAAATAAAGTGGGAGTGCCCTAGGGACAGCGCCCAATACCAGAAGATGCTGGAATAGAGAGAATATTTGAATTCCTCCTTGGTTTAGACAAGGAATTAGATGAAGTGAGAGGAAGAATTCTTGGAATGGATCGATCCTCTGCTTTCCATACATGAAGTTTTTCCTATGGTTAGGAAAGAAGAAAGCCGAAGGAAAATTATGATGGGTACAAACACTTCTTTTCCTTCAACAGATGGTTCCGCTTTGCAAGTGTCTGAGACTACCTTGGTTAGTAACCAGCAAAGCTCCAAAAAGAATGAAGATAAGGAGTAAGCGTCTAAGCGATCATGGTGTGATCATTGCAATCGGCCAGGACACAGTAAGGAAACTTGCTGGAAAATCCATGGCAAGTTAGTCCACTTTGAAGAATGGAAAAGCCCCTAAGTAGCACAATCCTTCATTCTGGGGAGGCAAGCCAACAAGAACAAGCAGCCCCTACACATTCTCCAGCAGACTTCACCAAAGAGCAGCCGGATCTTCTTCATGAGTTTCTAAACTAATCAAAGACAACCAAGCCTACTACTCCTTCATGTTCCCCAGCAGGTACTATGTCTAAGAGAGTGATTCCTTCAATAATCGATTCAGGTGCATCCGATCATATGGCTGGTATTTCTAATCACTTTAAATCCTAAATCCCTTGCTCAGATAGAAAATAGGTTGGAATAGCTGATGGTTCATTATGAACATCACAGGAAAAGGGTTGATTCCTATCTCAAAAAAGCTTAATTTCAATTCAATCCTTCATGAGCCAAAACTCACATGCAATCTTTTCTCTGTGAGTAAATTCACTAAAGATCAAAATTGTGTTGCAAAATTTTTCCTTGATCATTGTGAATTCCAGCCTACTCCACAGGAACAGCCCACCTTCCACTCTTAGTAAAACTCTGGTGCTAGCAGAAAATCAAAAAGCAGAGGAGGCCAAATGCCCTGAACCACAGGTTTATTCTAGGCGTGAGAATCTGAACAGGACAGTGCAGCCCCATCATTCCTAGATTGAAAGTCCACATCCTTCAACCAAGACTGAGCTGCTAGAACTAGAAGGTAATCGTATACCCAGCCTAAATACAAATTATTTTGAGGATTTAGATATTCCAATAGCTTTGAGAAAGGGAAAAAGATCGTGTCCACAATTCCCCATTGGTCAATATATTTCTTATCACCGGTTATCTCCTCAATATCGTTCCTTTGCTCTCAACCTCTCTATAGATACCAAGAAATGTGCAGGATGCCCTGAATAATGTCGAATGGTGGAAAGCAGTTCTAGAAGAGATGAGGGCATTAGAGAAAACCAAAACATTGGAAATAGTAAAGCTTCCTTAAGTGGATCATCACCACACCACCTATCCAACCAAAATCTCACCCTCCGCCCATTACCCAAAATGAAAGCCACTCTACAACCATTGCATTCCATTCCATTCTAATAGCTTTCCCAACCCCTACCCCATAAGCTCCTCCGACTTCACATGAATGCCATCCACCCTCCTCTTCACCATATTTCCCACAAATCACACTATGCCATAGAGACCCCCTCTCCTTGGCAAAGTGCCATCCCCATTTGCACCTTAAAAAGCCCTATTAAAAATAGCCAGATTCCTTATTCCCAAGCCTCCCTTTTGCTAACCAGTACACACCGTAGGTCAGTTTAGCAAATAGGGCGTCGAAGAAAACCTCCTCCTCCCCATAAAAAATCTATCTTTAGTATCCCCATGTCAGAAAATTAGTACACTATTGAAAAAAAACAATTTTCTTCAATAAAAAATAAATAAATAAAAAACATACCACTTTAAATCCAATTCGCTGTTCACATTGACCACAAATAATAGGTTTGGCAACGATTGCCCTGCCATCGACTAATAAAGCAGTATGAACGGAACCATTCTCGTCAACCAATTGAACACAATTCTGTTATAATTTAAAAAAGTAAATAATAAATGAATAATTAATATTAATGAAATAAAATAAAATACTTACAAAGTTTGAGTGTGAAAAAGACTTTCAAGTGGATGTGGATTCCCATTTCGATTACTAACAGTAGACAATATGTGGCTGCCAAAACACAGTGGGGCATTACATCGATAGCAAGATAAGATTCTGTGATGGCCTGTCGCAGTACACAGGCGCCGTTCAGCCCTTATTAAGTGAGCAAAAGCAGCAACAACTGCATCTCCACGGTTAACAGCAGTGAATTCACTCACACCAATTTGCATTTTTGAAAGAACCGAAAGAAACCTGCTAACAGGAAAAAAAAAAAAAGGCTAAAGTATCAATAAGATTCAATAAATCAATAAAGAATTGAAGGATTCATCGTTTAGTTACCATACTTCAATCAACATTCAGCTTAAATCTCTGACATGTAACTACTTGAATAATAACTTAAGGGTCACAGACGAAGACAACACTTTAATCTTATGTCAATGTGAACTATGAAACAAGGAAGTATATGCATGAAGTGAGATGCCGATCAACCAACACAAACTGGAAAATGACTTAAAAGTTCACAGAAAAAAACTAAGCAAAATCCTATTGTTTGTTTCTAATCAACTCCCTGTAGTATCATGATGTCCAAGAAGGACCTTAGGAAGAACTTTAAACTATGGCTGGTGTGAATCTTTATAGGACCAAAGAAAAAATAGCATTTTTCTTCAGCAGGAAATATGAATGGTATATCAGATAAAATAAAATAAATAAATAAAAATCTGCCAACAGTAACATGAAAATGAACAAATTCATTTGTGAAAACTGCATCATGAACAAAACTATCTATAACAGTATACTTTCACAATTGACAATACTAATGCTAAGGAGAATGGTGCAAACCCTGAATCATATATTATGAACTTTAAGAGTTGTACGAACCATGAATGATAGTCCAGTAATCAACTAGATAGCCACACCAAACAAATCACGAGCCTCAAGGGTCCACCACCCACCCTCCTCCCCATATTTGCTACAAATTACCTGATGCTAACAAGCCCCCTCTCCTCCATAAAGTGCCAGCACCATTTCCCTAACAAGGCCCTGTTTAGGATATCCAACCTTTTTACTCCCAATCCTCCTTTCTGTTTTAAGAAACAAACAAGATCACAGAAGCAATTGAAGGAGGTTTCTTCTCTAAAGCCCCGCTATCCAAGAAAAAGTCTTTGAATCTTCCACCTCAACCTCACTACCCTTGGGATGTGGAAAAGAGACAAGAAATAAATGGGAAGACCGGAAAGCGTGCTCTGGATCAAGGTCAACCTGCCCCCCTTTGGAGATGTATTGCCTTTCCCATAACGCTAGTCTTTCCGAAATCGCTTCTCCACACCGTCCCCACCGTCCTAGATCGAGATTGAATTAAATGGAGCTCCCAATGGAAGACCTAAATAGGTAGAAGGCAAAGCACCCACCCTACACCCAAACGTCCCAGCTAAATCTTCAATGTTATACACCCTACCAACTGGGATGAACTCACTTTTCTCCACATTCACCTTCAAGCAAGAGAGCCTCACATGTAGAGAATCCAGCACAAATTAGTCATCTGATCCTCTTCAGGCCCACAAAAAACTAAAGTGTCATCAGCAAACAAGAGATGAGAAATCTCCTCCCCCTCCCCTCCTTTGCCCCCCACTTTCCAACCAGCCAGATACCCTCCCATCCTAGCCCTAAGGAGTAGACCAAACATAGCTCCATGACAATGGCAAAGAGATAGGGTGTAAGGGGATGCCCCTGCCTCAATCCCCTAGAACTGTGAAAGAAACCTACTGGCAGTAGAGATAGACCACTTAATCCAGCTTACCCATTTGACACCAAAACCCATTTTACGCAAAACAACAAGGAGAAAATTCCAATTAACATGATCATAAGCTTTCTAAATATCCAACTTGCACAACATACCACATCTCCTGCTCTTTTCATTTGCTATCAAGGAGGCCGCTAAAATTTGTCTCCCTTCCACAAATGCATTTTGAAAGCAAGAAACAACCTTACCAATCACCTTCTTAAGCTATTAGCCATGGCCTTAGCTAGCAACTTATAAAGGCTAGAAACCAAACTAATAGGCCTAAATCCCCTAACTCTTCAGTTAACCCTTTTTCGAATGAGCACTACAGAAAAGTAGCATTTAAGCTTCACAAAACTGCCATGCTCAAAGAAATCCACCAAAAAAAAAAAAAAACTCAACACCTCTTGACCACATCCCAATGAAACTGCCAAAAAGCAAGATTGAAGCCATCCACTCCTGGAGCTGTCACCACACAGGTTAGTCAAAGCTGAAAAGCTCTGGCCTCAGAGAAAGGCACTTCCAGTCCTGCTGCCTCCTCCACTCCTAGCTCTCTGAACTCTAAGCGTTCACAATCAGGCCTCCAATCCTCCCCTTCTGAAAGCAGATTTTGGAATGTATTAACAACTCCTTCTTTCAGCCCACTTGGATCCACTGTCCATTAATTTTAAAGCTGCATAAAGAATTTCTCATCTTGTGAGCACTCACCATCTTGTGGAAGAAACCCGTATTTCTATCACCTTCCCTCTGCCATAACTCCCTAAATTTTTGTCTAGACATCTCTTCCAACAGCAAAACTCTTTTGAACTCCTTTCAAATTATTTTTCACTAACATTTAGGTGGAGCACTCACCTTTCCCCATTAACGAGGATTGTATCTAAACACCAATACGGAAACAAAAATTCAGCCCAATGGCTCACTGTTCCAACCACTATAAATCCATCAACCATCAAAGCATACCCAGAATAATTGACACTAAGTCTGATACGGATTAAAACAAAAAACAAAATATAAAAGAGGTAAACGACAGCCACCTCTTGGCCAACGAAATCAAACTCTTATACCCTCTGACATTATCCCAAAATTCCACCAATCAATCACGATCTGTTCACAAGAATTCAAGCTCAGAACACAAATATCGCCGCATCTAATCACCCTTCCTCAAATCCGGGACAGAAATCTGCTTTCATATTCTATGCAAAATAAATAAATAAATAAAAATTTTATCTAGAGCTCCCAGAATCAATTCAAACAATTCAAATGGCATCAATGAGACATTCTAGGGTTTTATGTTTTGGACCCAAACAACTAGGGTTTTTTATATAGACAATGAAGAAAGAGCACTGGATCAGAGCTGTGGAGAGAGAAAGAGAGCGTAAAGTGGAAATTAGGAGTTTCGTTCAAGTTTTTGAAAGCTGTATTCTGATATTAAAAACAAAGAAAACATGGATACCATATTTGATTTCCAGCTTTTTTTTGTTCTCAAAAACACATAAAACACAAAATCAAAGAACAAGATACACAAAATTTGTTCTGAAAAACACATAAAACGCAAGAAACGCAACATTCAAAGAACAAGATACACAAAATTTGTTCTGAAAAAGACATAAAACGCAAGAAACGTAACATTCAAAGAACAAGAAAAGCAACATTCAAAGAACGAAGAAACGCAAAATTCAAAGAAAAAGAAACACAGAATTCAAATAACACAAAATGGTGTTATATGTGATTTTCGAATAACAGGAACCAATCTGGTTTTCGATCCTCAATTTTTGTTGCGTACCTTTGATCGATCGATGAGAGAGAAAGGGCAACTTCTGGAAAGAGAAAAGAACTTTTAGATGAAATGACGTTGTTCTCCTCCGTAACGCGTAATTAGAATTGTAAGGCCACGCGCCTTTTCTGATTGTGTCGCGCACGCTCTTTGCGTATTTGTTGAATTTGATCGCTAATTACTTTCTTGCAATTTAGAGCCTGTTTTTTGGAATCCTAAATCTAATAATATGCCTTGTACCTTTGTATCTAAAATTTTCTGGTTTGTTTATGGTGTGAATTATTGTTTTTTTTTTTTTTTTTTTTTTTTTTTGGAAAACCATGCTATGGGTTACCGATATAAAATATTTGTAAAGCTTATCAAACATAACCCTAACCCTGTTTGAATAAAATAATTGATAAAAACATCATAATAATTGATAAATAGTTGATAAAAAAACTCATAATGATTGATAAAGAGTTCAGAAAGTGACTTGTAAGAAGCGGTTGTTACTTATTACGTGGCTTCTTCATTGACACGGCTTCTTCATTTTCGCGGTTTCTGCTCTATTTCACTCAATGCAGCATCCTTCTTAAGGCCAACTCGAAACACTAAAAAGCTCCATGACGAGGTAGCAAACAATGTATGTCTTGTTAACGAAAACGAGATTCTTCTTAACAGGAATGAGACTTTTGTGATGTTTCCCAAAGACGGAGCCAATGAAGATCCAAGCGCTCGCGAGCTCCCTTGACAGCTCCCAGAGCCGGGATCTTCACACTTCTTCTTTTTTTGTTACTTTTTCCGACTCTTCGCTTCCTTTATATGCACGTCACCCACGCGCTAAGACGTAATTTGTTAATCAAATAAATTCCATTGACAAGCCATCATCTCCCGATGCTGGCCATGGCCCGCCGCAGCTTGGACGACTTTCGCTTGATTGATGTTAGTCAACCAAGCTTGTCAATTCACGCCTTCAACTAGCAAATTTCTAGCCTATGGCCCTGGGTCGTGGCTACGTCTAATCTGGCCATCGACCATAGCCAGACTAGAGTCATGACCTAGTTCTGCCCACCTCCCATTTCCCATTTACTAGTTTCTGGCATGCATTTCCCATTTATCGGTTGGAGACCTGATGAACCGCCCGATGAATCCTATGCATTGTCTTAATGAATTTTCATTTGGAATCAGTTTATTCTAGTTATGCATTCCTTCATCATTCTTTATTACTTAAATCTTCATTAGAAGGTTAAAAAATGATTAAAGAAAAGAACAATTACATCCAAACTCTCATCAGGATTAACAATGTTTGCTTAGACTTTTCCTCCAATTTGGAATATGAAACTAAAACTGAACTCCCTTGATGGATTTTTTAATTAGAATGAAGGTTTGATATGATTTCAAAGTAGTCATCAATATCGATGTGTTGTATGAGACCCCATACTTGCACATTGAGAGTTGCACTTCAGTTATGGCAATAAAAAACTTTTAACTAAACTCCCAACTACATTTCTTTCATTCAATGACTTTTATATGCTTTATTTTTCCTTACCTTCTTTCCTCATCTCTTACCTAATATTGTACGTATATTCGATTTTCAGCATCAAGATTTGAATGTGATATTTATATTAGGTTTAATTGCCTAGAATGGATGGTTGAGGGAGAAGGATGCATGTGTGATGGAAATTTGGATGATTCTGGAATGACTTAAAGTTGTGTTTGTGTGTGGGGATGTGTTTTTTTAAGGGTATTGCTTGAATGGGGAGTGTTGTCTAGATTGTGGTATTGATTTTGTGTTAATGTATGTTTGTTTTGATTGAAAGTAAGAGATTTACTGATTGATATTCCTATTATTAGTATATAGAGATTAAAATGGCACCAAGGAGGAAGCATTTGTGAAAGCGTCCTACTAAGGCAGCTATCACCGAGGCAAGAACCAAGGAGGCAAGAACCAAGTCTCGAAATGACCTCAAGCTTTTCAACACAAATGAAGAGTTTGATATATATATATATATATATATATATATATATATATATATATATATATATATATATATATATATATAAGGGCATTTCATGAATAGGACAATACTATTTAAGAATATTGCTCCCGAATTTATGAGTACTTCAGTCGGAGCGACATTTGATATGACGGGCTGCACTCTTTAGTTATTTTTATCGACTCATGGCATAATTAACACGTAGTTTACTCGTGTTCATTTCTACTTAATATTTCTTTATGATACATTAGAGAGATAGATGTCTTAGTTAGGCAGTAGACATAATTTAGAGGAGGGGGAGCAGACAGCTTGAGTTTTGATTTAATTTGAAATCCAAAATAGAAGAATTTAAAACTGAAATCACAAAAACAATTATAAATTTAACATAAAATCACATTAAATATCATTTAGAGGAATTATGTGATTATGAAGAATTTAATAAAACAATCAATTGTTGACCAATATAAAAGCTTTCTTAGAATCTTTAAGATAAAATTAATAATGACAGATAATGAATAGTAAAAAACAAATAGTAAATGAATAGTAAAAAGCAAAAAGTCAAAAGTTGAAAGAAGAATAACGTGTTAGTTTAATATGTTAGTAAATATAGTAGGTATAATAACTCTTTGATAAAGAAATCTAACTAATATTAAATTGATCTAACAATAAATTTCATGTTTAATTTATAAATAAAATCAACAAGACATAACATAAGGATTAAATCATGAAGATAATAGAGAAAGATGATTATGATCCAAATGACAATAATACAATTAAATCTCTCTTAGGAAATAAAAGAAGAAATATTAATAAAAGCCAAAATAGAAAATTTAAGAATAAAAATATACTTAATGATAATTACTTTAGACTTAAATCTGGAAAATGATAATATTAATAATAATATTCAAGAAGCCTATAATCAAGAAGAGGATCTTAGTGAAATATTTATAGTAATATAACAGGATAAAGTCCAAGTATAGAAATATGAGTGAAATGTGACAATAAAACATTTGTACAAAATCAATGGGATAAATATTAGAAAAAGAAAAATTTATGTAAAGAATTTAATAGTAGTAAATGGAAACGAATAAAAACACAATATATGTAAAACCCAGAAAATTCTAAATATTCTCGAAAATCAGAAACTGCGAATTTCTACAAACCCAAAATTTTTCTGATCTCGATGACGAAACTGGGATCAATCATTGAATCGTCTCGAAATTTAGCTAACACGTCGACCGCCAAATTCCCGCACAATAATTTCATCGCTGAGGCAATCGAATGTCGGCAATCAGAAACGTCAGGAGAGACACGTGATGTGACAAAGTCACTTATTACATGTAACCCATGACACATGTTGCATGATTAGCGCAGAGACGTAGATGAATTCGCTTTGGGATACCTACGTGGTCAAAACTAAGACTTAAGGACATTAATGGAATTATTGGAAAGCTTAAACGAAGATAAAGACAAAATTTGGTCAGCTTTTCTTCTCAAAGAAAAGCAGCGAAAACGTGAGGGTTGATCCAAATTTTGAGAGAGAAAGAGTGACTTTCCTAGATTTTCAATGCTCGAACCGTCTGCTCGACCTGAGCAAGAAGCAAAGCCGATCTACGCTACGGCGTGGCTACATCGCGGACACCACTCATAGCCCGACAACTCCAAGAGGTAGGGGGTCTTCTCCTACTTCAGGTTATTCGCTAAGAGCCATGTGAATGGTTGTGGATATTCCGAGGCTCGACTTAGCCGTGATTTCTGGCCTCAAACATTTGAACCGAAATTAAAAATCCCTATTACAGGGTCGCGAACGCGGTCGCACCGAGAGTTTCACCTGCTCAATGCGATTTTGTTGTATGATTTTGTGTGGTTCGGGTGATTCAAATGAATTGCTTGAGTGGTTAATTAGCCCATGCGAAGCTAATTTCGTGTTATTGATCACAATCGAATAATATGAATTATGTGACTTTAATTATGTTAATATATATACATGAAAAATATATTAACATGAATATTTTGACCGTATAACGTATTCCATATGCACCGGGCACCCTAGAATATTAGGTGTGAGTGCATGACATGAAAGAAACAAAACAAAAGCTGTGAAATGAATTTCGACTAAGATTTTCCCGAGAATCAGGTTTGGAGGTCATTCACCACGCCTGAGGGGCCCATGAATTGTTTTGAGTGGTTATCCAAATGTATTTCCGCTTCTGAGGGTTATCCAATAAATTTTAACAAATCCCTGTAGTAAGTTTTCGAGAACAAAAAACTTCTTTTGTTTTGAACCGTATTTTTACTCGCATTCGGCCAGCATGCGTGGAGAGCCTGAGGACTCGAGAGCATTGGATTGGCATGTAGACATTCAAGTAAGCATCATGTATTTACTTGAGTGTGATTGCTTCATGACATGTGCACTTAGCGGGGAGTAACCCATGTAGGAAATTATCACTACACTGGGCATCAAGCCACCTGCCGAGGGATTACTATTTCAGGTACAGGGAGTGTACAGAAGGACGACGCTCACTAGAGGCCACGTTTTAGAAGAAAGCCGACTTGTGGTTTTGACATGAAATTTGTATAACATGTATTATTTTATTTTAATTTTTAATATATGTTTTGAATTAAGAGTGATTTCTTAACTCTTGAACCATGTAATATAGTTGGTCGGATATTTTAAGAGTATTGATGTAATGGGCCCACGGGCCATTTTTACTCATTTTAATTATATAATGACCCTGGTGCGGTCTTTGTAAAATATTGGGACAGGTTGTCATGTGATTGGGACAGGTTATATTTTGGGTAGAGCTCCCGTACAAATAAACTTCGCCCCGATTTTCGCGAATCTGTCTGCTGTTACCCGATCCACGAGTATTCCGCGGTTTACTTCAAGTTATCACTAACCCTTCGTGATTTGGGTCAAGCCACAGCCTTTGCATCAAAGCTCTAAGGTAAACGAGCCTTGGGAGTCGACGGGTAGAGCTTAGGTTTATAAATACCTGTAGTTTAATGTCTGATACTAAAGATACCTAAGATCACCAAGTTGCGTATACCGATTACCTATGACTCACTTATGACTGTTGATCACGACATTGCATTTTGATGAATGGTGTGTGTAACATGAATTATTGTGTATGTTGTGTGATTCGTGTGCTTGTTGAATAGCACATAGGAAAAAAAATGTGTTGAAGAAAAAAAAAATTCTGAGGTTTTATAGTGTGTAAAACTGGAAAATAAAATAAAATAAAATAAATTTTAATAAATTTATTTGGTTCCACTGGAAAATGAAGAAAAAAAAGGTATTTTTATGGTCTTCTAAGTAGGTGGAACAATTGAAAACAAAAAACAGTAAAAAAAAAAACACGCAGAGGGTACCAGGTTATCGCCATTTTCCTGCTCCCAGCTCACAATACGCTGCATCAGACGTGATTACCGTATTGATGCGCGCGTTAGGGCGCTGGGTAGACCGGCACTACCATGACCGGCCGAAGCATGTTCGCGATATCGGCCAGCCAGACGGCCACGACATTCCGCCACGACACCATCGGCCCACGTGGCGGGCGCATAGCAGCCACAAGACGCACGGCCTGGGCCTAGCGAAGCCCGCGACACAAAACCTGGGGATCGTACCGGAGGGGCGACCTTCACGCGACACGGCGAGACACGGCCGAGGCCCCACAACACGTCGGGCAAAGGCCGCGACATCGGCCGGTAAAGGCCAGGACACCCGCCGACACAAATACAGAGCGCACGCCCGCGACACAAATACCATGCGCCACCGACACCCGCCGGCACGCGCCGACACCTGGCCGAGACACCTACTGGGAGGCCACGACACGGCCGCGGTGTACACAACACACCGTAAATTTCAACAGGTACAAGGCGCGCAGCCTCTAGGTCGTGGGTGTGTGCACCGTGCACTCGACCTCAATTTTGACTCAATGCAATCGTTTCAGTCACGCTGGACACTATTCATGAGCATTGTTCACGAGGTTTTCAAAAAAATAAAAATAAAAATAATTTTTTTAAAATAAAATTTTTTTGTTGAATATGATTTAATATATGGAATTATTGTCTTACATTACCTATGAATGCATGGACATAGTGTATAAAAAATTTTCAGTATATGAATAGTGCCCTGGTCGTGGTTTACACCTTAGAGATGACGACGGCCAGATGTAGTCAGCTTGGGAGGTCGAGGCCTCGAGGAGCCCTCAGATAGTGAGTTCTCCCTCCTAGGGACTGTAGCGAGGATGTGGATGATATGTCGTGGCTGGCGAGTTACGTGATCTCTGGGATTCTACTCCACAGCGGACCTCGAGGGCTCTCGACACGTCGAAGTTCGACGCCATCCCGATGGATCAAGTTGACGCCTACAGAGTCACATCGACAGAGCATAGGAGGCTACCGCCACACGCAGATCTGCACTGTGTTGTATTGCAAGGGGACAAGCATGATATTTCGCCTCAGGACAATGTACGAAGCTCCAGTGTCAGACGCTTCATGCTGGCTAGCAGTCTCATTCCTGGGAGGACGAGGTGGCATTCAGACTCAGATCTACCTCGAGTAGCTTCACGAGTATGAGGATGTTTTCCTGATGAGCTACCGATTGCTCCACGTAGGGTTGTAAACTCAGACGAGTTACACCCCCAGGCTCGCCCATCTCTATGACTCCGCATAGATGGCACCAATCGAGTCATAGAACCTCGTGAGTCCGGGCCACAGTGAGTTACTGATTGCGGGTTCATTGCATCGAGCACCTCACCACGGTGCTCCGGTTCTATTTGCAAAGAAGAAGGACAAGACCCTTCGACTGTGCATTGACTACCGACAGTTGAATAGGGTTATGATCAAGAATCGGTACTCATTGCCGAGGATTAATGATTTGTTTGACCTTCGCACTGGTTACCATCAACTAGGGAGACAAATATCCTTAAGACAGCGTTCAAGACGAGTTATAGGCACTTTGAGTTTACGGTGATGCCCTTTGGATTGATGAATGCGCCAGCGGCATTCATGGACCTCATGCATAGGGTATTCCAACCCTATTTGGACTGGGCTTATCGTAGCCTTCATAGATGACATTTCGATTCACTCCCAAATGAGTGGGAGCATGAGGATCATTCGAGGATCGGTATTACTTGCTAAGAGATCACGCCTATATGCCAAGTTCGGTAAGAGTTTCGCTTACTGAGAGATGAGAGATTGGGACACGTGGTGTCACATCGCATGTTAGCGGACCTGCAGAAGGTCGAGGCCGTGATGAGCCCAGAGAGGCCGGCCGGCCAGATACATAGTTTCGATCGTCGCGCACTGCCAAGAGATTCATCAGATTTCTCCCGATTAGCAAAGACGATGACGAGATTGACCCTAAGGGAGGTCAAGTTTGATTGATGACCGATGCGAGGAGGCATTCCAGGAGTTGAAGAGGAGGCTTACTTCAGCCCCTATTTTAATAGTCCCTGACAGGGACAAGGGGTACACAAGTATCGTGGATGTTCTCGGTGGGCCTGACCGAGATGTGTTTTTGATGCATCCGGAGAGCTATGGTTCCCGCCGCCTGAAGAATCATGAGCAGTAATTACCCCACACACGATACGGAGCCGACTACCGTAGTCTTTACCAAGATTCGGGCGCCACTACTTATATGGGCGAAGGCCAGTGTACTCGCACCATAAAAGTCCAAGTATATTTTCACGCAATGGACCTAACATGAGGCAACGCAGATGGATGGAGTTCCTGAAGATTATGACTTCACTTTCGCATTACCACCCCGTAAGGCAAATGTGGTGGTTGACGACTCACGCAAGTCACGGAGCATCGGGCTAGTATACTTCTCGTGATGGGCGACGCCGAGACCGTGACTGGGTTACGCACAGGAAGCGTGCTCGTGGTACGCTTGGGAGTTTAGTAATGCCCATCTCTCGTTGGCGAAAGTGATTGAGTTCAGGCGTGGACGCTGAGATAGTGTCCATCAAGATGTGGTACAATAAATAGGACGAGGGCTGACCGTCCACGTATGGTAGTCTTGCGTAGAGGACTGGTATGGTTCCCGAAAGTCGACGATTTAAGAGAGGAGATTCTCGAGAGTTTCACCGCCTCATTTGGTCAAGGCATTCAGTGGCACACAAAGATGTACCAGATCTTTATCGCCAGCATTCACTCTGAAATGGACGAAGAGGACACGTAGGGACTTCTGCCACATGTCTCATGTGTCGCCAGTTAAGGTCGAAAGCACCGTGGTACGCCAGGCTACTTCAACCATCGAGGTGGCCGAGTGGGAAGCGATACGTCACGATGGATTTTGTGACCCACTTGCCACCTGACAATCGCAGTGGACATGACGCAGCATGGGTACAATGGACCTAGCCACGAAGTCGGGCATTTTCTAAATTGCAGATGACCTCACATCGAGAGACTCACTGGGCTGTTCCTTTGAGAGGTAGTCCGGCTACATAGGGTACCAGTATCCCTAGTGTCGAATAAAGACTCGAGGTTTACGCCGCACTTTTGGAGAAGTTTCCAAAAGGCTATGGGCACACGACTAACCATGAGTACAACTTCTCCAACCCACGTACGCATGGTCGGCTAGAGAGGACTATACAGGTTGGGAGGACATGTCGCGAAAGCATGCATTCCGATCATAAGGTTAGTCGAAGAGACGGCCCTTAGTGAAATTCGCCTACAACAACAAGTATCGCGAGTATACGCATGGCATCATATGAGGCATTGTACGGGAGGCCACGCATATCACTGAGCATGCCGAATCGGCGCGAGAGCTCCATCAATCGGGTCCTGACTGACAGAGACACCAGAAGGTGAACTTGATACGACAGCGTCTTCTCATAACTCAGAGCCGGCAGGAGAGCTATGTGGATGTACGACGCCGACTTTTAGAGTTCGAGAGGTCGAGATCACGCCTTCTCAGCGTGATGCCTAAGCAGGAGTGATCAGTTCTGCAAGCGCCACAAGCTATCTCCGAGGTTCGCTGGGCCCTTCGAGATACCGAGAGGGCACCGTAGCGCACCGGCTTGGCTTTACCGCCATCATGTCGTGTCCACGAGGTATTTCACATCTCCACGCCGTCTGAGGTAACACCCGCATCTCAGCCATATGTTGATCGCGTAGATCAGGTTGACATCGACGGGACCTTCGAGGAGGGACTAGTGCATTATGGATAGTCGATCGTGTTTGCAAATCTAAGACCGCGGTTGTGAGGGTGCAAATGGCGCATCGCGGAGTGGGATGGTCAACGTGGGAGCGAGGACGATGCCGCGTGGCCACCATCCCTTCTTGTTTAGGGATGAAGGTACGGGTTTAGTCGCTTAATACTTAAATGACTAGTTTATTACGGAATAAGGCACGCGCATACGCATGTGATTCGTGAGCGATTGCGCTAAAATTTTGGGACTAAATTCCTTTTAAGGAGGAGAATGTAAAACCCTGAAAATTCTAATTTTCCGAAAATGATAAATGGTAATTTGGCCAAACCCGGGAATTTTTCTAGATTCGATGATGAAACGACTTCACCGTTGATTCGTCTCATAAATCTAGCTACCACGTCGACCCCTTGGCCGAATCTCGAGACGCTTGAATTTCACGTTTCGAGGCATCTAAAGCGCTCTGGGTGCCATAATACTATTGCAGAGACATGTGACTGGGATAAAGTCACCTATTACATGCACCATGTGACACATGTTGCATGATTAGCGTAGAGGATGAGATGAATGGCTTGGGACAAGCCCATGTGTCAAAAAATCTGCACTTAAGGACATCGAAGCACTATTGTAGTTAAACAAAGATAAAGACAAAAGCCGGTCGCTTTTCTTCTCTAAAGAAAAGAGCAAAACGGCAAAGGAGGGATGATCCGCATTTAAAGAGAAGAGCTACTTCTCTGTGATTCCGTCATTCGGACCATCTGCCGACGAGCAAGAATCAAAGAAGATCTATGCGACTCCAGAACCACATGTGACACCGACGGTGGAGTCTCACAACCCAAGAGGTGTGGGTCTTCTCCTCTGTTATTCATTGCCAAGAGCCATGTGAATGGTTAGGATATTCCGAGGCTTGACTTGTACCGCGATTTCTGCCTCTCAAAACATTTCAACCGGAGCCAGGAGAAAATCCCTATTGTATGGCCGTGAACAGTGTCGACCCAAGGGTTTCACTGTTCATGTGATTTTGTTGTGTGATTTTGTATGGTTTGGGTGATTCAAAATGAATTGCTTGAGTGGTTAATTAGCTCATGTGAGCTAATTTTGGTGTTATTGACAAGTGATCAATACTTAATTATGTTAATTTAATTATGTTAATATATACATGAAAATATATTAGCATGAATATTTTGAATTGGCATAATGCATTCCATATGCAATGGGGCACCCTGTGAATATTAGGTGAAATAGCATTTATTACGAAAGGAAAAACAAAACGAAAAGCTAGAAAGGGAATTTCGACTGAAGATTTTCTCCTGAGAATCAGGTCAGGGAAAATATTCAACACCACGTCTGAGTGTGGCTCATGAATTATTTTGGAGGGTTATCCAACCACCTGCCTCTGAGGGTCTAATAAATTTACCGAAACTCTAGAGAAGTTTTCGAAACAAAAAGCTTTTGTTTTGAAAACTGTATTTTTACCGCATTTGCGAAGTGATGTGGGGCGGAAGCTCCAGGGAGGACTCAAGACATGGGAATCAAGATGTCGACATTTCAAGAGATCACGTATTTACCAGCGCTGATCAGTTGGGCTACGACACGCGCACTTTATAGCTGAGTAACCCACGAGGAAATTATCACCACTCGGCATCGCTTCACCCCGTCGATGATCACTATTTCGTGCATGTGGGAGTGTACGTGAGGACAACGTCACTAGAGGCCAATGCTTAAGAAAGTTTACTGCGGGCTTTAACATGAAAATTCAGATAACATGTATTATTTTATTTTTAATTTTTAATATATGTTTTGAATTAAGAGTGATTTCTAACTCTTAAATCATGTAATATAGTTGGTCGATATTTTTAGTGAGTATCGAATGTGATAGGTCTACGTGGGCCTTTTTTACTCATTTTAATTGTATATGGACCCTGTGGTCTTTGTAAAATATCGGACAGTCGCTACGTGATCGGGACATGTTGTACTGGGGTAGAGCTCCCGCACAAAGGAACTCGCCTAATTTTCAGAATTCGTCTACAATTCGACATCCACTCTAGTATTTCATGTTTACTGTCACAACCCGACCAGGATTGGGCAATATATAAAATGGTTATGGAATGCTTAGAAAGCAGTTTACCCTTATCAATAAAAGCTAGTCCATAAATATATATAGAATTAACAGATGCAATAATACCTGATATAGTAAATAATTACAATGAATATTTACCCTTTAGGGTTAATTTAGATCTAGAAACAACAAGAAGAGTAATAGAAAAAATAAATCTCTGTAGAAATGATGAAACATCCAATAATAATTAAAAATCTAATGCAAAGAGAAATAAGAAACTTAAATCCAAAAGATGAAATAAAAATCAAAGAATACGGATTGTATAAAGAATGGAAGAAATTTGTAAAAGAAAGAGTTATAAAAACTAAATAACATGGAATCTAAAAAAGTAGAAATACTGATGGAAGAAATATTGAAAGCTGTAAAAAGAACAGATAATAAATTATAAAAGATCGAAGAAAAAATAAATAAATTAGAAAATAGGATGATAAATATAGAAATGCAACAAAATATTCTCATTAGTATAGGAAAAGATTCAAAATATGTTAAAGGAACAACTGGAAAATAGTGTAACAAATAATATTTAGAAAATATCCAAAGAACAATAAAAAGTTATAAGATATGTAAAATGTTTCGGGGATGAAAAGCTATTGTAAATCAATACTTAGAATTAGAAAAAGAAAAGAAAATAAAGAAGGGAAACAAATAATGTAGTTAAACTCGTAGTTAACGAGTCAAATATGTAATAGTGAAATAGACGATATAATGATAGAAATACAAAGAATGAATTTAAATGAAATAAAAGAGGTAAATACTATAGGACATGTGGGAGGACCTAGTAAAATAAAAGAAGAACACCCAAATACATTTGAAAAATAATATAAAATGCCTAAATATGAACCAAGAGAAACAAAAATTGAACAATTGGGAAATATAGGAGTATACCTAGATATAAATTGTCAAAAAGATATAAAAACAGTATTAAATAAATGGTCCCAAGCAATGACATTATATTTTATAAACACAAGTGAACAAAGTTTCTATGAATACCAAAACCAAATAATGTTAGGAACATTAAGGATGTGTTATAAAATGGGCAGGAAGGATTATCAACCCCTAGTTTCAATAATTACAAATTACACTACTATAAATCTCAAAGTAGTGCATATTCTAAGGTGTAGATACTTTTGTTAGATATATAGTAGATGAATTTTTAGGAGAAGTATGATGATGATAGTATGTGAAAGGTAAGAAAAGACATAAGAGAAACTAGGAATAAGTTATCACAATTACAAATATAAGATGAAATACATATATACATGTGAATTAGAAAATGGTATTATGATGCATTTTGATAGTAATATGAATATGAATAATATTAACAAATACATATTATGAGAAGCTACCAGGAAAATGGAGTAATTATTTCCAAGAAGGATATGAAAAAATAAAAACAGAAAATACTGATACTTTAAGAGCCATAATAGAAGTTTTAAAGAAACGAATAACAGAATTATGAACCAAAAGGTATGTTGTAAAAGGTGCAAGACATGGAGAAAAACTATTTTCAGGATAAAGATGATAACATCCTAGGAAACCGGGTAAGGAGTTCAAGAAAGAAAATTTTAAAGACAATTAGGAAAAACCAAGAAAGAAATTTACCAAATATAAAAGATTTAAAAGAATGGAGAAACCATTTAAAAATATTACAAGAAAAATTTAATTACAAAAGAAAATATTACAAAGAATACATCAAAAGACAAAAGTGTATGCAAATGTTTGAAATGTGCAGAATAGTGACATTACAAGAATGAATTTCAAAAGGAGAAAAAGACATTTATATTATGGGGGAGAAAATAAGGAAGAAGATTTAGAGATCTCAAATTTCGATAAATTAAACAGAGCGCGAGAGCGTAAAATGATAACAATTTCCTGGGGAAGTGATGTAATGAAAGAAAGCAGATAATTGGAGGCATGACATTTCTGAATTTGAAGTTATTAGTGCCAAAGAAGATCAAGAAGGATATAGAATGAAAAACACTTTTGATAATAGAAAATTACAGAAAATCCATAATTTAAGATTTGATCCAAAGCTCCAAAATATAAGGATTACTGTTACTTAAATAAAAGATATATGCATAGAAAATATACAATCCATGAATATCAAAAAATAGAAAGAAGTATAACAATTAACAAAGCTAAAGGAAGTATAAAGCTTAATTTACCAACAAAAGAGACTATAAGTGAAACATTAAGCAAGGTAAAAAATGACAAAATAAGAGAAAAAATTAAATATGTATATTTAGCGTGAATACGTACACAATAAAATCATTGTTCCCTGAAAATCTAAATACACCAATAGTACTAAGTTTACATGATAAAAGACTAATACAGACACATGAAAGCCACCTAGGAAGTATCCAGGGAAACTTAGCCTATACAAAATTAATGTTCACATGTTACCCAAAATATAACATCAATTTAGGAGATAAAGATTTTGATAACAATCTAAGCTTATATTTCAAATTTTTAAGAAATGATTTTATGAAAGAAGGAAATAATGTAATGACAATGTATTATAGTGCTTTATATACACTATCAAACTTAAATTATAAAGACTAATAAGACAAGCCATTTATAGAAATTAATGATGAATGTAGAGAAATTGCAAAAATAATAGAACCTCAAAAGTTAGATATAATATAAATACCTGCAAATTACATTTTAAGTCTTGAAGATGATAATCCTAAAGAAGACAGTATACAAAGAATTGATTTACCCATATTTAGAGGGAATTCCTTGGTAGGAAATATTAGTAGAAAGAGAAGAAGTTTTCAAAGAATAAGAGAAGATGTACATTCACCTTTCCTAATAAAAGGAAATTATTACAATGGAGAAAGAGAAGTTGAAGAAACAAAAATTTTAATAGATACAGGTGCTAGTTATAAAACCCGAGAGAAATTCAATTTTTCTGAAAAATGGTAAAACAGTCATTTCGGTTTAAAACCATAAATTTTGTAGATCTCGGATGACGAAACGGATTTTACCGTTGAATTCATCTCGCGAAATCTAGTTATCCCATCGAATTTCGTCGGATTCTGAGATAGTCGGAATTTCACGTTTTCGAGACATCGGGTGTCGAGTGACATATAGCATGACATGTGATGCACTTGTGTTAATGACTCATATTAAATCAAGTGTCAAGTAGAGAAAATAATGGAAAAGATAAAACAATAAAAAATAAATAAATAAGGAAAATAAAAAATAATAATAATAATAATAAATAAATAAATATAGAAGATAAAAAGTCAAAAAAGGAAATCAAATGGGGAAGGGAAAACGAGGAGAGCGAGAGGAGAGAGAGAATTTTTCTTTTTTACTTTCTTTTGCTTTTTTTTTTTTAAGATCTACGAAATTAGGATTATAGGTTTTTATCGGAGCAAAAGATTAAGTTGATCTACGACGCAAGTTACGCTTATTAGCACCAAAATCTTGAAGCTTCGCCAAACTTCACGTAAGAGAGAATTTTTCTTATCGTTATTTCATCCTAAACACTATTTAATTCAAGTAGATTTACTTTAGAGGCCGTGGAGGTCGTAAGTTTCATCCCAAAATTTTCGAGATCGAGTGTAGGAATTTTTAGGAATTTTCCGGATTGTTTTCGGATAGTCCTGCCAATTTCTGGATCGTTGGACAATTAAGGCTGAATTTTTCGAGATCATGCTTTTAGACAGCCTTGACAAGATTTTCTAATCAAGTTTTCAAGTAGCCGCGGACTGTGAGTCAGGTTTCGTTTCTCGATCCCTGACTCCGATGTCTTCTGGTTTTGTAAGGTGTCAGGGTATCCCACACCCTGACGGAAACCGTGAAGGGACGCGAGATGCCCCGCTTATGTACCAGATTTCGGCCATTTTGTATGTTATTGTTAGAAAAATAAATAATATGCTCTTGTAAGTAAAATTTATGTTGATATGTGCTTGCGTGATATATTAACATGGAAATTGTGATAAATGAAAATTATATATAGGAAATATAATTATCCGAAATTTATAAATGTTGCATGTAGCTCTTATTATACATGTAGCATGGCATAGCATGGAAATGACATATCTGCATTTCCATAGCGACGAGACATCACGCCGAAAGTGGGTCAGGGAGCTGGTTCGGGCCGACACCGTGCTCGTGTCTCACCATGGTAACCACACCGTGCTCGGGTGTCTCGATAATCGGTCAGGCACATGGTACGACACCTTGTTCGCGTCGATGGTGGGCCTCTGGGTGAACATGGACTACGCCTAAAATGAGTCGCATGGTTTTATAAGGCCTGAGATCATTCAATGCTTTTGAAATAAAACAGTTTATCTGAGACTCGCCACAATTTTATGAATAAAGTCGCTGAGACTATCCATGCCTTTTAAAATAAAGCTATTATCTGAGATTGTCCAGATCTGAACTCGTCCATAGCTTTAAACTGTAAGCTATTATCTAGACTGCCCAAGGTTGGAGATTGTCTTGATCGAGATTGTCTGTGGTCTGAGACTCATTCACCTGCCTGGAGACTGTCCTAGCGCTTTGGAATGAAGCTACATCTGGAGGTTGTCCAAAGGATTTGATTTATAAAACAAAAAGCCTTTGTTTTGGGATAAAGGTCACAGGAACACTAATGACCAGCTACATTTGGCATATGCATATGTGAGGAGCCTATGAGGACTCAGATATAGGATGTGGTGAGTCACATTCTCATCCATGACATGTAGACATTGGTCAGACCTGTGCATGTTTTTACTTGAATGCAGGTGTGCCATTGCATGTGCACTTAAAGCGGAGTAAATTTTGTAGAATATTTCTCCGTTAGCATTGCTCACCTGGCCAGGACTTTCTTCGCACAGGAGTTTATAGCAGACAAGCCCGACGGTGCCGATTGTGGCGAAGGTCAACATGTGGCCTCGACAAAACTTTTGTAAAGTATTTATGTAAAAAGAATTGTAATTAAATTATTTTGGACCATTATATAAATAGCCTGCAAGTAATTATGTAGCAGGTCGTGACGACTCTTATGGACCTGTAATTAAGTGTTTTATTTTCATAATTTAGGATTTAAATGTGAAAGAATGAGTCCCTAAGAAGGGATGTATATATCGGGGGATATGGCCGTATGGATCTCGGGTCAATACTATTTCGTTGAGACCTCGACGGGTTATGATTATTCTGTGATGTGTTGTCGGGTAGAGCTCCCTGAACAAAGGAGACTCTGCCCAATTTTTGTGAAAATACAGATCTTGATAAATGGGAGTCACAACAATGTGGTGACCGTCAACGGAACTACTGTGAATTCCGCAGTCGACGGTTGTCAACTGACCCCTGGACCGGGGTGTCACAACATGTTATAAGAGCATAGGTATACGACTACCTAGGGCTTGAGGGAAATGGGTTTAGGCCAGGCTATGACAGAGGAAATTGATACCAAATACATAGCTTGGCATCGAGTTTAGGCTCAAGGACACCTGTGGTCGATGGGCATAACCCTCATTAGTAACGTAGCATAAGGCTCATGAGTCACTGTGGCCTGGTGGCATAGTCCCGACACCACCACACAAATTGCATCGTAGCTAGATAAACAATTACCTAGGGAGCTCGAATGTGGGTATCCATAAGTAATTCCTGAAATAAGCACAACTTGGTAACATAATTAGGTATACAAATACCTAAGATTAATGGGCATGGGTGTAGAACACGGCATTGTGTACATTGATTGTTTTTGTGTTCTAAAATGTTCCACGGGAGATGTATTGTGTTTTTGTGTGCCAGTATTTGTGAATTTCGGGGACAAAATTCTGTTAAGGGAGGAAGAATAAAAACCCTGAAAAATTCCAATTTTCCTCGAAAAAAGCGAACGGTAATTTTTGCTGAAAACCGAAAATTTTGTAGATCTCGGATGACGAAATGTATTTTACCGTTGAATTCGTCTTGCAAAATCTAGTTACCTCGTCGAATTTTATCAGATTCCGAGATAGTCAGAATTTCACGTTTTTCGAAACATCGGGTATTACATGGTATGACATGTGGTGCACTTGTATGAATGGCTCACATTGAGCCAAGTGTCTAATGGAGGAAATAATGGGAAAGATAAAACAAATAAATAAATAAATAAGGAAAATAAAATAATAATAATAAAAAAAAAGATAAAAAGTAAAAAAAGGAAATCAAATGGGAGAAGGGAAAACGGGGAGAGCGAGAGGAGAGAGAGAATTTTTATTTTTTACTTTTTTTCGCTTTTCTTTAAGATCTACTTTAAATCGCTTAGGTTTTCGTCTAACAAAAGGCAAGTTGATCTATCGCATCGCAGTTACCGTGGGTACCAAAAATCTTCGAGTTTCACAAACCCAATGGCAGGGAAATTTTCCTCATTCGCTATTTCTAGCCTAAAGGTCATTTATGGTTTGAGATTTTCTGTAGGTCGGGAGTAGGCCATAAACCCCCGCATCTTAATTTTGGGACCGGGAAAGGTAAGAATTTAGAAATTTTCGAGACTCAAGCTGACAGTCTAAGCCGACTCGGGACTGCTTTTCAAACAGTCACAATTTTCAAGATTGTTTTCTCGCACAATTCTGACAAGATTTTTGAACTCTGCTGTGCAATCCGGACCGTGTCGAGGTTTGGCTTTGATCCCTGACTATTGTCTTCTGGTTTTGTGATGTATTTTGGTATCCCACACCCGCGACGAACCGCAAGTGGACCAAGAGATGCCCTGTTTTCTATAGATCCGAGATTTGGGTCATTTTGTGTGTTATTGTTAGAAAAATAAATAATATGTTATTGTGTGTAAAATTCATATTGATATGTGCTTGCGTGATATACTAACATGGAAATTGTGATAAATGGAAATTATATATGTATAGGAAATATAATTATCCAAAAATTATAAATGTTGCATGTAGCTCTTATTATGCATGTAGCATAGTATGAAATGGCATATCTGCATTTCATATGCATGGGACATCACGCCGAGTGTGGTGTGAGGTATGGCTTAGGTCTGACACCGTGTTTGGTGTCTCGACCATGGTAAATCGACACCGGTTTCGTGTTCGATAACTGTCGTGGGTACAAGGTGTAGACGACACCTGCTTCGTGTTAATGGTGGGTTTCTAGAATATGGACTACGCCCAAAATGAGTCGATGATTTTTTGAGGTTATCTAAGATTGCCCGTTAAATAAAACTAAGTATCTGAGACTCCGCCCATAGCTTATGAATAAAGTCAAGCTTTAGACTATCCATATAGCTTTAAAATAAAGTCAGCATTCCGGAGATTGTCCAGATCGTAGATCGTTTCGTGATCGAGATCCGCCCATAGCTTTAAAATAAAGCTATTATCTGAGACTGCCCAAGGCCTGAGATTGTCCGATCGAAGATTGTCCGTGATTCGAGATTGCCCAGTATCGAAAAACCGTTCAAGGCCTGAGACCGTTGATAGCCTGCCGTGATGCGTAAAATGTACGCCATGTGCATAAGCTGCAACACGTCGTATTGGCACATAAGGTACCTAGGTACCGGGATATCGATCCACCTGAGCAGGCTTTGACTAACAAATCGCTTATAATATTATCTCGACTTAAACTCCAAAATGGCTATCTAACTAATATAATGGAGTAAAACTAAAGCAAATTAATCAGTGGAAATTACTCTATTATGGAGACTAGATTTGGTTTCCCTACCACTCGATGGATCATTACCTGTAAAGCACTATCGCCGCCCATCGCTGACTGATGATGGCGTGATCATGCCTACGAGATACCCTTTCTCGAGGTGTATCCGCCTATCTCGCCAGTAGGGTTGGGTGCATCTCTGCCCCGACCCAATACTCTGAAACGCCGAAACGCCTAAATACCCTGACCAAGTAGGGTTGGATTGTGATGCCCATGCTGTCAGGAGAAGGATCAAAATGGGACGACTCACAAATCTTGCCTTGTTATTCAATTTTTAGAGGGTCCATAAGGTTGTTCGACTTTCAAAAGAATTCAGCTGAACATGGTTCAGTTGACAATGACTCAACTTCCTAAGTTTTCAATAGCCTTTCCTAAAAAGCCTATGTGCATTTGATACGTGATCTCTAGCATATAACTCGGTTCCGGCACCCCCAAACTTGAATTCCACTCACTTATTTGAAAGAATCTAAATACGGAAGGATAAGAACACACCCCTTTTTATTCAAATTAATCCTACCTACCTGAAAGAAAACCGCACTGTAGTTTATACTGAAGGTTCCCGTAGACGTGGATTCAAGCAGACTCCCACCGCTGGTTAAGGGCACCGGGCATTCAGTTCCCCTCGAACTTTACCCCGAGCACTCAACTAAACCTAAGGGCCCTAAGTTGTGGGAAACTTCCATCCTCTGTCCCATGTAACGGGAAGTGAAGTCAGTGGCTCCCATCCAGTTGGCTCAGGGCATTAGGCTTTGAAAAGCCCCTCGGACTGTGCCCGGGATTCCGATTAGAAACTCCCACTTATTCTATTCATACTTTTTCTTCTCTCTTTGTTTTTTTTTTTTTTTTTTAAATTGGGGCTCGAAGGCAATCCTCTTTTTCTAAGGTGTCTCATCACTTTGGTGTTTAGAGACCCCTGCCTTGGTTAACCTTAGTAAAGCCTGCCCGAGCCTGTGCATACCCTAGAGATCATCTCGTGTGCAAAGGAGTAGGGCTAGTTGAGAATTGGTATCTTGAATACCACGAAGGTGATTCACTCTGTCTCCCTACCTATCCCACATGAAATTCCCGAGCATCTAGCAACCTACAGATCCTTTCTGGATTTATAATTTGTTTTTCCAAATAGATATGTGACACGATCGAAAGAGATCCTTGAATAGCAGGCATGGAATCACGCACACACTACCTAAAACAATCCTAAAACCGAAACAAACTAAAACCGGGAACCCCCAAGAAACGTAAATAGAAAATAACCTACGAATAGACAAATCACGACGACGCAAGATAACACCAAACAAAACCCTAAACAGACATGACTGGGCATAGGAATTGGACATACTAGAATAGAAAACGAAAAATAACCTAGAATAATTAAAACATAAAACGCAAAAATGTGAAAGCAAACCAACACAAACAAACCCGGGTCACCCAGACTCCCCAAAACAAAAGGACAGTGTCCTCAATGTCTATGAAAGAACGAGAGTGGGTGTAGGAAACTTCCCTGGGGATCGGCGGAATCACTGTGGTGGCAGTGGAGGTGGCAAGTGGAGGGAGAGAAGTTGCGCGAGCTGGTCCTGGATGGACTGCTGATTGCGGAGGATGGTTGCCTGGTTAGCCATGATCTACAAGATATGTCGATACTGAGGGGCCTCCACATCTCAAGCACGAGGACCCTGCTCCTGGTCTCATCCCGCAAGCCTCAAAACGAGCAAGTGAGGTCTAGCACCTGGGTCCTTCTAGGTAGGAGAAGGACTCGCCGCATCCTCCTCCGGGACGACCGCGTGGTGGGGGCTGGGTGTAAGGACAGGCGGTGGGGGATGGACGGTGACTCGCCCGGGCCACCTTGCGGCTCCACCGGGGAGTAATCAAACCCGGACCGATACTTCCGAACCCTCATCCTGTCCCCGAGGGTTCATGGTCTCAGTCATAAACCTTCTGCCTGTACACCCGACTTGTCACGCTTGACCATGACGCCCTTAATTCCGTGTATCCAAGCCTCATTATCTTCTAAGGGCACCCGACTTGTTTCGTATAGACCATAATGATGCGTGTCTCAGTTCATCTTCGCATCATTGTTACAGATGGCATCCTCTATAACCTACCTAACATCGAAAGGTATATCCTAGATAATGGTGTAGTTGGAAAGGCTCAAAGCTGTCAAGCCACCCTCACACACATTCGTCAGTCGAAATGAGACGCGATGTGATGAAGCTGATGCCATACTCCAGGGCTGTGCCAAATGTTTGGCCTTAAAGTGAACCGCGTGCCCTTCACTGTTAATCCTCCACTCGCCTTGCCCGTTGGTCAATATCCTAATGACCTCGAGGTAGTCAGGTTGCGCAAGGAGCCTATCAAAGGGCTTAGGGGGAACTGGTTCAAGGTTATAGTAATAATTGATAGACTTCGCACTAAAGCCTACCAACACCTCGTGTACCTAAACCTTCTTCAATACATTGGAGGCGAGATTAGCGTAGAATTCTCGCACCACACTTATGGCAACTGGTTTAGGGGGTTGGCACAGTGCCCGCCACCCCTTATTCGCAATCGTCTTGCGAAAGAAGTCGTCGGGGTGGTGAAGCCCTTTCTCCTTAATAAACGATCAATTTGGAACAGGCCGAACTTCTCACAGACTCATCACAAATCGGTCATAACTACTGTAGGCTCTTCAATTAGCTCGACCTCTCGGGGTCATCTTTCGCCGCCACCGACATGGGGGCAATCGATAGGAAGGCTGAGATGGTGGCCAAAGTTTGCCTTACCTCTATGTGGTCTCTAGACCCCCTAACAAACAGGTGAGGCAGTGGGAACAATTAGCTTACTTAAAGCCACCCAAAGCTCACTTGGCAATTTATCGAACACCTAAGGTGCACTGTGGAGATGGGCGTTGGGACGTTGCCCTAAGACTTCCAATACCCCTAAACACTCCTAAGGTGCCTCCCGAAACCTAATGAGACCCTAAGAGCAACAATCTACACGACCGCCTGAAGCTCCAAGGGCCCGTGATGTAAATCGCGCGGGCTTCAACCAAGTCGATTAATCGGAGATTGTGGACCAGACCGGCCGCAGGCCGCATGGAGTGTACTGGGTTGGTCGACAGCGATGGGTGCGCTCGTGTAAAAGAAACTGAGGTTATGGATAAAACCTAGTGGCCTAAGGCAGAAGAAGAATGAGGCTGTGGTTCATTAAAAATTGCAACGCATGACGTCGGCTCAACTTTGCACGCTCCCGGTGTTTAGCTTTCGGGCCAACGCCAGAGGCGAGTCAATCGCCGCGACGCTATGATCCCTGAAAGCCAACGCCGCTGACAAGCAATATCCAACGCCATGGTCGCTCCGAGAGTATTGACATTGATGCCGCGAATGGGGCCAACGCCGCGATGTTACGCAGAGGGCTCCAAATACGATAATAACGCCGCGACGCCGAGATCCAACGCTGCAATGTGACAGAGGCTTGCATTTTTCGGACTGCTCAACGTTACAGATGTCACGTCACATTGAGAGCCGTTGGCGCAGAGTGTCAACCAGCACTTTATGCCCCTGCATGAAAACCTGAATGTGTTTCCACCTTCACTTCAGAACAAACTTGTTTATCTTCTTCACTGCCTGTCTATACAATAAGATTTATGAAGTCTATTTGACAAACAGAAAATACAACTAAATATTCAAAACACACTAAATAAGATATTAACTATCGCTCCGCAAGGCTGATTAACGCCATATCATCCAATTCCCTGATCTTTACGATCCCAGGTTCGGATCACCCGGTCCGCGATTTATCCCATAGTTATTAATATCCGTTATTCATATGAACTCGCCTCTAAGTATGGCTTCAACCGCCAGGTGTTAACTTTGAAGGTTCCTTTCTCTCGGGTGCATAATTTCCACCTCCATGTGGTAAAACTCGTCACAAAGTGAATGGTCCCGACCACCGGTGACTTTAATTTCGAGAAAGTTTGAGCTGAATCACCATGATAATCCGCCACCGCTCGAACTCTTTCCTTACGATATGTTTGTCATGCCAGGCTTTTGTTTTCTCCTTATATATGTGAGCATTCTCGTACGCCTCATTGCGGAATTCATCCAATTCACTAAGTTGTAGCATCCGCTTTCTCCCATACTTATCGGTCTATGTTCGGGCATCCGAGTCGCTTCAAGATGCTCTATGTTCTAATTCCACCTGTGGCGGCATGTTTTCCAAACTACTTCTGAATGGCGACATACCCAATGAGGTTTAATGTTGTCCCAGACGCCCGAGTGCATCCTCAAATCATCTTCGACCGCCCTTCGGAAGCTATCGATCGCTTTTCTTTCAATGGACTTTAGATTCCCGCTTGACACCTCGCTGCCCATTTGCCCGTGGTGGTAAGCTTAAAGTGATGCGCGATGCCACAACTGGCGCTTTTTGCAAGACCTATCAACCAACTTATTACTGAAATGAGTACCATCCGCGATCAATGCCGCGAGTGCCAACCGCAAATACGTGGTCGCTAAGGAACTTAGCTACCACACCGGCGCATAGCGTGCCTGCATGTTTCTACCATTTATGATGTAATCCACTACAAGGAGGATATATGCTACTGAATAAGGGGGAAATGGACCATAACATCCATCCCCACTCACTCATAGCTTAACCCCTTAATCACAGGCATGGTGACTGGGTCCTTTTAGAAATGCTCCCCATCTTCTGGCATTTATCACTGTAGCTACAAACGTGAGCATCCTTGAACAAGCTAGCTAGTAACCCCGATCAAGTACCACCTTGTCTCCCGTCCCTTCCGGGCCTCCGAAATGCCCCCCACATGGTAAAGTGTGGTAGTGATTTAGAATACTGCCCATTGCATCTTCTCGGTACACGCTTTTATCACTCGATCCGCACAATGCTCAGATAAAATAGTTCTCCTGGGAGTAGTGCTTCAAATGCAAAGAACCTCTTCTTCCTGGGCTGGGTAGCTAAACTGAGGATCACCTTGGCCACTAAGCAATCTACATAGTCAAGAAATCATGGAATTCCGCTGCCTTCAATTGCTAAGAGTCGCTCATCTCGGGAAATCATCATTAACTTGCACCTCTGCCTCAGGCCTTTCAACCTTGAAAGATGGTCTGCAACTAGGTTCTCTATTCCTTTTTTGTCTTTTTATCTTGTAGTCACCTGCAATAGGAGTACCCGTTAATCTAGGCTCGCGCCCCTTCTTGTCATTAGGTACTTTATGGCTGAGTGGTCAGTGTGCACTATTACCTTATTGCCAATCAAATAGGGCCTAAATTTGTCAAAGGCAAAAACAATGGCCAAAAGCTCCTTTTCAGTGGTGGCATAGTTCAGCTGGGCATCATTCAAAGTCCGGCTAGCATAGTAGATAACTTGAAATATCCTTTCTTTTCGTCCCAACACTAATTCCATCGTATAATACCGAAGGTCGCATTAGTTCAAATGGAGGTCCCAATCAAGAAACATTAAATTATGGCGGGCTGATACCAATCTATCCTTCAGACTCGAGAATGCTTGCATACACCGCCATCAAAATCAAATGGTGTCCCTCGAATCCATTAGTCTGGACAAAGGCTCGGGCACGAGAAAAATCCTTTATGAACCGATTGTAGAACCCGGCGTGTCCTAGAAAGCTTCTTATGCCCTTTATTGATGATGGAGGAGGTAGTTTATTGCCTCGATTTTTTGCTTTGTCTACCTCTATTCCTCATGGAACTGCCCAAGTACTATGCCTTCAGACCATAAAATGGCACTTCTCCTACTAAGCACTAGATCGGGTTTCCCCACATCTAATCCACACCAATTCAAGTTTTCCGCATAATTGTCGGCTGAGTTCTCACATGAAAAACATCCATGAACACCTCAATTGTCTTTTTCAACCATATCCTGATAATTACGCCACTATACAAGACCGAACGCGCCCTGTGCGTTGCAATGCACCGAAGGGCATCCGCTGAATGAGAACGCACTATACGCATGCGAATGTCGCTTCTCGCATCCTCTAGGCTATAGCGATCCGATTAAAATTTAATACCCATCCAAGAAACAAGAGTATTCATGCCTCGCCAAAATTTATCCAACATCCATCCGTAAAACGATGGCGGAAATGGTCTTTCTGGGTCTCCTTATTCACCTCCGTAGTCAATGCAAATCCTCCAACCTCGTGGGATCGTTTTAGAAGGCAAAGAATGATACTGCCTTTTATCACCGCTTGCTCCTCTCTCTCTTTTGTGCACTTCCGCACGGACTCACCCATGCACTATCATAAATAGGATATATAACCCCGACATCCAATCACTTTAGTACTTCCTTGCGGACTACTTCTTTCATGGTTGGATTCAATCTCCTCTGTGCTTCCACTGAAGGCTTATGACCATCTTCCAGCAGAATTCGATGCATGCACATAGAGTACTTGCGGAGAGAGTGAATCGGGATTGAGTGAAGGCGAAGCAGATTGAAGGAATGCTGAAAAAGAAAAAATAGTTGAACATTTGAATAACGTCAATTGCTAGAAACCATGACAACGTAGAGTTAAGAATTTGTTCCACTGCTGCTGGTAAACAACCCAAGTATTTTGAAGAACAATTGTTGTTGTCATGGACAATGCAAGATACGCATCGCTTTGGTAAATGTTTGGTAAATATTTTCGCTTCCAAACTAATTTAATTATTTCTTTTTTAAAACAAATTATTTCTGTCTCAAACTCAAAAAAATGACTAGAATATTTAAGATACCAAATCTGCAGAGATGGCGGAGCGTTTGAATCAGTTACATAGAGATGAAGTTCAAGGTACCATGCATAATGGAAAACGGATTAAAACAGTACAAAGGGATTGCCCTTATCTCAAGGGGGTATGGATGGACCTATGTTCGCCTATTTTCATTGTATCAATATATTATGGTTTATTCTTTATTTCTTTGTACTGTAATTATTCTTATATTCATAGTGAAATTTTTTCTTCTGCTCTTGGTTTTTTCTATTCGAAGAGTGCATAATTACATAAATAAGTTCACACTAACCCATCAATTTGGGACCCATTTCTAGATTTTCCGGAGACATCGAAGGAGTGAGTATCTTAAACAAACACTCTACAATTCTTTTTAAAATAAATATTTTTAGCATAACTTTTTTGGTATTATTGTACATCATTCCAGGAGTAAATACCATATTTTTGAATCCTTACCGTCCCTGAAGCAACATATAACTTCATTAATGCATTTTGATGACTGAAAGAAAGAGTTTAATTTAAATGACTGAAGCCAGCCTACTCTTCTTCTCACACCATTTATTATTATCCTTCTCTTTTCTCATTTAGTTGCTTTAAAGTCATTCACTGTTATTAACTAACAACAGATATATAAGTGTGTTCTTAGACACATTTCCGATCTGGACCTGCAGACATCAATTCAGGACATCAATGAGATCATAAGTCCGAACTCGCCTAGAGTTTTAGACTGAAATAGTGTTTGTGGGAAAAAAAATAAGGAATTTAGTTTCAAAACCAAACTAATGCCCAAACTAATGTGTTTGGCAAAATCACTGTTTTAATAAATATTTTTCCTTTAAAAGTTCAAATGCTGCAATTACAAACCGCGGATTTGAATTTGATTCTATTACCGCTGTCTTGGACAGCAACATTTGATTTTTAAATTTTTTCACTACCTGCCTACAAACGGCATTTCAGCCTCCCATTTCTCGTAATTATTACAAATTTAATTACCGCTGCTTAATAGCTACACTACAATTTTAATTCCAATTATCGTTATCCATAACAATGGCATTTAGCAATTTAATAATTTCAATTGCCACTGTCACATTATGCGTTACTTTTGACATTAATTTGGTTTCTAAACTAATTTTATATATATTTTTTTAAATAAAATATTTCATTTAAAACTCATTTCTAAGTGTGTGTGCAAACAGATATAAAAATATACAGAAAAGTACAGCACACACACCATAGGCAGTAAAGTAAACACAATTTATCAGAATCTTATGGAATCATCCTACAAAAATTAATCAGAAATGGGAATAATGAATATCCAAGAAAATAAAAAACATAATGGAAGGGCAACCATCAAAAAGAGCACATCTCATACTTAAAAAATACACCAATCCTCATTTCTTCAACAAAGGAGATCAGTACCAGTACCAGTACCAGTACCGTTAATTTGTACAACTAAGAAACGTTTGTGTAATATTATTAGTTCACAAACTCACATTTTCTCCATAAATAGCAGTTGGGACAATTGAATAACATCCCAAAAAAACTGCACTAAGGCTTCTCGAGGAGGTGGGGATATAAATAGTACAAAACTTCTAATATCCAGAAAATCCCATCCTCTTTTTGAGAGAGAGCTGGTGAGTACATGGTGCTTTGTATAGAGGTCAGCCACAAGTCTTCCATGGTGATTCTGCAACATAACTATTTATTCGAGGAAACTGCGAGAAACTAACCCCAGCTCCCTCAAAATCATCTTAATACAAGCAAGCTATTAGGTCATGATATCGCTATGAGGTCAGGAGAGAATGAAGAAGTACCAAGTCAAGAGTATGGCAAAGAAACTAGACGAGGATGAGGAAATATAAGATTTCCGGTTGAGGATGACAATGCATCAGAACTCTGGTGAGAGAATCAAACAGCTATAAATAATCACAAGCTGACCAAGGGTGGCCATATATCAGAAGTTATGGCGATTGATTCCTGCGAACACAAGAATGAGCGTAAATATTTTGAAAATATGAACCCAAGTGCTAAATAAAATTTTCCCTCAAATTTTAAAAATAATACTCAAAAGCACGATGATGTATGTCTGTCTTGTTTTAATGGTAGATAATGAAATCTAATGGAAGGAAAATTATAACTATAACCATAAACTGAATTTGATAAACAAAAAACTAAATGAAATAAAATGAAAACTACTTTGAGAATACTTTTATACTAACATTAAAAGAAGTTATCAGTTTTCGGCCTAAAATAAAGCCAAGGTGTTTAAATTAGAAAAGCTGATGGCAATAAAGTTGTTCCCATACAGAAATTACCATTGCTTAAATACTGATACCCAGCAAACTATAATAAGATCTTTCTAACCGATATTCTAGAAAGTAGCAGCCCATCCTGTCTTTTCAGCATAAACCAATTCCCGAAAAAGCATATTCATCCACTTATAAAGGGTCAAATCCACAAGTACATCAACTTTTATTTAACATAACCCTGTTATCATACACCTCTCTCTTGTTAGGAAAAGCACTTGCAGGATCAAGGCTTTCATGTTCATTCTACGTTCTAAAAGATGGTTTCATTTCCTTTTGTATGGAATCTGATTTCTCAACTTAGTTTTCACATTTTACAAAAGCTCTAAATTTTGTAGGGATTTTCTTATGTTTTTATAAACAACTATATGTTAGCTGTGGCCTATTTATGCCGGGATGGACAATAGACTCCTACCTAAAAATTAAATGACCACCTGCAAGCAGTCTAATACTGAATTGTTTAACTTTTTTTTATAAGTAAGAAACTGTATTAACAACGCCAAAAGCGAATGAGAGAACACAGGTCATATACAAATAGCACCAAGCAAAAAACAAAAAATAAAAGAGGTCAAAAAATAATTTGAAAACTGCATAGAATTAGTTAAGGTGTATGTATTGGCCCGAACTCCCTCGATTATATAAAAAAAATAGTTACATGAATGTCCAAATATTATATAATTCCAACTTCTCACCACAGACAGCCTCAACCGCTTCACAAAAATTTCAAGAAAGGGACAATCAAATCATTTAGCAGGATTTACTTAGTTGTAAATTACAAATTTTCCCTGATGCCTATTTCCTGTCTGATCAATAAATTTAGCATAATTTTTCACGCTGCTCAAAAGTTTCATCTACAATTTGAAACTCTCTAATCAAAATTCAGTTCAAAAGTTCTATCCTCACTGTAGCTCTTGTAGCATCAGCCCCATTTTGGATCTCTGCAAACATCTTATAGAATATGAACATGAAGAAAGTCATTACCATTATTTTCGGTGAATTTCAGACTATCTAGTTCCCCTGCTCAAGAAAATGAAGAAAAGTGGGGAACCAAATTTTCTTATGATTCACTATTATACGTGCTCCTCACAGAGGCATTGGTGTGAGAACAAACAAAAGCACAAAAAGATGAAGGAATTGCAGGTTTAGGAGAATGATGAAGTTAAAAGAAAAACAATTAAACTGAGCTCCCTTTCCATATGCCTCAACCATCAAGAACCCCATACACATTTATCTCTAAATACTGAACCACTTATAAGTTCAAACAATATATTTAACTGAATTGAGTAAGTTAAGTTCCTAACATTATATTTTATTGAATTGAGTAAGTTAAGTTCTCAACAATTATTATGGATGACACATGAATTAAAGGGATCAAAAATTGGAGAGCATGGTGAATGCGTGTTAAATCTGCCCAAATTGTGTCAAATTTAATGACTTCTCTAACTGTGTACATTCATTTTAAAAAACCAACCTTTCAAACTTAGTGACCTCTTAAAACTTATCATACTATCAAACAGTTTGGTAGAAAATAATAAAAAATGAAGCTACTAAAAAATATGAAGAAACATTGGATTGCAAATGTGAAGTACATTGTAGATGTTATGCTTGAATTAAAAAAAAAAAAAGGAATTATGATTGACCGTTACCGGTCAGTTAGGTCCAAGCACTACCATCATCACTTTTTACACAGAACTGAAAACAATGTGGACCCTAAAGCATTATCATTAGTTTGGCCCTCCATTACCCATTTAATGGCTTCCTAATTTTACAAGGACTTGAAGATGCAAAATTTTCAAACTTATTGATCTAAGTGAAGTTCACCAAACATACAGGTAATGACTTTATTGGAAAATTGAAGCTCTCAAGAAGTGGACGAGATAGTGGATTGAAGTCCCATTACCCACTCACTCTTTAAGCATTTCATCGAACAAATAAGGTGCCAACATAACAATAGAAATAAATTGTGCTTCCTTTAAATGCTAATAAGGATCAATTTTTCCATTACCTAAATAGAATCCATGTTAGCACATGATATTGATTATAAAATAATAAAAACCAAGATATATAAGAATGAAAAGAAGTCAGACCCAGACGGCTTCTGCATCAGACTCTCCATATAGTAATGTCTATGACATGAGCAATCTTGGGCCAATCTTCACCTTTCTCCCTTCGGCATCTTTCAGATAAGTATGCACAGTCGAATATTTCGAGTGTCTTCAAGGTTGTGAGGGAACGCATCCCTTCTGGTAGTGATTTCAATTCAGGGCATTCGCCGATTTCAAGGTGTTTTGAGTGAGGAGAGACTGCCTATGCAATCTGGTAACGCTATTAAACTAGAACAGTCCTGAATTGAGAGACTCTGCATGGAGGAATCCAAGAGAACCCAATTCTTCTGGCAATGATTTCAATCGAGGGAAAGAACCACTTTGAGGTGAGTGAGCGAGGTGAGGTTGCCTATCCAGTGGTACTGCTGCCAAACGATAGAAGCCCTCAATTTTGAGAGTTTGGAGAGTGGAAACATGTTGATGGAGCTCATCTTCTGGGAGAGACATCAAATCATCTATGCTGGAAATAGAGAGAGGCTCCAATGAAGAAGCAGACAACATTAACTGCCTTAGTGTATCTTCTCTCACTTTATGCAATCCTAGTGTCTTAAGACAAGGTAATGGAGACACTACTTGCAAGAATGTCAGCCAAGGGCAATGGGAGATCTTTAATTCAGAAAGAAGAGGATATGAATGCAGTTCCAAGGATGCCAACTCATGGCAAGACTCGATATCTAGTCGCGAAAGAAGAGGAGATGGAGGCAGTAGTAAGGATGTCAGCTTACAGCAATGGGAGTTGTATAACTCAGAAAGAAGAGGAGATGAATGCAGTTCCAAGGATGTTAAGTCATCACAAGACCTGATATATAATAGTGAAAGAAGAGGAGATGGAGGCAGTATTAAGGATGTCAACTTATGGCATTTATAGATGTTTAACTTAGAAAGATGAGGAGAAGAATGCAATTGCAAGGATGCTGAGTTAAGACAAGAATTGATATCTAATTGTGAAAGAAGAGGAGACGAATGCAATGCAGTTCCATGGATGCCAAGTTAAGACAATAATTGATTTCTAATTGTGAAAATAGGAGATGAATGAAGTTCCAAGGAAGCCAAGTCATGGGCCCTGTTCGATGTCTACCGCGAAAGAAGAGGAGATGAATGCATTTCCAAGGATGCCAAGCTACCATAAGTCTTGATCTCTACATATGAAAGAACAGGGAGATAAATGCAATTCCAAGGATGTCAAGTTATCTCAATATTCGATCCTCAATTGTGTAAGACAAGGAAAAGAACGACGTGGTTGTGTTAGTTCCTTCAATTTTGGCATTCTAAACACTGTGAGTTCCTAAAGAGATAGGAAGAATAATAGGTCGTCCGACAAACACTCCTCCGTGTGTTCCACCATTGCCGGATGATGAAGCTTTAAAGAGCTAAGTTGAGGGAGTCGAATAAAGCATGGTAGAGTCTTGCATCTTGAAAATTTTCTCAGATCAATTGTTGTGAGATTAGGGAGAATGCTACTCAACCCACCATTCATCATCCAATTTGGAAACTTCCTGTTGTTACCTTGATCATCTTACCTCCGGGGCATCAGTGGTGCAATATGAACCTACAAAAAAGGGTAATCCGACAAAATACGGCGGACCTACGCCTTCGATGATTAAGTCAAGAAAATATAGAGCAAGAAGGCTAAGTTCACACATTGATCGTGATACCTCCTCATCGTGGAGATCCTCCTGATTTATAGACGGTGGTTCGGGTAACCTCTCCTTTTTCTCCGAAAAGAATTCCCTTTTAAGAGGGAAATCTCTTTTTCCTTATCAAAGACTACCTCTTCCCTTATCTGGGAATTAATCTTCCGAGAAGTAAGGATTTGGAAGCTAGGGAAATTCCGAGGGAGAAATACCTTACAGATTCCCACTCCATCCATTCGTCCACAAATAACTTGCCATGTTTCGTAGGACGACCGACTGGGGGACTTGAACCTAGACTCGCTGCCCCGAGGTCGACCTCAGAGGATACTGACTTTCATAGACGAAAGATCCGGGTCCCGTCTAGGGTAGTGCATACTAGCTTTCATATGGAAGCGTGGGCTAGCCGCCTACATCAGGCCAGCGGATCAATGAAGTCGGGTTAAAGCCCAAACTCGGGCTCATCGAAAATGGTTTAACACCCATGGTACTCACAATGCCCCCTTTTCCTCGCTGCATTTTGTGCTTTTTCCACCGGGGAAAATATCGTGTTCTTCACCCGAAAGCATGGAAATGAACGATTGAGGCGCACATCAAATGCGCCAGAAGGTGAAGAGTGTTCGATCATAAAGCGCCGAGCGGCACACACGGGCCCAATGTGTTTCATAGCCGCATGAAGTTCTCATGGCGGCGACGCGCCCGATGTTCCACTCCTACATGTGGGTCGACTTCGAGTGTTGCTTTATCCACAAAGTATTTCACTTGTCAGCGATTTCTTTCCTCCCGCTTTTAGAACTCGGCAAGGATAAGGGAGCTACGATAAGACCACCAGAAGACTGTGGAGTTGTCTTTCACCTATAGCTATGGATGTTGTGTGTTCAAACACGACATCTGTGGAGACCAACCAAAGGTTCTAAATCAGGAGGCCCGACAAAGCGCCTTACAGTTCTAGTGCCCCTGTCTCTAAGATCCTCTAAAGACGCAGCTGCGGTGCATAGTAGAGAGGTGGCGGAGGAGCCTGAGAAAGGTGCCCCCGTTGGGGATTTAAATGGAACACCCTAAGTTCCACTTTTTCTTCTACTTTCTACTTTTTCTATAATGGGCCTAGTGTGGCCGGTTGGATATATATCATCATGTAACTAATGACGCCACATGATGATATAACCCTTGGTATTATGTAACCACGACGTCGGCTGGGCGTATTTATGAGATATTACAACTTTCTAAGATTCTTCAGACAAGCTTCGACTCTTTTTTTCTTTTTTCTTTTCCTTTTTTCTTTTTAATTCCGCTAGGATCCTCTTTTTCCCTAGGCTAAAAGTTTATGTTTCTTTATTGGGAAAGTTTATGTTTCCATTTAGGTGAATTGGACCCGTATATCGACTTTAATCTTAAGGTGGGCGCTAATACTAAGTGCTGGGAGACGCACTTCAATACCGCAGCTGGTCTAACGACACATTCAATGTGCTTGTCCATGTCTTGTCTTATATATAAGGGTAGGGATATATGTGTTATACCTTTTACCTTTACACAAAAGTCTTTTGCCTATAAAAAAGTTTTTGTGTCTCTACAAACTTTCTCTCCCAAAGGAATTGTCGAAGATCATTTTCAACTTTCCGGTGAGTTCTTTACCTTCCTTCAGTTACCCGATCTTTATTGTACGGGTTGCTTATGTTTTTGCTTTTTGCGCTCTGGAGCATCTCTGCTCAGAGGTTTTGAAGTTTGTTTTCGAGGGTGTTTTCACCCATACACGATAGTTTCCGATGACGAGGATGGATGTTATCGATACTCCCAATTCGGGGATATTCCATCGGGTTTCGCTAAGTTTCCTGTGGGGAGGGGGGTGTTGTTAGGTTTTGTTACCAGTGCATTGTAAAACCTTGTGGGGGAGAGCTTTATCTTCGAGGGTTCCGTTTCCACCTTCGCTTAATGGACCTTAAGCTGACCCCCCCTTCCTTTTTTTTTCTTTTTTTTTCCTGTAGAATGGAAAAATGTTACAAAGAGGTTTCTAGCAATCAGGCTAGGCGTCGGAGGTTGACTCCGAGGGAAACGCCTACTATAAGCATTTAGTTGCTGTTATAAGTTCCGCAAAGGAACTCGAGGTTGCACTACCAAGTTCTCGCCGAAATCGCTTTGGAGATGTCGACCACCTGATACCTCAACCCGTAAAGGAGGCAGAGAAGCATCAACTTCACCCGGAGCAATTACCAGGGACTCGTTTCCCGTCTCATAGTTGGTGAAACAGTTTCTACACTTTACCCGGGCACCTCCTGCACTCGTACATCCGAATGTTTTTCAAACTCTAACAGGTTGTAGTGTGCTGAACTCTCTCTACCAAACCGACATCTCAAGCCGGGTGGAGATTTGTCACTTTACACTTAAAGCTCTCGGGGATGGAGTGCATGTCTATGCTAGCTCTTATACCCCCGGCTACTTGTAACCAGTTCCCGACTCCCCAAAAATGAGGCTAGCTGTGGTTGTCTGCTATATCTCGTGGCACGTGATTCGCTCTAAGGCTTCCTTTTGATATGAATCAATCTCTTGTTCCCAGGTCTATTTTAGTTTTTATGTGGCTCATATTTGTCTGGTCGGTCTTCTCTATTGACATGTCTCTATTTTTTCGATGATTCGTATTGGCAAGCAAGGCTCTGGGCCAGTCAACCAGCGGAAAAGGCAAAGTCGAATCGTGACGCCTACCGCTTTAGTTCATAGAGAGGAAGCACAACCATGAGCTCCTTCTGTCTATGAGAAATCTGTTAGAGCTAGGCACCAATTCTTTCCTATACATAGTGTCAGTTCTTCTTCGTCCGCTGCCTAATGAACTTATCGAGGGCGAGCACTTCGTTCTCTCGTATCTCCTGAAGCTAATACCAGGGGGCTCTTCGCAAGCTGATTCCACTCTGGAAACCTTTGTATGGTCGGACTGCCTACCCTTGTCCGCGCAAGATCCCAAACCTACTCCCCTGAAGCAAGAAAGAGAAAGCAGCTAAGAAGGTCATGTCGTAAAGGCTGTGGGCGAGGTCGATGGTTCGACTGATCGATCCGACAAGCGACCGCTTAAAGAAAGGGAGGTTGAAATGTCTAGCCTCGCCGCCGGGTTTGCTGCGTGGTTGTGCAAGAGAGCCGCCAACGCTCAAGGGGAGGCTACCCCCTAAGGGTCCAAATGGTAAATGCTCAAGACCGTTCGACCGAAAAGGAGACCTCGTAAAGCCCGCGGGTAATTGCCGGATTTCTCTCAACAAGCCCCGACGGCGGTCGGCACTAGGAGGCTCGACCGCGTGCTCACGCACCGCTACAGGACTGGGGTGCTCCAACCGGCATCTCCCAACGCCGACCAAGTCTGGAGGGTGTCTTTCGAGGCGGCCGCCGACCGGTGCCTTCGCGACTCACTATGGTCACCCATGCAGCGGCAAGGATGGTCTACGTGTCAGGCCGAGCTCTTATGTTCAGTCGATGGAATGGGACCATCCATTCGTGGATGACCGTCCCTAAATTCAAAGGTCTCATCGACATCGACCGGCTCCTTCAACCAAAGCGGACTCCCTCCCGTCACAAGATATGCGCGATCTCTACCCCACTCTTCTCCAAGTGTCGATGGTGGCTCGTACGTAGGAGTACTCTATCCCCTTTCCCGACTTGATAGATAAAAAGTCTTTCCAACGAGATGGGATGTACATCCGCAACCACGACTTCAACGAGCCTGAACTAAGACGCTAAACTTCTACCGCTAATATCGTTTCATGTTGGGAGTGTCCTGACTTCAACAGAAGCCTCGCACCGTCCCGAATATGGCGCGCAGAAAGCATATGAGCTTTACTACCGGACCTGGATGATGCCGAAGCTACGCTCTATGCCCGCTTCTGGCTACTTCTAAGCATCGTGCCCTAAAAGAGTCTTTAAACTAGGCCAAGTCTCGGTCCAAACATTTGAAACAGAAGGCCAGGGAGGGCACATAGAAGATGAAGGGCACCGAGGAGGAGAGGGAAAGGGCTAAGGAGGAAGCTCAAGTTGCCCGACTGGCTCTCCTTGCTGCTGGTGAAGTGAAGGCACAAAGTGAGGAAACCAGCGCAAGGTCACTGACCGCCCATCTGTGAGGTTGCTTAATGTCCCTCCCACCGAAAAAAATCTGGTAGCAAAGGATGAGGTCTGCTTCCTTCAGTCCTAGGCTGGCAAGGATAAGGAGGCATGGAGGAGGACTACCAGAAGGCCCTGGAGGTGATCTTTGTGTACGACTACAGGTGTGCGTTTAAGAACAACATCTGTGAGGATCTTCCAAAGGTCCCATACGGTATGCCCGTCTCCTTCGTCCCGTCTTCCCAAGTTCCTTTGCGAATCTCAAAAATTTCTAGCCTCAATGTACCCATCGAGGATATGGCTACCGAAAGGCATCCGAGTGAGGCGATCCAGAACCCGAGGAGAACACTCCTCGTCGAGGACCTCAAGGCCGACTCATAACCCTCATTCTTTCCCTCTTTCGTAGTGGCCTCATTCGGGTCGCAGCGAACCCTCAGGTACTTTTTTACGCCTTTAGTACTTTTAATAAAATACCATTTTTGGCTTTTTTTTTCTTCCACTGCCTTTTTGTTTCTAATTCTAACGCCATTGGCACACTTATAAATCTCAACTTACTTGCTTATCGAGCCCTTCCACAAAGTTCGCCAGTTAGTCACCGGCATAAATATTGAGTTAGATCTCGAGTGGGCCCCTTAGCCTGGCCAGCGTGCCAAGCCCAAGCCTAATCTTTGAAAGTTCCAACAAAGCTGAAAACCACATCCGGCTCCTCAGTGTCAGCTTAAAGACACATTCGTCTTTGAAAGTGCCAGCAGGCTTAAAGCCACATTTGGTCTTTTGAAAGTGCCAACAAGCTTAGAGCCACAAGTCTAGTTTCATGTAAGTGACAGCAGGCTTAGAGCCACAAGTCTGGTCTTATGAAAGTGCCAACAAGCTTAGAACCACAAGTCTGGTCTTTTGAAAGTGCCAGCAAGCTTAGAGCCACAAGTCTGGTCTTATGAAAGTGTCACAGTTTAAAAGCCACAAGTCCGTATTTGAAAGTGCTAAGATGCTTGGGAGCCACAAGTCTAGTCTTCTCGAAGTGCCGCAGCTTAGAGCCACAAGTCTGGTCTTTGAATGTGACAAGAAGCTAGAGCCATAAGTCTAGTCTATGAAAGTGGCAAGAAGCTTAGAGCCACACAAGTCTAATCTGGAAGTGTCGCAGGCTTAGAGCCATAAGTCTAAATTTTTGAGTGTCGCAGTTAGAAATAAGTCCGTCTTATGAAAGTGGGGGTTACTCTGAAAATTGAAGTAAAAATTACCTTTCAAGAACACATGATTGGTAATATTCCAAAGATTTGAAAGAAAATATTCTAAAGGAAATTTTATTGATAACCCCCTTAAGGAAAACTTTACTGATAGTACCTTTTAAGGTGTATAACATTCCACATTCTGGGCACTGGTGCCTCGTCTAGTTTATTTAATGGGTACGATCCCGTTGGCCCTACTCTTACGATCACGTATGATCGTTCCCAATTTGATTGGAATTTTCCACGTCATCAACCGTGCCAAAGACTTTTCAATACTCAGACTTAGCTCTAATGCACGTGACTTTATATGCCTGTTGTATAAGTTTGTTGTCCTTTGTTGGTAAGATGCTATACATAGCGGTTGCTTCCCGGAGCTCATCTGCCATATCTAGGTCCTTAGAGATGGTCAGCATTAGCCATTCCAGAACCTTAGTTCAAGCTGCATCTCGATTCGTAGAATAATGGCTTCCATACCATAAGTGAGGGCAAATGGTGATACTCCAGTCAACCTCTGGCTTGTTGTTCTATAGGCCCAAAGGACTCCCGGTAGCTCGTCCACCCATTTTTCCCTAGCCGAATGCAGACGCTTTTTCAAAGCCTTCAAGAGAGTTTTGTTGGATGCCTCCGCCTGGCCATTGTTCTAGGGGTACCGCGAGGTTGAGTACAAGTTTCTGATTTTCAGCTCATGGTAGAATTTTATATATACTTTGCTGTCAAACTACAGTCCATTATCAGTTATGATCGACTGAGGTATTCCGAACCGGCAGACGATATTCTTCCACACAAATTCGCGACGCCTCGGTTTTTTGATGGAGGCGAAGACCTCAAATTTCTATCCATTTGCTAGGCGAGTGAGTGGCAACCAACAACAACTTGTTCTGAGCGGGGGCTGTAGGTAGTGGTCCAACTATATCGATTCCCCACTGGGCAAAGGGTTAAGGGCTTGTAATGGCGACTAGGTCTTGAGCTGGCATCCTCAATATGGGAGCTTATCATTCGCAACGATCTCACTTTTTAACATAGGCGGCTGAGTCTGCTCTCATAGTCGGCTAATAATACCCTTATGTATGGGCCCTATTAGCCAAAGTCCTACCACCTGGATGGTTTCCCATACCCCCTCATGAAGTTCTGCTAGTATGTATTGTCCCTTCTGAGAGGTGAGACACTTAAGATAGGACCCGTCTAGAGACCGTTTGTATAACTAACCATTTACCAAGGAAAATCGCGCTGCTTGGACCTGGACCTTGTGGGCTTTAGCTCTATTATTCTGTAGCTCTCCGAGCTCAAATAATGCAAGAAGGGCATGTTTTATCTATCTGACTTACTCGATCTGTGGTAATAGATAATGTCGTCTGGTAGTAGCTTGGGAGGAATACAGTTTCTTTTATCGGGATGGATGCGGCCACTACTGCCAAAGCGTCTGCCCTTTCATTAGAGTCCCTTGGGATATGCTTAAGCTTCGAAGCCGTAAAATTCCCTAGTCTTTGCTTAACCATGCCCATATACCGTCATACGCTAACTCGTGTTTCAGAGCCTCCGCTTACCGCCTCTACTACCAAATAGCTGAGAGTCAAGGTATTATAAGGAGTTTCCCCGATGAAACTAATCGAGAGAGATCAACCCGACCAAGATTGCTTCATACTCAGTCTCATTATTGACGGAAGTCTAGCTGCACGCTTTACCCTCTCCCTCACCAGCTTTTAGTTGCAAGCTTCTAACACCTTAAATTATACCCTAGTAGTTTATTACATGTTTAGGGTATAATATAAGTAAAAGTTGCATTTTAAAAAAATTTAAGTACTAAGGGTAAATTGGTAATTTGTAAAATGATGACCCAAAGGGCATAACATAAGAAGATGATATGTTATAGTAAGAATTTAGATAAATTGACGTGTAAATGGAATAAAATCAGGACCAACCGCAAAGGGAAAATTTTAAACCAAAAGAGGATAAGGCCAAACATGACCTTATGATGAGACCAAAATATCTCATTTTGGTGTGAAAAGGCTAGGGCTTTCTGGTGGGGAGAAGGAGAAAGAGAGAAAAGAATAAGAGAAAAAGAAGAAGGAAGAAGGAAGAAGAGAAGAAGAAGAAAATCCAGGTTTGAAACTCATGTTTGAATATCTTTGTATGGAACTGTATAGAACTCATGTTTGGAAAATACTTGTCTAAGTTAGGTTAGGAAAACCCTAACTCTTCAATACATGTGTATTTTGGTTGGGTTAAGTTAGTTTTGTAGTTTTGTATCGAAATGGTTTGATTTGGTTAAAATATTTCCGGTGAAAATGGCTAAAACTTATCATTTTTATTTTATGCTCGACACCTCTATGCCTAGGTGTGCAAGCGTGAGCTCGCTAAGCGAAGGTCTACGCCTGAGGCGAGACCACAGACCCCTTCCAGAGTTTTACGCTATGCGAGGCACATGAATGCGCTACGCCTAGGCGAACCTCTACGCCTAGGCGTAGCACTACTACGCCTAGGCCAAGCTACAGTTCCAGTTTTGTTCTTTCATCGGTTAATTCTAGAATCCGTTACTTTTCTGTTTGGACTTCCAATGGGAGATAATTAGGCATAAAATTGGATTAATAGAGGATCCTAACAAGTGAATGAAAGGGTTCGTACAAGTATAAAAGTTATATGAAAAATGCTTTGAACCTAAATGCCAGTGACAATCTATGTTAGGGACATTGTTTCTAGCCCTCGTTTCACTAATATCTTAAAAACAATATAAGCGAGAATTAGATAATAAATATAATTGTATACATCGAAACTAGGATAATGATGAATAGGCGCGTCTGTTCAATCTTTTGACGACACTCCTGCATTGTCTTTATGGCACCTCTGTTATGGGCGGGCCGCGTCTACATTCCAATCTGTTAGCACTCCTATTAGTACTCATTTACTTCTATTATGTGGACGGGCACATCTACGTTGGTCTGACCGGCACTCTGCATTATCTTTACGGCACCTGCATTGCGTGGGCGGGCACATCTGTCGGTATTATGTCGTGCAGCCGGGTACCTATTGTGTTGTGTCCCTCATTCATTATTCTTGATCTATCTGAGGCAAACATTTATATGATAAGAATCGGAATAATGAATAAGAATAAAGCATAAGAAATCGATTATGTTACGTAATGTACCTCGAATTTTATACAGCTCTGAGATCTATTTTCTAAACTCTTACAGGAGATATGCAATTCAGTTTATAAGAGTATGTTATATGAAAACTCTATTATGAGATTACATTTATCGTAAACTCTGACATATGCATTATGTTATATGTATCATGTAATTGTGGACCACTCCAAGTGGTCATATCTGTTATCTGTTTCCCACTAAGCTATAAGCTTAGCACGATTGTTTCCTCCGAGTAGGTACTAAAGAGGACATCGAGGCATTCCGCATCTACCAGGGCTAACACAGCAATAGGAGTCCACCTGATGTGGGTTTTTTATTTTGTTTTGTAATGTAAATGTAAAGTTTTGTAATAGTTGAGTTTGTGTAAGCACAAGTAATAGAACTGAGGCATGTATATATGCGAACATTTTAAACACCACTACGTGGTGATTTTACAAGTTATATTCGATATATGGATTTGTTTATTAAAATGGGCCTGATATCAAAAGTCAAGTAAATGAGTCTCGGACCATGTCGCCTCTCTTCGCGGGCGGTAGGGGGAGTCTGAAGCCGACCCGACTCCGTTTGGCGAAGCTCCGTCCACATTAAGGATCCACCAACCATCGTTATCTTTGAACCGCACATCGAGTTGGGAGTAATTATCTTCCAGGAAATGCGCGATACACGCCCTTTCAATGTCGAAGGGGTTTATCACGAATACTGGCTTTCACTTAGCATGACTGCCCATAGGGCCATCCTCACGGCAATTAGGGCTTGTGTGTGTTTCTTGGGGAGATTGGTCAGCACAGCGATGGGTGTGCACGAAGTAGGCCCGGGCTTTTTAGGCGCCACATGTAAGTAGGGTCGATACGCTTGTTCGGACAGATATATCAGAGCTTCTACTTCTACGAGGATTTTCTTATGAAGAATGTCGGTCTTTGTTTTCAATTTTCGTCTTCTTTTAACAAAGTTAAACCTACTTGAGAACCGACGCTAGGTAAAATAAGGCGTGCCTTGTCTCACGGGCTAGTCGGGTTGGTGCCTCGGCCAGTACACGTTTCGAAGGGTTTAGTTTCATGTCGTGCCTTCGCAATCGTTCAAGGTTTCTTTAGATGCCTCGAAATTAGTGGAAGTTCTTTGGACTTAACAGCATATCTGTGATATAAACCTCCACGCAGTGCACTATAATGGTTGAAATATCTTGGTTATCAACTTTTGATAAGTCGCTCCAACGTTTTTCAAGCCAAAAGGCATTACATTATAACAATATAACCCGCGCAATGTAATGAAGGTCATTTTCTTTACATGAGGAGGGTGCATTAGGTATATCTGGTGGTATCGGAGAAGCATCCGAAATGATAGTATCACGTGCGGCGCAAGACCGACAATCCGGCCTATCTTTGGCGGCGGGGAAGCTATCGCCGGGCATGCCGTTGAGGAGTCTACGTACTCTCCGCTTCGCCATACTTGGGGTACTTTATTTCTCTAATGAAACCTACTTTCAAAAGGTTGTCTACTTCTGTCTGAATGATCTAATGACGGTCCGGGTGAAAACATCTCACTTTTTGTCTTACGGGTTTGGTTGTGTGGACAATATTCAGTTTGTGGGAGGCCAATACCCAGTCGATTTCAACCATATTTGAGCGACTCCAGGCGAACACGTCTAGGTTTTTTAATAATACACCTTGTATCTACTCCCTTTCTTCACTGGACAGGAGAGTACTAACGTATGTGAACTTCTCCGGCCCGTCCAACACTACTATTTCAAGGGGATCCACATCTAATGGGTCCTTCTCTTCATACGTGCGGGCGCGGCAACTTTGTGATTGCTATGCGGGGGTGTGATCTTCAAGGGGGGATTTTCAAAACTGTTCACCCCTTTATGCACTTGCATAGACAGTTGATAACACTACCATGCAGTGAGTTGACTACTTAAAAGGTCAACCTGCCTAGCGTTAGTCAAATAGCTAACTGTTTGATGGTAGGTCGAGAGGATAGCTTTAATCAAGTGCAGCCAAGTTCGCCCCACTATGGCGTTGTAAGGCCCCAGTCTCCGTGACTAGAGCGAGAATTTCTTCGAGTGACTTATCTGGCATGACGAGTGCGACATCCATAATGTTCTGATGGTGCCGTTGGCCGGAAGGGTTCGCCTTACCGGGGATTCGGCATTTACGTAAGAAAGCTTCATGCTGAAGGATGATGCGTTCGTGTTAATCGTCTTGAATCATGACCATGTGTACACAACGACCATTAATCTGGAGGTGACATGACCGTGCGGTGGACACAATGACCCTATTCGGGTTGGCCAGAAGGAAGGATATGAGACCGTCCCATTGGCTGGAGTTTCTGCAGTTTGATGTCCTTAGGTGGATAGTTCACCTATAGTACTGTGGTGGCCTGGACCTTTCTGCGCTGATTGATACTAGTCGTCAGACGGACTGCCTAGTATATAGTTTATGGTTGGTCTAGATTCTGGCGGGGCCACTATGCCGGCTACGACTCTGTTTGCATCTTGTCTTGGTTCCGGTCCTTGGTCAATTTTCCTAATATACCTCCTTAGGTGCCCCACTTTGATCAATTTTTCCACCAAGAACTTTAGACTTTGGCATCTGTCGGTCTTATGCCCATGATCTCTGTGATAGTCTCATCGCAAAGATTTGTTTCTTTGGGAAGGATCCTTTTGGATCGGGGTGTGGCGCCCCAGGCAGAAGTCCGTTGACTGCGAATCAGCACGTGGAATCTGAGTGGAGTGGATTACCCGACTCCACTTTCGAAAATCGACTGAGAGTCTCCTTTGTACGGGGGCTCTACCCCGAATACATCTTACCTGCGTATCACATCCCCAAACAATCCAATATATATGCAATATAATCTGACATAATTAAAAATGCCTCTTGGGCTCATAAGCAAATACTCATAAAATCAATTATCATAACTATTCTTCAATTATCTCCCGATAATTCAATAGTTGATAACACTTTATTTTATACGAACATATATTAAAATCTCTGATTCTAATACATGTTATGTCCAAAAACCATCAAACCCTGAAACCGGCTTCTTAAAATCAACCTCAAAATGATACATCTCCTCAGCGCTCTACGCTACTGAAAAATAAAGGGTCCCACGGCCAGGGTGAATTAAGCTTCGATGGAGAATGTCATACTAAGTAGAGTACACTCACCACCTAATCGGTCTGATACTCCAAATTAAACACACACTCGAAGTAAATACGTGATCCTACTTGAATGTCTACATGATCACCACAAATGTCACGAGTGCTCCATGACTACGCTTTCGCACTTACTAAGCCACGTATGAGAAAATAATCTCATTTTCAAAAACAAAACTTTGTTCTTGAAAATATACTGCAGTATTCGGTAAAAGTATGGGACTACCCTCAGGGTGAATTGATTTGGTGAGGAGCTTTCGAAACGATCATGGTCCTCATCAGTGATCGTTGGCCCGTCTCCCAATGATTCTCAGGAATATCATCTTTGAAGTCGCTCATATGCATCTCCGTTTTATAAAAGTACCTTGTCATGCACTCACACCTAGCTGGTTACCAGTCACGTATGAAATGCATTATCATGCATTTTGAAACCATTTCTACCAATATGTGATATGCATATTTCAATGTCTCTGATTCTGCGCGTGTAATTCAATGATATCAGTATCACCCCAATTAGCTCAGCCAGGCAAATCATAATCATCTCCGATGGCTTATACTTTTGAATTTAATTCCGTATAATTGTGTCATTGTATAACACATTAATTTAATGTATTAACCCGCTAATTCCACCTGGCCTTAAGCCATTCATTTCATACAATTTTAAGGCACACAACACATGGACAATTTTTTATCCATTTCACCTGAGCAGGATGTTTTTACAATCCAGCAGGTAAGTGGGAGTACGTCACGGGCAGCCCACACTTCTGCCGGTTCCTCTTTTTTGGAGCCAGATTTCCATTCCCATTTCGATCTTATAAACGCAAAGCATAATTTATTGAATAAATTATCACAAAATGACCCATAACTTGATCCATACACACCTTTATTCTGAGGCCGCCCTCATAGTAAAAAAAATTCCACAATTAGTCCCATGTTTTGGACGAACATACAACCATTCCCGACCTTTTCCCTGAATACATGATTTAAAGCAATTTGGTGAAATAACACCCACGAAACAGCCCCTAATTTTAAAGGCGGGTCTCGGATGGTGGGAAAATCCCCGAGAAATTCTAACAATTCGATTCCCATGTTTTGGGACCGATCCAGACCTCGCGGCCTCAAACCCAAACCGAAACATGGAAAAACCCTTAAAATGGGAATAAGCATGAAGTAAGGAAAATCCTACCTCTTGGGTTGTGGCTTCATGAGCAGGGTCAAAGCGTGTGGCGCGCTCTGCGTAGAGCGTTTCTAAGCTAACTTCTTTAAAGTGAAATCGGCAAGTCCGTTACGAGATAGCACAGAAGGAGGTGCTTCTCTCTCTAAAAATGAAAACCCCATAGCTACTGCATCCAAAAAATAAATCCCACGTTTTTGCTCTTGGTGTTTAAGTGGAGAAGAAGACTATTCTTCTCAAAATTACAAGTTTGCCCCTCATTTAATCCAATTAATTCCCTTAACTGAGATTTGATATTCGGCGCTCGCCGACGTCCATTTTCGCATCATTTCTCTACTCCTTTACCACTTAGTACGTAGTGCTTTGTTATATCTTGTGCTTTCGTCGTGAAACGCGATTCTGGCGCGTCGTCATAGCGTGTCATTTCCGTATCTCGAGAAAATTCACGAAATTTTCGTGCTGCTAGATTTCGCGAGGCGATTACGGCAATGCCAATCCGTTTTCTTCATCAGAGATCTGAAATTAATTCACAGTTACTAACGTAATTACAATTTTGTAATCAAAATTACGTTTTTGCCCTTATTCCAGAAATTGAAATTTCTCGGGTCTTACAGGGGCAAGCCATTGTAGACCCTTAATTTTGTTCCTCGACACTTGCATTGATCTCAGGGGTGTCACCTGTACCTAGTCGTTTATATGTCACGGCTCTAACCCCTTATGGGCTTAATCGATTTTTGAGCCTTGTGTACGTACATCTATAGTTCATGATGGTGAGAGTGTGTGGTTCATTTTGGAGTGTCGTCATTCCCCTCTCCCTTTGTCCATATCGTGCTATAAGAAGGAAGTAAAGCCTCCCCAAAATTTCAGTTCAGTTGGAGTTCATAGGAGCAGGCTCGAATAAGGAGCACTCGAGCTTGTTTTGGTCATATGCAATGTTTTTTTGTTAGATTCCTTACTCATTGAGGAATTCTCTGAAATTTTTTTAGAATTTTTATCAATCGGATCGATCGGTTAGGAACCGGCTCAGCTAGTTCGACGGATCTCAGTTGAAGTTTGTTATTGGAAGATTAGAGGTCGGAGCACCCCAATTTAGTTTTAGTCATATCTCCCTCATCGAACTTCCGAGGTCGTCTGCGTTTTTTTTTTTTTTGGACTCCTTATTCTTCAAGAAATATTATATCAAATTTTCAATTTTTTTCTCAACCAAATCAACCAGTTGGGAACCAATTCGAGATCATCGAGACTGACTTGTATGGAGCAACGATTTTGGAGCGAATCCTGCCAGTTCGAGACCCCATAAGATTCAGATCAGTCCTGGGCATGGTTTGGGTCTAGTTTTGAGCCATCTTATAGGTTGCTTGAAACCCACCTTGAGTCCATTTTGGATTCTTGGTGGTTAAGCAAACGAGTTAATGTGGTCAGCTCCTAACCTCGTGAAGAGAAGAGTGTTTATGGAGTTGGGGAAGTCAGAGGCGGATGGGGAGTTCTTGGGACTAAAGGTGAAAAATAGGGTGGGATCAGAAGGGTTAAAGAGGAGAAATACAAGCAAAAAACTGTGGAGAAGGGCAAGGGAGATAAGAGAGAGAAAGGGGAGGAGGAAGAAAAAGAAAAGAAAAGAGAATGATGGATTCTCTACATCCAGGTTTGAGTGGTCCATCTAATTTGAAGGGGGATTTCCTAAAGTTTTGAAGAAGGTGATACCTGGTTTCGGGGGTGAAAATAAAGACAAGAGGGGAGCATCCTAGTATCCCTACGGGTATGAATGTTGTATGCTTCTCACATTTCTTCCCAAACCGGCTGTCTTTGTCTCTAATGTTTTGCGACCTGTTTTAAGAACTTGGCTTTGTTTGGGTCGGTTTAACTCATCAGTCGAATACGTACACGAATTACTTTTGCTTCAAGGTTCGCCCCACCTGTGAAGAACGTTCTAACAAAATTTGAGATTTGTTCTCAATCGGCTCGACCGGTTGGAAAACTGGATCAACATGTTCATTAGGTTTATTCTAGGGATAGCAGTTAGGGCACTTTGTTTTGTTGGATGTGGTAGTTCTCCTTGCTCATCGAAGTTGAGATCTTACCTTTGTTCTTTTTTAGGTTCACGACTCTTTGTGAGGAATCTTTTGACAAATTGAGATTTGTTCTCGCCAGGGAGGATCATTTTTGTTGGGGAGCTTCGTTAGCCCGATTCATTAGGTTTCCAAGCATAGCAGTTAGGGCACTTTGCCTTGTTTCCATTAGTTCTCCCTCATCTAAACTCATAATCATGCATCGTTGCTTTTTTTAGGTTTCTTACTCTTTGAGAAATGTTATGACAAAATTTTAGATTTGTTCTCAACCAGCTTGGCCAGTTGGGGAACTGGATCATCTAGTTCACCGAGTTTTTCAGGGGTAGTCTGATTTCAATTTAATTGGAGCCCATGACCTTTGTGATTCAAGCCCATTCGCTCCGATCAGTGTTAGGCTTTTTTTAGGGTATGAAATGGGGTTCAGTTCGGGTTAATGTGGTTCCATTTGGGATTCATAAGAATAATGGACTATGTGTCAAAGATGGTTAGTTAAGCACTAGTAGTCGGTAGTGTTTTGTCGAGACTGATTCTTTGTGTTGAATTGGCATGTTTTTCTAGCTGCACAGGTGGTATAGAAGCAATGTATGGTTTCTCATAGCCCTTGCTTTGGATATTTAGTTTTGAGAGATTGTTGTATGCTTGGAAATGTGTGCTCCCGCCCGCGCAGCGCATGGCTAGAGGACCCGCAGTATGCTATTGTTCGGATGATAGTAGGGATTCCTTGGCGAATGTACGGTGCTTGTTGCCATACATGCTTGTTATGTATTCGCCGACTTCTTATGCGATTGCATGGCTACAGGTGATTGTGCCCAAAGTGCTATTTTAGACCCTATTTATTATAGGTTTGAGGTGTTTTATTGTCACCTTGTCGTTTAATTAACGATTGCCGCATTAAGGTCTACTATTCTGCGATCGCGTTTGTGGCAAATTTGCGGTTTTGCGAATAGTATGCAAAATTGTTAGTCGATCAAGCACGAAGAATTCAAGTCAAGCTTCGGCATTACAGATCAAAGACCAGAGGAAAGAATAGCAGAAAACAGAAGAAAATGGAGCATTGCATGAATGCTTTTCCTGCGAGCATTGTGCATCCTCGGCCTTTGATTTCATTACAACTGCCGTTCTGGCACTACGTTTGTGCCTGTTTGCATTTGTTTTGGTTTTTTCCAATTTACCTGTAATAGCCTTCCGATTTTGGTTTTGTAGCTTCCCTTACAACGAGCATCTATATAAGCCTCGATCTGTACAAACTGGTCAATCCCACTTCTTTCGATAGAGACAAAGCGCGGTTATGCATTGTTCCTCTTTCTTCCACTTTCTTTCATTTCTTTTTCCATTTTTCTAGTGCAAACACCCTTTGATGACAAATCAAAGGATGTTCGGCTAAACCTCCCCCATCCTTGAAGGGGAAAGCCACTGGGTGCCAGTTTTGAGGTAAACCAACTGTTCTCTTGCTTTTCATGTGAGCGTTTATGGTTTTTCACGTTCCTGCTTCTCACAATAGGTTAAAATCTCTTAGCATGCTCTCCCTAATATTAATATTTTGGCAAGCTTTTTAGGTTCAGTGGATACTTTCACTAGATCCACCGATGCCCGGTTAGTTGTCTCTTATTAGTTATTGTATGGTAGGGTTTTTGAGATATGTTTTCACTGCTAGGGACATTTATGCTTAATCAAATGCTATCTTTCAAAAGGAAAACTCTTAGGGTCTAGGTTTTAAAGCTAAATGAAGATCAGTTCAGAATGTGTATCTGTCATGCTCCTAATGCGAGAAAAGACCGGGGACATGTTGGTTGTAAAATCCTAAACCCAGTGTGAAACTTGAAGGTTTCTATTTTACATTTTTTTCTATTTTAGTTTCAGTTTGCAAACCATCAACTCCCCTGTTTTTACCCAAACCTGAAATCCAAATTGAAATTCGCATTTGAATCCTTTGCAAATCATTGTACAAAGAAAACTCATCCTTGTGTTCGACCTAGAGCCCTTATCTTCTTTGGTAGCTTTTCTCGTCGATGTGGGAATCTAGGTTATAAATTTTGTTGATTACGAACACCTACTTAGCATGAATCAAATGGCGCCGTTCTTGGGGATGGTGTGTCACACCCGATTCCGTCAGGCCGATTAAGCGGATCAGAACTAGGTCGGCGTGGTATATCTTTACAGGACTCGTTGACTGGTTCTTTCTCATAGCTGAACTTGTACCTAAGGTTATACAAACAATTTTTGTAATAACAAAAAAAAAATCTTTTACATTTACAAAAGAACTACCATTGGAGTGGTGTCCCTCAAAAATCTATACACATATACTGAGTCCCATTTACTTATACAAACACTTATACTTATACATGTCTAATACAAAACATCAGAGATTGCGGAAGCGATGCGGTGACACCTATCTACGGGCGCTGTTTACTGACGATGTGGGATAACATCCTCTATCGCGAGTACTACCTTATGTACCTGCAGTTGAACACCAGGTGCTAAACTACTGCAGCTTGAGTGGAACATAAGCATGGACAACCACTAATGGTGACCGTCACAAGCTTATACATATGCATTTCATATATCTATACATATTCATATAACTTTTGATTACTTATCATCTTTACCTTCCTATTGCATGTCACATGTTATCTGTCTTTGACATATCTCCTAACTATACTTTACTGTATTCCTGTGCTTTGTCATCTTTTCCTTATCTCTATCGTTCTTAGCACTTATGCATTGCTATCATGTGTTCCTAGCATGTTCCATCTGTTCATTGGTAATATCACATCATATATATTCATATCATGCTCACTTGACTTTCCCTTCATGGTTATATACTATATCATTATTATGTTTCTATTTTCATGTATTGTTATCATGTCTTTTGTTATCATGTCTCTTGTTCTGTCTTTGATCTTGTGTTCATGTACTCATTTCATATCTTTGTTTTCTGTTTACTTTTCATAATACTTTCTCTTTCATATTAACTTTTGGATCATTTTACATTCGATACATTTCATATATCATGTCGGATCGTACTATAATCTCATGTTCTGAGAACTTATCATCACATAGCAATGTTGTAGCTTCTCATATCGTATCGTATCTTTTCATGTCGTATTAGATCATTTTGTTTTATGTTTCATCTTATGCGTAAACCTTAGAAGTGGATAAAAGGAAACTATAAAAAATTTGAAAATGTTGTACTCCTTTGTCTTGAAAGCGATGGTCTATAAAACTGAAAATGTTGTACTCTTCATCTTGGCTTGATGGTTTATAAGAGACCCGAAGGCGCTGCCTCCTTGTGCAGCTTGATGGTACATAAGAGGCAGAAGACGGCGTATCTGTGCGAGACAATGACCATCTATAAGAGCCCCAGGCGGCTGTGGTGACCCTTCGGAGACCCTTGCAGTAGTCAAAACGGGATCTATCTCATCGATGACGGGGCCTCGATATCGAGAACTTGTATCTTTAGAGACTTGTTTTTACTAAGGGCATGTCATCTATCCCTACACTGGAGTTCTAAAGCGAATGATTCATGTGGCCATTTTATGTTCAGTACATATCTCATATTTCTGAACCATTCTTGTCATTCAGTAATCATATGTGAGATATATACAATTATTTATTCTTAACTTTGCATTCTTTTCATATCTCATATCTCACTTTACACATTTACATATAACTGATCATATACTTATGTCATATTCTATACTTGTCATATACCCATTAACTTATATATGTTTAAATACGTATAATTTACACGAACTTATACATGCAATATATACTATCATTACTTTAATGTCTGTATTACCGTTCTCATATCACATGACATATTACGGTTCTCATATTTCTCTATATTCCTATATTTTTATCTTGCATGCATTTAATCATTCTTATATTCATATATGCCTATAATTCGTGTACATGTACTCATTCCTCGTAACATCTTATATCTTGTTAACTTATATTTTCATGTACTTTATTAGACTATCATATCTTATGACATATACCTATATATTTCTATACTTTTACGTTTTACTTGTGCTTTATCAGACTGTTCTATCTCCCATAGGAGAGAACATTGACTTCTTCTTTAATACCCTTAGGTACCCTTCATGTCCAAACTATTTACCTTTTTATCATTTCTTATTCAGATACACACGTATAAACATTCGCTTGCTTGGACCGGAAGATAAGAATGAAACGAGACTTCAGTCTGATATATACCCAGTCGCTGTCTGATCTGGAGCGAAGACGTGTCTGCCACGTGATAGAAGTGTGAAACAACGCGAGTGCGAACCTTTGGTCATGTATATGTGCTGCCCACGTAATAGAAAGCGTCGTAGCACTAGCGGAAGTGTCGAACGCGATCATATATGTCTTGTCGTTCAGTGCTCAGGTCTTAGGCGGTCATACAATTTATCGTGTTCTCTGTGCTTATCATTTTATTCTTTTCATCTATATTCCTTTACATATCAAATCTACTTATATTCTTCATTTCTTTGTTCATATCTATCTCTTTTCTTATCATGTATTCCAATTAACTTTACCAATGCGATTAGTACACTTGGTACAACAATCAAATTTTCCAATGTGGATACTGAATGCTATTAAATATAATATGGTTAGATTTTAGACTCAATTATCTTTCCATAGAGTCGAACACCGAAACGGAGTTGGTTGAAGTTATGACAGCCGAAGTTGGAGGTCATACGTAGTTAAATCCTGAACTGACCGAGCTGACCTGACCTCGGTGAGCTCGGTCTAACACCTCGGTCTGACACCTAATATCTTCCTCAGGCATATGAATGTATTCGTGACTCAATGGGTTTCCATAGAGTCCAAGAACACTCGAAACGGAGTTCGGACGAAGAAGTTATGACCTTCCGAAGTTGGAGGTCATACATAGTCAAATCTGACTGGCCGGCGACCGAGCCTCGGTGAGCTCCGGACTAACACCTCGATCGACACCTAATATCTTCCTCAGGCATATTAATGTATTCTTGACTCAATGGGCTTTCCATAGAGTGCAGAACACCAAAACGGAGTTTGGGCCCGAAGAAGTTATGACCTTAGAGTTGGAGGTCATACGTAGTCGAATCCTGAAGCGGCCGAGCTGACGACCTGGTGAGCTTGGTCTAACACCTCGTTCTAACTGTCTTCTATGCTCTGATCCTCTATGAATGGATTCTTGACTCAATGGTCTTTCCTATAGGTCGAGAGACACCCAAAGCGGAGTTCGGACGAAGATATTATGACCTTAGAGTTGGAGGTCATCGTGGTTAACCCGGCCCAGTGACTGGTGACCAAATTTGGTGACTGGTGAGCTTTGTCCTAACTTACCTCGTTCGACACCCAATATTCTCCTCAGGCATATGAATGTATTCTTGACTCAATGGGATTTCCATGGTCGAGCACCCCGGCTTGAGTTCGGACCCAGAAGAATTATGACCTTCCAAAGTTGGAGGTCATCGTGGATTAACCAGTAGAGAGTGACCTCTCACATGGGATGGTCTGGCGGCCTCCTACGGGATGAGGTCTATATCTTGACCTCTACGGGATGAGTCTATGCGACCTCTGCCCGGGATGAGGTCTCTTGACCTCTGGGGATGAGGTCACCATGCGACCTCTGGGATGGGGCTAATGTTGGAGCTCCTGCCGGGATGAGGTCTGGCGAGCCCCACATGGGATGAGGTCTCTTGAGCCTCTGAGGATGGGGTGCGTGCGGCACTCTGCGAGGATGGTCTGGCGGCCTGCGGGATGAGGTTTGGCCGGCCTCGGGATGAGTCTACATCTTGAGCCTCTACTTGGGTGGCTGTTCGAGTAAAAAGACCATAACTTAGTCTACAAGGGTCCGAATTGAGAAATTCAAAATCCTAACATCAATTTCATTGATGTGGCTACAATTTACCAGAAGGACTTACTGCCAAATTCCCTTTATTTCTGACCCAAAAACTCGTTCTAAGGTCCAGCTACTGAGTATGATCAAAAATAAGGAAATTTTCTTGGTTCAACTTGCAGCTAGACCCTTCCCAAAACACATATATAGGATCCTTAGAGCTCTTCTCAACTCAACCCTAACAAGAGATGAGATTGGGAGTTTCCAATGAGCCATACAGATAGGGGTTCAAACCATGTATTTATACTTTCTATACCCCGAAAAACTGAACAAACCCATACTATTGTACAAACATCGATGCTTTTCATACGAAACTTAACAAGTTCATACAAAACCTTTTCTCGAATTAAATCACAAATACTCGTAGTTATCTGTTATTCATAGTTCATACAATTATTCATAGTTCCACCACTGTGTCTTATATGCTTTTCTTTCTTTCTTCTTTTCTTTTCTCTTCTTCTTCTTCTTCTTCTTCCTCTCTCTTCTCTTCTCTCTTATCCGTTTTTGCTCTCTCTTTCTCCAAGACCAAAATAAGATATTTATTTTGGTCTTATCCTTATTGATCTTATCCTTTTTATTTCAACTTTCCAGGTCGAAAAGGAGGAAACTTCTCCCTCTTTCCTTGAAGCCACTTGTCTCTTCCCTGATTTTCTTCCTTATTTGATTTTTGTAATATCTTTCTTTTATTGTCTTTGGTCCTCGATTTCACGTAACGTTACCGATTGATTTATCGAATCCTCTTTAACATATGAGCATTAAATTATGACCCTTGGGTCATAATTGAAATAATTATTAATTTACCCTTAACTTTTGTATTAATTCAGTTCTTGTAACTTTTTATTTTATTAGGTAAACTATACTTTACTTTTATTATACCACTAAACATGCCCGAAAACTGCTAGGGTATATTTCGGGGTGTTACATGGTGCCTAAGTGCGAATGATGACTTGTTGAACACTTGTGATCCTCATCACAAGTTATAGTGAATTTTCTTGTATTTATATCTTTTTAGTGTTTTCAGTGTGTTTAATTTTGTTTCATTTTATTTTGTTTTTAGCTAACTTTACCTTTTGGTAGAGTTGTTTTCATGTTTGGTGTTTGCCAGTTTCTTCTTTGAGGGGTCGAGTTCAGTGGGTTGAGATTGGTGTAAATCAAGTTGAATTTAGGCCGATGGAAGAAGTATCTTTGACACTCCACCAAGCTAGTAAGGTACCTTTGTGGAAGCGCAGAAGACAATCAATGCTCAACTAAGTCAAAAAATTGACACTATGGAAAACAATGTAAACAAGAGAATTGATGGATTTCAAAGTGAAATGGAGCATAAATTTGACAACCTGCAGTACTCCATTTCAAGGCTCACCATTCGGCATGTTCACGAAGGTAGATCGGAAGAAGAGTGTACGTTGACACCACGAGTGGAGGAGCAATGTAAACAGCAAAAAGAAGAAACCTCCCCAATCTTGAAAATTGAAGAGGTGTGGAAAGGAAGAAATGGAAGTATAGTCAACATGACCCTGGCTTGACCCACTTGCGAAGCACCCACCATAAAAGGCCACCCCATCAACGCATGCCACTGCAAAACCTCGAAGGTAGTAGCCCTTTATTAGAGCCTACGCACAACATCAAAGACACAATGTTTGCCACCATTTATTGCATGGCGCGGCCGGTTGGATTAGGTGTTCGAAGTTCCGGTTTGGAGGCAGGCGAGCCCTTAGGCGTTAAGCTCGACCATTCAATGACCTCAAAGGCAGAATTCTTTGAAACTATGATCTCCCCAGCTTTTTGTTTGATTTTCTTATTTTATTTTAGTTTATTTTATTTTATTTTGAATTTCTTTAATTTTCTTCTTATATTTTTCTAATTTTTAGTTAATATTTGTTTTTAGCTTAATTTTCAACTTTATGCATTTTTTCTTAATTTTTGTGTGTTTATTTTTGCAGGTTTCTAGTTAAAAAGTGGAGCATAAGGCAAAATTACCAAAATTTGCAACTTACTTGAAATTGGCAGGTTCACAATTACATAAGCTAACGAAAGTGCTTCTTCTGATAATAGTGCATGTGCCTTTGTTTTCCCCAACGTAAGCTATTTTGATCCTTTTGTGTTATATATATATATATATATATATATATATATATATATATATATATATATATATATATATATATATATATATATATATATATAAAGGGTTTGTCTCTCGAATATATTAAAAAAAAAATTTAAAAGTTCGCATGTTCTGCAATTTTTCGCATTGATTTTGCTTCGCTCATAACTTTTTCATCCGAACTCCGTTTTAGGTGTTTTTGGTACCATTGGAAAGCTTAGAGAGTGTAGAATCCAAATATAGCCATAAAAAACACTTTTGAAATTACTATGAAGGTGTAATTTTAAAATTTCTCCAACTGGTCACTTTTTTCCTTTCTTTTCTTCTCCTAACTTGTTTATATGAAGCCCAAATGGAGTGAATAAGGTGTCGATGGAAAGCTTGCGAAGTCTCCTATCCAAAAACGAGCACATATCATCAAGGAGGTAACACTTCCTTCTCTAACTTTTCAATCCAAGACCCATTGCGGATAATGTGACATTTGGTTGGGGGGGAAAGTTAGCAAAGGAAGTGGCATTTATTTTGTTTTATTTTGAGACAAGCCCATTTTTTGATGTTCAGTGGCTTGATGGTTGTTCTTTGTGAAAATTTGTTATACTTCCTGACTTTCTTTTTCGAAAAGTGCACTTTTTTTTTGTGCAGCAACCTGTGGTTTGAAAAGTGAAACTTTGTCAATTCTATTGATGTTAGATTGGTTCCATGCGGTTAGTGGATGATCAGTTGAACTCTTGTTGCTTTCGACCATTTTTTCTTCCACCTTTAGCTAACCACACCTTGTGCACATCGGGTTTTTCTTCAATAGGTTGGCTTGCCTACCTCCTTTCTTTGCAATACTTTGCCACTAGTTTCATTGGCAGCACTTTAATAGGTTAAGGACCCCCATCCCAGATAGAAGGCCGATGTGTGCTTCGAAAAGAAAAGAAAGGAAAGGAAAATAAAGAAAAGAAAACCAATCGCAAAGCTTTGCCTTAAAACCCGAGCACAGTCCGAGGGGTTTATGGCCAGCCTTCAAAACACGGTGCCCTAAGCCAACTGGTTGGGAGCCACCAACTTAGTGTTCGCTACACGGGTGGATGGGTGAAGTTTAGCGAGTTGTAGGTGCTGGAGTTTCGAATTCATTCAAAGTCCGGGGTGAAACCTGAAGAGTTAGTGGTCGAAAGATCCTTATGACTTGGTGCCCTAAGCCTTAATTGGTTGGGAGTCATCGGTAGATCCCCATTACATGGACTTTGGTGAGGTCGATTCCTCGACATTGCACCTGCAACATAAACGAGGTTGTGGAATAGAGTGGATCCCGATCATTTAGGTTGGTTAATTATAGGCTGGGTGGAGGCAATAGCTTGGTTTGGGGGATAATGCAGTTTGACAGTTTATTGTTGAGAGCTGATCAAACAAACACTTAGATTTTGGTGGAAGTTCCTGGTTGAGTCATCGAGAAGGAAACTCTTTTGTTATTCAGCTATGTATGGCGTTTATTCTCTCGAGATAGTTATTAGGCTAAGTTTCGGTGATTCTCATTTCGGGTTAAGCCTTACATTTTCACAACCTTTTTTAACTACCATATTTTTGTTCTTTGCTTGTTCTTATTTCTTGCATTGCTAAGGGACTAGCAATGTGTAGGTTCAAGTGTGTGATTAGTGCCCAAAAAGTGTTATTGAACCTATTTATTATAGGTTTGAGTGCTTTGTGTATTAATCATTACAATTAACCCGATTTGCACATTAAGGTCCCTTCTTATTCTCTTGTGTTTGCATTTTTGTGGCAAATTTTGCAATTTTTGCGAGCTAATTATGCCAAAATTGTTGAGTCGATCCAAGCACGAAGAATTCAAGTCAAACTCAGCATTGCAGATCAAAGACCAGAGGAAAGAATAGCAGAAAATAGAAGAAAATGGAGCATTGTAGGAATGCTTTTCAAGAAGACCACAGATCCTCCCAAAGACTGCTTCATCCCACGTCATTCTCAGCTTTTACAAGCCAGGCCCCCGTTTACATTTGTTTCGGGGTTTTTTCCAATTTACCCCCGAATAGCCTCGATTTTGGTTTTTTTGTAACTTCCCTTACAATCGAGCACTATATGCTTCCCGGGCCTGCATAAATCCTCAATCAATCACTTCTTTCTGCAATGGGAGAGATAAGGGCGCGCCGCCACGCTTCCTCCTTTCTTCCACTTTCTTTCATTTTCTTTTCCATTTTCTCGGCTGCCAAACACCCTTTGATGATGACAAATCAAAGGATGTTCGGCTAAACCTCCCCCATCCTTGAAGGGAAAGCCACTGCGCGCTTTGAGGTAAAACCAACTCGGTTTCTCGCTTCACGTGAGCGTTTATGGTTTTTCACGCCCGCCTTCTCACAATAGGTTAAAATCTCTAAGCATGCTTCCTTAATGTGTATTCTCAAGCTTTTCGGGGTTCGGGGCGGGATACTTTCTACCAGATCTATTGATGTCCGCCAATGCCTCTCATTAGTTATCGTAGATGGTAGGGTTTTGAGATATGTTTTCACCGCTAAAGACATTTATGCCTAACTCAAATGCTATCTCAAAATGAAACTAGGTCTAGGTTTTAAAAAGCAAATGAAGATCTGGTTCGAGAAATGACTATATGTCATGCTCCCCAATGCAAGGAAAAAGACCCGAGGACATGTTGGTTGCCTTAAAATCCTAAACCAGTGGCCCGAAACTTCAAGGGGTTTTATTTTACATTTTTTTCTTATTTTAGTTTCAGTTTGCAAACCATCAACTCCCCTGTTTTTACCCAAACCTGAAAATCCAAATTGAAATTCACCATTTTTGAATCACTGCAAATCATTTGTACGAAGAAAATCATCCCTCAGTTCGACCAGAGTCATACTGAGATCAAGAAGAGTTTTGCTATGTCAATAGTAGGGAATCCGTAGTTGTAAATTTGTTGATTCCAAACACCTACTTGGCATAAACGAATCACTAGGGACCCTGTGTATGCCCATATTATATTTGTTGAGATTAAATGTATGTTGGATGCCACCCAAGCTTATGATTCATGCCGCCCGTCTAAACTTTGTGTGGTTAATGGATTCGGGCCCATATGCTACCACGCGCCTAATTAGTTAGTAGAGACCGTCTGAGCTAGTGGGTGCTACCTCACACAGGTACCTTCCAATAGGTAACTCGATCCCTGACCCAACTCATGTTTCAGACTCAAGTTTCTTCCCGAAACTAAAGTCATTAGAGGCTTGTTCTGCTAATTTTTCCCTTAATAAAAAAAAAAAAAAAAAAGAAAAGTAAGTGGCGAATCCAAACAAAACCATTCCTCCTAGGGACGGATTTTCCCAAAACTTAAAAACCTTTTTCTTTCTTTTTTTAAGCAAGTCATATCATTCCGTGGATTGGGTAGGGTCCACAGCCTTTTAAACTCTGGCAAGTCATGAATGACGAGCAATAGCCTCTCATAAGAGATGTTTAGGAGGGTAGATTGTGGGGGCTCTCTCTTCTTTTGTGATTGATCACGGATCGCCCGATTCGCTTTCTGACCCTCCTGGATTTGGAGGGTTGTTTCCCTAGACTGACATTTCCCTTCACTGACCGCTGTAATCATGATTAGCCTGGTCGCGCACCTGATATTTGTCTCTTCAAAGATATACCCACGCCCCGCCTATATAATTCTTCCATCGATGCTAGTGGATCTCAAGGATGAAAATATCGGCTTTGACTCGGGATATATCTAAGATCAGGGTTTTATGGATATATCGATATATTTATGGATATTACAGCAAATATCGATAATTAAAATTATTTGCAATAATAATATATTTAAGTTACTTATCAAAAATTATTTTGTTCATAGAGAATGATAATATCACTAGATTTGATTTTTTTACATTTTACTATATTTATATTTGTTTATAAAAAATTAAATTTTATTTTTTATTAAAATATATTTAATTAAGAAATAAATTATTTAAGTATGATTTATACAAAATATTTTATTCAAATGTTTTTTGAAAGTCATTGTAATAACAACATATAATAGAATACAATATTTTTATATATTTGCATATTTATATTTAGTTATTGTAAATGATTAAAAATATTCATAAATTATAAAGACAATATATTAAAATTTTGCACTATACATTATAAGGGTATGCTTGGCCTAGTGGATGGGAGGTTGGAACCCCAGGTTTCAGATGAGGAGTTTGATTCTCCATCTATGTATTTTAGAAGTTTAAGCTCCATTATGAGCGATGACCTATAGGTTAAGCGTTCATGAGCGATGTCGTCTATGACGATCTTCGATATATCGGGGAAATATCTCGAAAAATCATTGCAAATCTTACAGATATATCGGCGAAATATCGCCGATAATTGCCAAAAAATTTTGAAATTTATGTTGAACGATTATCGGAGGGATATATTGTGTCGACATTAACTGACACACGAAATATCGGCCGATATTTCCGATATTTTAAACACTGGTGGATCTAAATATAGTGACTAGAAGAAGGGAGTAGATGGCGCAAAGCTTCTCCTAAAGTTTTTTGGAGGATTGTGTCGGTATCTGTTCCCCATTGTTGGACGGCTTGCTCGAACCTCCTTGTGAAGTCGCGGATTGACTCTTCTTCCTGTTTGAAAATGGTTTGTAAGGAGCTGATGTTTCTCTTTTGTCTGCCGGCGAAGTCTGGTGATATGAATACGGCCCATGGTTCATAGAACAAATTTATTGAGTAGCGCGAGAGCTTGTGAAACCAAGCCAATGTCGATCCTTAGCGGTCGGGAGTACTTTGCATAACAACCGTCGTTACCGGCGTCGGGGCATCATTGCACGGTTATAATGGAGCATATGATCCGCGGCGGTAGAGCCATCGGGCGTGGTGAAGTTGGAATGACAAGCCCGGGTGGGGTGGCTGAAGTAGTCAGGATGTGTTGCCCAGAATTAAAAAGAGCATGTCATCGGGTCTCCGAATGAGGGTCGTCGACGGTACGTAGAAGGTTGGTGTTATACCAAAGGCAGGATACGCGGGCGATGTGCGTGGCAACGTGCTGAGGGCGGCAAACCCAGGTTCCTCGGAAACTTAACACGTCGGAATGCTTGTCTTACGCACCTTCCCTCCTTTCCCTGCGAGATGCACCACTGCGGCGTCCAGTAGGGTGACGAGCCTCTTCGCGTATCACGGCCCTTACTCTCCCAGTATTCTTTGTCGACGAGAGATTAGGTGATGGGAGTTGCCCTAGGGCGCTCGCCATTGGTAAGGTATCGGCGTCGTCGGGGGTTTTCCATCACGGGCATTTAGGCTGCGCATGTGTGCGGATTATCTCTCGTCTTTTTCCAGGATCGCGATTTTTTCAATTTGGGCTCGCAGCTAGTCATTCTCACCATGTAATCGCTCAGCCTGACCTTGCAACTCTTTCATCTGTCTTGCTTGTTTCTCTTGCTTCCTCTCCATGTCCTAACGCCAATGGAGGAATTGGTCTTCTGGCGATTGGTTCATCGGAATGTTCATCATTGAAGCCAAGCTCTTGCAGCTTGTAAGCGAGACTTTTTATTTGGTTCCCACAAACGGCGCCAATTGTTGTTACCTTGATCGTTTGACCTCGAGTAGCGGTTGCAATGTGAACACCTTGAGATGATGGGTGGCGATTGGGTTAGGCCACCTCTCGGGTGATTAAATTAAAAATATGGAGATGAGAAAGAAGAAGGAAGTTACATACAGGATTGCATACCTCCTCATCATGGAGATCCTCGATTTATAAAGGGTGGTTTAGTGGAAGAATCTCTCCCTTTTTGAAAATCTCTTTTCTGTCGAGCTAATTCTTCCTTATCGAGGATTAATCTTCCAGTAAAGGATTTGAAAGTTAGGAAGTCGAGGGGATAAATACTTTTCTGTTCCTGCCTTTATCCACGACCGTCCCTTGCTCGAACTTGTCATAGCGGAAGGATGGCTCTTGGGGAGGGCTTGGAACTACAGAGCCTGTTTGAGGGCGACCTGCGGAAGGATGCTGACTCACGGATGGGCATCGGGGTCAGATCTAGGTAGTACCTCTTGGATTTTTTTTGATATGGAATATGGGCTTGAATGCCTCACATCATGGGCTAGGGGGGGATCACGAAATTTTGTGACGGGCCGGACCCTGGGCTCATTGAGTAGTGGATTTAAGACCCATGGTACCTACACTTCCCACCTCCATAACCTTCTCTTGTGGTACGCCGGGTTTGAGTGTGGGAGAAAGCCTCCCGCGGCTTCGGCATCGCGATTGGCCGATTTTCTAAAAGCGCCACCATCTTAATGTGAACTGAATGTTTGTTTTCCTCCCAATTTGCTTCCTAGATTCACCACTCTCACATTTTCAAGTCCTTCAATCTGTAGCTCTCTTTTGAGGTTGTTAAGCCCTTTCAATTCACTAAGTCTCCCATTTCCAACAACAAATAATGGTAGGCTTTGAAGGACACTTAGCTCTCCTATTCCACATGGCATATGACTCAAGTGAGGACACCTATCATTCTCTAAGTGTCTCATATTAATCAATTCTCTTGTATCTTTTGGAAGCTCCTCAGAAACTCCGACCTTGGCAAGCTTTATGTCTGCAAGTTTTTAGACTTGTGATACTATTTGAAGTACCTCCAAATAGTGTTAGATATCAAGATATCTTCGATGAGTCAATTTGCCAAAGATTTTGGTACCTTCTTGATATTGAATTCATTTAAACTCAACACAAGTAATCATTTAAAAAGTTTGAGAATCGATAGAATTGAATTGCACAAGAGATTTTTGGTACCTTCTCGATATTGAATTCATTTAGACTCAACACAAGTAAACATTTAAAGTTTAGAAACTTTAATTTGAAACACCTGATTCAAATTTACAATGTATCAGAATGCTTAAAAAGGTTCTCATGTGTTTCACCTCCAAACCCTTCAACTTGAGATTCACAGAATTAAACAATGATACATGATGAACTTCTTTCGAGATCTTTTTCGCATCATCATCTTCTAAACTAAGGATCTCCGATCCTATAACTAATTGCGCAAGATCATGGATGGGTCATTACTGCAATATTTACAATTTAATATATTATAACAAACATCCTTTTCAAATACCTCAACAATGATCTTGTAATAACTCATCAAATATCGATATCTATCCTCTCATCAAAGGTTTGATATAGCCTTGAGCCATCCCACATTTGCACCAACAACTTTTTCTTTTCTTTTTATAGTTTTCGGAAGCAATGCACAATATACGAACATCGTTTCAAGGGAAATATGGCAGAATTTTCAGGAACATAACCTTCATGTGTAGGTTGGGATGAATTATGATAAAAATAGTATATGATCTGTGAGGATGGGATAGAATTGGTAGGTGGTGGCATTAAAGGAAGCATTAAGTTCGACTTTCAGCAAAAGTCGTTGAAATATAATTATTTTGGTGGAAATGTGACAAATAATGATCTTCGGCATTTTTTTTTTTTTAATTTATTAAAATAGTTTAAAAATAAAAATAATGACTAAACTTATACGTAAATAGTAATATAACAATCACTGACTGTAAAATCTTTTTAAGTTAATGTAATAATTATTGACTACAATATTATAAATATTTTAAAAAAATGTAAGTTAATGTAACTGACTACAACATTATTATTCAAGCTCTAATTTTTCTATTATTTTCATTTCCAAATTATTTAAATAATTTAAAAAAAAAAACTAAATATGTCCAAAACTCAAAAATAATGTCATCATGTGGGTCCCTATCATCTTTGGATTCATTGTTAATGTAAACCTAGAAAGGGCAAAACTGTAAAAGCATCCGATAGATAAAATAGAAAAGTAAAGATGTGGGTTTCTTTTTCCTTTTTCTTTTTTAAAAAAATAGGTAAATTTATTGATTCATAGAATCAAAACCTAAAGTCAAAATACTAAAAATTTTAAGAATGACGTAATATATCAGTGTTAATAGTATCAGCCACACCACCTATACATTTGATAATTTAAAGATGTTGGGTTACATATTACAACATTGCCTTCTACTTTTTTCTTACCTTAGTCTACTTTGGCAAAAAATATGTTAATACCGTTTGTGAAAATTAATTTCTAAAAACAATTCTTAAAAACAGAAAAGTAATACGAACAACATGAAAGCAGTCTCTTTATTCTTTTATTGAAGCGATGAACCAGTAGTGATGACGCAAACTAATACTAGTAGTAGTAACAACACATAGAGACTCTAGTAGACACATAGTTGGATTTTGGATTTTTTAACAGTTGCGAGTACAGAAGCACTTCCGGCGAAGGCCCCGGCAACGGCCGCCGGTAAAGTGCTCATTCCGACACACCACAGCGCAGTTGTGGTCGCTCCAGCATAAGCCGCTGAATCCATGGCTCTGCGATTACAGTACACCGCCTCCGGCTTTTGCGTTTTTCAAAAAAAAAAATATTTGGTTAAAAGACAATCTAATAGCAGTAAATTTACAAATCTAGTATTTCAACTATTCAAATCAATCGAAGATATCACATTATATTAGTCAGTATGTTAAAAGCGTCGTAGATATTAGTGGTATATTATCGAGTTGACATATAGATTTAATAATTTGATGTTTAGATTTATTGATCTATTGCGAGTTTAGATATTAAAATTATTTTCACTGAAAAAACCATTTCACGTGTTTTCTTGAAAAATAACTCATTTAAGACAAAAATGGCATTCTCTATTTTATATATTTACATTATGTGCCTAAGAAATTGTGGCTGAAAGGTTCGAGTTCGAATGGGAATGATTCTACGTGAAAATAGTCTATCGGTCAAAAAAAAAAAAAAAAACTAGATTGCAAGAGGGGCTTAGAGGGGACTCAAAAATTAATAATTTAGAATGAAATCTATTCCCAAATCAAAAATAAATGTAATTTTCTGTCCCTTTCCACACACAACACAAATGAATATTCCTAAATCCTAATGGTAAAAACAGAGGGAAAGAGAGAGAGACTCACGAGAGGGCATGAGGAGGATGAGGAGGAAAGTGATGCCCAAGAAACTCTTCTTCTCCATTGATTCCTTCTTCTTTCTTATGTTTTTTTTCTTCTTTATATGTTAGAAGCGATGGCTGCATGTCATGAGAAGAAAAGGCTGTCTCTATGCATCCTTCTTCTCCTCTCCCATTTCAATGCCACGTACTCCTTACTTCTTACACGTTATTCCCCTTTCACTTTCAACTAAGCCCTTCACTCACTTTATGTTTGTAAAAATATTACCTTCTTTAAAAACAATTAAAATTTTCAATTTACGTCTTAACCCTCCGAATAGTTTAAGTCATAGTTCTGTTTTCTTTTTTTTTTTTTATAACTATGGGTGTAATCTACGATCACGAAGGAGGTTAGTAATTGCGGTGAGCTCTGGCAAGCAATGTTTTTAAAAATCATATCGACTAGCGAATCGAAACCTGATTCACGGTTAGGGTTGAATCAATGGTCGAGAAGTGCAATTGAGCAGGATTAAGCGAGCAGAAAAGTTATCGTCCAGCGATTCGTGATCGATTCGTCCAGATTTTAAAACACTAATATTTAGGGCTATGAATCAAATGTCTTACTTTTACGATCATGACATAAAAATATTGTATTAACTTTAGACTTTGTTGTAAGCACAAAGTAAAAAGCATGGAAACTTAATATCGCATCAATATCTAGGTTTTAAATGCGATACCATTGATCAAAAATGTAGTTGGGAATAGTGGGGGTCTATCCTAACTTAACAAATGGTTTCGAGTTTGAACCTAGAAAATACAAATGTGTTTTTAGGATAAAGAAATCGCATCGTGGGTCTCCGGATCGAACATAAGCTCAAAACCAAATTCATGTCACAAATATAATTAAAAAAAACCATGAAAAAAGCAAGAATCATGTATATCATCACATAAAAGTGGATGTTATAAAAACCAGGATCAGATGGAACTGAACTGGCCCATTCGACCGACAAGTGATCTTTTTTTGTGCGGTTGAGTATTAATCATGAGTCAGCCTTTTCGGTTTAATCATCGATCCGATTTTTAAACATTGCATAAAACATCCTAAAAACTATGAGGCTCATATAAAGAGGTGAGTTGTACCTGTATCCCCATTGTTATTAGCCACCATGCAAAATGAGAGCTTCATGCTGGGAATTGAGAATGCAAAGTGAAATTTGTATAGCTTCACCAACTAAATCAAGGTCAACTTTAATTTGCTTCTATACCATCATTAACAATTGAATTAAGAAAAAAAATTTCCCACTCACTCTTTTAAGCATTTCATCTAACCAAATAAGGTGTAACATAAATAACAAAATAAATTGTGCATCCTTTAAATCTTAATATGATCAACTTTCCCATTCACCTAAATAGAATCCTATGTGATCATGATATTGATTACAAAATATAAAAACCAAGATATATAAGAATGAAAAAGAAGTCAGACCTGTGATGGCTTTTCTGCATCAACTCTCCATCAATAGTAATATTAATCTATGACATGAGCAATCTTGGGCCAATCTTCACCTTTCTCCTTCGGCATCTTTCAAGATGATATGCACCGCGATTAGAATATTTAAGTGTCTTCAAGGTTATTGAGGAGCATCCCTTCTGGTGGTGATTTCAATTCTCAGGGCTGCCGATTTCAGGTGTTTGAGTGAGGAGGCTGCCTATGCAATCCTGGTGCGCTATCAAGCTAAGACAGTCTATAGTTGAGAGGCTTTGGAGGATCCAAAGCAATTCTTTTGGCAATGATTTCAATCGAGGGGAAAGAACCAATTTTGAGGTGGCGAAGGTGAGGTTGCCTATCAGATGTGGTAATATTGCCAAACAATGCAGCCCTCCAATTTTGAGAGTTTGGAGGTGGAAACATGTTGATGGAGCTCATCTTCTGGGAGAGACATCAAATCATCTATAACTGGGAAATAGAGAGGCTCCAATGAAGAAACTAGACAACAGCTAACTGCCTTAGTGTATCTTCTCTCACTTTATGCAATCTAGTGTCTTAAGACAAGGTATGGAACCTACTGCAAGGATGTCAGCCAAGGGCAATGGGAGATCTTTAGTGAGAAGAAAGAGATGAATGCAGTTCCAAGGATGCCAACTCATGACAGAATCGATATCAGAGTCGAAAGAAGAGGAGATGGAATAAGTAGTAAGGATGTCAGCTAACAGCAATGGGAGATGTATAACATATAGAAAGAAAGAAGAGGAGATGAATGCAGTTCCAGAGTCACAAGACCTGATATATATAATAAGTGAAAAAAGAGGAGATTGGAGGCAGTATTAAGGATGTCAACTTATGGCATTTATAGATGTTTAACTTAGAAAGAACAGGAGAAGAATGCAGTTTCAAGGATGCCAAGTTAAGACAAGAACTGATTTCTAATTGTGAAAGAAGAGAGGAATGCAGTTCCAAGGATGCCAAGTTATCTCACCGTTCAATGTCATCTAATTGCTAAAGAAGGAGGGTAGATGCATTTCCAAGGATGTAGCTTCTACAGAGACTTGATCTCTACATATGAAAGAACAGGAGGCTGAATGCAGTTCCCTAAGGATGCCAAGTTAGCCGCGTATTAGATCCTGAATTGTGTAAGACAAGAAATGAATGGCGTGGATTTCGCGTTAGTCCTTCAATTTTGGCATTCTAAACACAGTGAGTTCCTGAAGAGACGGAAAGAATAATAGGCCATCCGACGAACACTCCTCCATGTGCTCCACCATTGCCAGATGATGAAGCTTTAAAGAGCTGAGGTGAGGGAGTAGAATAAAGCATGGTAAGAGTCTTGCATCTTGAAAATTTTCTCAAGATCAATTATTTGTTTGTGAGATTAGGAGAATGCTACTCAACCCACCATTAATATTCATCATCAATTTGAAGCTTCCCGCCTCCTTCTCCTGTGAGCTGCTGCTTCGGAAGCGAGTGTGGGAGAAAGCCTTCTAACACTGACTCAGCATCCTAATTGACTGATTTTCCTTTATGTGCAATGTCAGGGACTGAATGTTTTGTTTTCCTCCCCAAATTTACTTCCAGATTCTCTGCTCCACATTTTCAAATTATTACAATCTGTGGCTCTATGAGGTTGTTAAGCCCTTTCAGTTCCAAGGAGTCTCCCCATTTCCAACATTGCCAGCAAATAATGGTAGGCTTTGAAGGATAGTAGGCTCTCTATTCCACCATGGCATATGACTCAAATGCAAACACCTATCGTTCTCCAAGTGTCTCAAGATTAATCAATTCCTCTTGTATCTTTTTGGAGCTCTGTGCAAACTCCGACAACCGACCAGCTTTAATGTCTGCAGAGTTTTTAGACTTGTGATACTATTTGGGAAGTACCTCAAACCAATTGTTGGAGAGAATCAAGATATCTTAGATGAGTCAATTTTGCTCGATGTGAATTCATTTAGACTCTTACATAAAAGCGTTTAAAGTTTGAAGCCTTTAAATGAAACACTAGTTCAAATTTACCATGTATCAGAATGCTTAAAAAGGTTCTCATGTGTTTCACCTCCAAACCCTTCAACTTGAGATTCACTTAATTAAACAATGATACATGATGAACTTCTTTCGAGATCTTTTTCGCATCATCGTCTTCGATCCTATAACTAATTGCGCAAGATCATGGATGAGGTCATGCATTTTACAACTTAATATATTATCACAAGCATCCTTTTCAAATACACTCCAACAATGATCTTACAGCAATAACTCATCAAAATATTGATATCCTATCCTCTCATCCAAGGTTTGATACAGCCTTGAGTCTGTCCACATATACAACAACTTTTTCTTTTTTTATAGTCTTTCCAGAGCAATGCACAATATAAATAGCCAGGTGTCAAAGCGACTGTGCTGATAAAAACATTATCACTTCCATCTCTAAGTGACAATAAATTGTCAACATTGCTTTTTATGGACAACCAGTAACTCTCTTCAGGTTTCAAACAAAATATCATCCCCAACGTTTTGATGATAAGCGGGACTCCATGACACATATTTACAATTTCTTTTCCGATCTCTACAACCTTTGAATTCGCCTTTCCGGGTTCTTCGGCGAATGCTATTTTTGCAAACAAATCTCATGGCTGGGAGTCTTTTAACCTTCAAAACAAGGGAGAATCAATGCCTGTAGATGCAACTTTACAATGTCGAATTAGTACTAAAATTTCAGTCCCTTTCACAGCCATCAACAAGGTTTTGAGTTGATCCCATTTTTCATGATTTTCATTCCAAACATCGTCCAGCACAAGTAAGCATCTCATTTGACTTATTTTCTCATGAAGGGGATCTTTTAAACCATTCAACTCCAACCTCTCCACGTCTTGATCACACACACACTACTTCTTTGAAGATTTTTTGGACCAATGACTTCACCTCAAAATGATCAGAAACACAAGCCCCATATTCTGACAAATATTCTACAATTCTTGGATCATTATACACCAACTGGGCAAGGATGGTTTTCCCCAAACCCCCAATCCCAACAATTGCAGCCATGGAAAGAGTTTCTTCATTATCAAATGAGACCAAAGACTTTATTATCTCCTTTTTGTTTTCTTCTCGTCCCACAATTTGAGAAGTCAACACAAAGAGTCCAACTACTCTCCCCCTGTGAGTAATTATGTTCCCTCGAATAAGGTTTAGCAGAGAATTTCTTTCCACAATTTCGTAATCCGTCTTTGATATTCCCAGCTCTAGCCTCTTAAAGCGAAACAGGAAGTTGATCGGAAGACAAGAAAAGTCCACTGACCTGGCCAGTACTCCCTCCAGGCTGCAGTTCAAGTGTCTCAGACTCATCCAACAAGTCATCAGCTGTACACAGCATCTTTGAGCCTCCTCACCAGAAGCTTTCCCGCACGCCGCTCCTCCGCTTCTTCTCAGCATCAAGCAGGACACCATTGATGGTGTCCAGTTCATAATAAAGCCGTTAACTCTTTTGTCACACAAAAACGCAGATCCGATTAGATTCTGATGCAAAGGCCTAACTTGATTAAAATATTGGTAAAGTTTGTTCAGCCATTTGAAAGAACTGAAAATGGGAACACCAGCAAGTATTGTGAGAGAATGAGAAGTGGAGAAATTGCAAGAGAGAATCACAAGCTAATGAACAACTATTTTTGTTCTTTTTTTTTGATCGATAAAAATGATTATATTGACAAAAGAGGGAGTACTCAGGCGTATACAAGAGACCACAAAGGGCCAGCAAGAGATAGAGAAAGAAGAGCCAAACAAACCATCCCAAAAAGAAAACCACACCCTAGGCATAGCCATAAAACCTATACAAGAGCAATCTAACAAAGTTGATATTCGCCTTTGGAATAAATCCGACACACGTAAACAACAATCGGATAACTAAAAGCTTTAGTCTCAGTAGGGAAAAAGTAGCGTCTTCAAAAATAATTTTGTTCCTCTCTTTCCAAAAGCCCGAAATAAAGAAGGAAGCGACTCGAATGCGCCCAGCTTTTTCTAGAGGGAAGTGCATCCGACTTTGGATTAGGTCTTCTTGAGAGAAAAGGCCAGAATCCGATCAACACCCAGCGGAGAAAATCGGAGTCCACTTTGTCCCCATATTGCTTAGCGATGGATTAGAATATATCGACTCTTCTTCCTCCTTTCAAAGGGGACACATCTTTATTCTTGAAAACGTTTCTTGACTAAGTTGAGGTAAGAACCTTACCCCACCGCATAAGCAAAAACCAACTTTATAGGATATGCTGGTTCACATAGCATTTCACGGGGGACTTTGTGGGGGCTCCTTCAGCAGTTAAGGCCATTTATTTGTGAAGGACCCCGACACATCCCTTCGGCCATTTTGTTCCTTCAAACTATTTTTAGTTCTGTAAAAATACCAGAATGTGGATGCATGTTTAGGAGTGGATGCATAATAATAAATAATTGAAATGAGCATAGAAGTGGGGAAGCATATAAAAATATATAGAGGCAAAAATAAGAGTTTTCTCCCAAAATAATACATTTTTTGAGAAAAAAACACCAATCTAATAACGTTTTTGAAAAAAATGTCTAAACTAAATGTGTCTTCATCAAAGCTTGTAGATTTAGTTTATTCAGTTTTAAATTTTTAAATTAAAACCTGGTGATGACTATAGTTTTTAGATTTTCAAGATTCAAATATAGATTTGGTAGCTATAGTTTTTACAAGCTTCAAACTAAAAAGCGTAGTCAAAAGCATAGATTGGTATTTTAAAACAAGCGAGTTAGCTCATTGCATGAACAATCCTCAAAAGGAAGAAAAAAGGCAAGTTATAATAGCCATTTCAACTAGAAAAGAAGAAAATATTAAATATTTAAAAAGAGACTAGAAAACCCGAAAAGAAACATAATTAAAGCGAAGTTAAAAACAAAACCAATCATAAGCAAAGTTCATAAAAGATACTTGACGAGATGAAATGATGAAATTGGATTGAAACAAAAGAACAAGAGGAGTTGTCGAACAATTAAAGGTTGAACGAAAACAATTCTACATGGACAATACATATACCCAATATATACACATATCATCTTTAGCATGGACAAATATTGACTTAAAAAAGCTCCTTTATTGACATAAGAAGGTGATTTTCCATCTACCAAGTGCGCTAAATACACAAATTATAATATTATTGTATTTCTATGATACTACACATTAAGGATTCATTTCTTTACATTAACACTCTATCAATTACTACATTTGTCTAAGAGATGAAAAACAAATGCCTCATAATTCATATTCACCTCATAGGGAGTGCACGATTATCTTATATGGCATTGTCATTCTTCATAATCTACTAGTGGATGGTTTCATAGTTATTGGTATTTCATTTATAGATTGGAGATATGTATCATTCTCAATCAAGGTTCATTCTTAGAGATGTAACATAGATGGATAACATCTTCATCTAATATGATCAAGTGAAAACTTCCTTACTTTGACATCAGATGCTAAGGAAGAGTCTATTTAACATATAACTACACAAATATCTTACAGGTGACTAGAGTTATTTTTCTTTATAGAAAAATTTAACAATAAGGTGCATCTTATATTTATACCATTTTTAAAGGATCTTGAGGCTACTAATAGCTTTAACTCAAGTACCATCCATTTGGTTTGCCTTTATTGATAGTACATATATTATGTTATTAATTTTACAGTGTAGGTATGGGATAGATTCCCATTTACCACACCTCATCTTTTCCATTTAGCTTCACATGAAACATTGTTACCTTCAATTATATTATTATTAGGATATATAAATTTAACTTCTAACTTCTATATATTTAATTATTACAGTTTTGTATTGCGGTTTTTGTTTTTTGCTGTTTTTGATATATAAAACATCCACACGAAGGGGTGGCTTTGTATTGCAGTTTTTGTTTTTTGCTTGGTGAGGGGGTAAGTTCTGTCTATGTGTTCTCTCTTGGGTGCTTTCTTAGCGCCTTATTCTATATACTTATCTTTGCTTATCAAAAAAATATATATATTTAATTATCACAGTTGGAGATATGAGTTACATTTAATTATTACAGTTGGAGAAATGAGTGTCACATCACTTCAATATCTATGCGCATCTTATCTTAGTATAAGTATTGGCAGTTGACTTCACCAAATCAAGGTGATCTAAGAAGTTTAATTTATTTCTCCAATTTTTATGAAATTTCAAAGACTTGAATATATCTAAACTTCATTGATTATAGATTGTATAACAACCTTATGTTTATAATATGATAAGTTGTAATTCTCAATTATTATATATTAAAAAAGATATACTAAAATCATTATCTTATCTTAAATATTTTCCCACATAATTGAATGGGAAACTTGATCAAGTTTCACAAGGTGATTCCTCAACCATTTGATAACAAGTCCATCTTACATAGATGTGATTCGAGAGAGACATGATATTGTTTAGAGCTTACTATGAAGCTGTCTTAAAATTGGAATTTATGTTGTAGCTTAGCTCCTAGGAAGTCGCAATAAATGGAAGCCGTTCACTCAAGGGTGGAACTATGAAGTCGCAGAAAATGAACATTTCATAATGATAATAGCATTCATATTGGGGTTGGGTTTTGGGCATGGTGCATTCTCAAAATTGTGTATTCAGACATCCCATGACATAATTGCAGATTATTCAACAAAAAAAAAAAAATGATAATCCAAACAATAAGCATATTATTAATGAACAAAATATCACCAGTCGTGAAATTCCCTGAAACCTTTCGCCCCAGTCAAGAGAGCGAAGATATGCAAATCTATCATTTCATGGCATGGGGTACATCCTGCTATGTCCAACTGGCTATAATAAATTATTTAGGCAGTTTAATGATGAAATATCTTCAACATAGGAGAATAACTTTGCACAAATTATGGGATGTTTTGCTAGGAAGCCTCCTTCTACTTACTTGGGTGCCACAAAATGCTGATTATGTTCTTAGATACAAGAAACCAACAAATGAGCCTTGACTCTATCAAATCTGTTTCCTTCAAGTTGCTCTTCAACTCTGTGGAAGTCTAGCACATCTGATGATCTTAAAATCTTCACACTAATCCCTCAATACTCCATATATTTCTTCTCTTTTGGGGATGCACGCTCATCTAATGAATGGGAACTCAACTACAGCATCGTTCACCTCGTCGACTACACCTGGTAATTTTCTAAACCCTGTATCTCTCATTGCAACTTTTAACCGGGCCACATCTTCCCATCTGCCTGCATGCCCATATATATTGGACAACATGACATAGTTTGCAGGGTTTTTTGGTTTCCAGGATTCAATCCCAGCCTTTGAGCCCTTCAGCCAACTCGCATACTTGTGAATCTACAGCTAGTAAACCAGCCCATAGCAACTTCCATCAGGTTCCATAGGCATCTTACTGACAAAATCCATGGCCTATTCTAATCGACCTGCTCTTCCATGAGTAACCATACAACCATAATGCTCAATTTGAGGCTGGTGGAGTTATCATGGACCATTGATTGAAAATATACAAGCCACTTCCCTTTCTGACCCATATGTGTACAAGCACACAAAATACCTATGAAGGTGATGCCATCTGGCTTTTGTCGAGCATTCTTCATCTGAATAAACAAACTCAAGGCATCAACCTGACACATCATTCGCCGCAATTAAGGTGTTCCAGGAAATCAAATCTTTTGTTTTCATTCCCTGGAACACTGCAATTGCATTTTCTATGATCCCACATTTTGCATACATATCCATCAACGCATTCCCAACATAAACATTGCCTCAACCCGCGACTCTCTGCGCCACATGCCCACGCACCCAAATCAGGCTCCTAATCTTGCACAAGCAGACAACACTGTCAGAAGAGTGGCATCATTAGGAACACAACAGACTCACTCCAGCATCCTTTTATAGAAACGCTTAAGAGCTTCAAAGAAAAGAGGCCATTATGAGCATACCCTCAATCAATGCATTCCAAGAAAAATGTTTCTCTCAGCATCTCTTCAAACAGCCTCTCAAGAGCCTCAACGATCCATTGTTAGCATACATTCAATAGAGTGTTCCAAAGACCCATCCATCTCGATTTGGCATCCTCATCAAAACTGCGCACCTCGACCATGTCCCCATCTTCAATGTACCCTGAAACCATAATGTTCCACAGCACAACATCACGCTCTGGCGCCAAGTCAAAAGCGAGCATTGCCCGACGATCACCAGCAAAATATATCCATTAATCATTGTAGTCCAACAACTATTCCTCTCAAACATTTCCAGAGAAAATTTTATAAGCATCCCCAATTATCGACCAGCCGAATACATATCAATCAATGTATTCCACAAACGGTTTCCCCTAAAACCACATTTTAGACAAGAAACGATAACCTTGTTGCCTTCAATCAATGCATTGATCTTCCCACAAGATTTCAGGACAACAGGAAGGTGCCAAACTAATTGGGCGGTATGTCCATACTCTTCATCTGAAAACAAAGGCTACTACTTCTCTGTATGATTCGCTCAGAGCATACCCGCAGAACATGAGTTCAGACTGCGTATTAGGGTCTGGAATTTGATCGAACAACCCCAGCAGGCATACACCATTCTCTTCAGTGACAGAGCATACGAGACAGTTTAGGAGTAATGTATCAGTTGTATTGGGAAACCGTTGGTGATTATCTGTGCTTGAACTTGGTGAACCAGGTTTGATCACCAGCTACCAAGCACGATTGACTCTCAAAACCTGTGAGGTAGATTTGGTGCTGGCTTAAGAGAAATGTTCGCAATTTTCATCAGATACATTCAATAGAAGGTGTCTCGATGAACGGACAACCTAAGAAGATGAGAAGGGAAGACAGTGGGGATTGGTGTATCGGTGACCCGCATGATACCTAAGAAATGTTTGAATCTCTTGTGCTCTCTAATCTCATCCGCCATTCCTAGATACTAGGTCGCAGCGCTGAGTAATAGCCAAGAAGAAGAGAACATGAACTAAACTTAAATTGAAATATTTATTAAAACATTCAAAATTTTCTCATAGAGCCAACCCCTTCTAAAACATTCCGCAGAAACTAACAGAACCCTAATTGGAAACTAACGAAAATCCTATATGGAAACCAATTTCTACAAGCTAACATTGACTCCAAACACACTTCTGAAAACAAAGAGTTTTTTACAGAAATAATTTGTTTGAAAGAGTGAAATTAGTTTAAAAGTCAAAGAAATAATTATAGTAATTATTGTAATCATTATTATGGGCTATGTGATTGAATTTACAAATTCTCGAATGCAGATTTGTTCGTATGTAGCAATTAGATACAAAATTTTCGAATATATTTCGAATCGCATTGCTTCCATGCTTTGATATGATTGGGAAAATTTTGAATGTCGTTATAATGAGCAGATAATTAAGCTTTCAACGGCCTTTTTAATGCGGCAATTGAAGACCCTCCAACACAAAAAGTAGGATCCGAATCATCGACTAACGTTTACCGTTGTCATCCCCTTCCAACACAATGACGTTTCTGATGCCATCTCGAGACCCTCTTACCTTGCTTGTCTGTCCTCATTCGTAGCAAAATTTCATTCCTCTTTCTTCTAATTACCTAAAAATCAATGTCAGGCCCATCTAACGCAGCAAGCTCCTCTGATGGGATTAGGCGAACTCTTAGTTTCCGCATAAAGCGAGGAAGAAACGATGATATTTATCATGGATATGAAAATTTCGATTATAGTTTATGTGCCAATGACATTTAAAAAAATTTTCTAATTATCGTAATTGTAAACAGCCCAGTATTGAGTTGAAGCACGTTAGCCGTAGTTATGGAGCGGCGTTTGAAAGTTAATAAATCCGATTCTTAGATTATCATAACCAATGACGTGACTTTGCTGGTAATTATTTTAGACACAAAAGCCCAATTTAATAATTTTTCAAACAAATTATTTCGATCTAAAACTCAAAAAGAAACCTTAACAACAAATAGAAAGTAATATAATGGGTTTATATAATTTCACCATTTTGAGGATTAATAGGAAAAATGATCCGTTAAAACCCTACATATTGGATAAGAAAAAAATGACTAGAATATTTAAGATTCCAAATCTACGGAGATGACAAAACATCTGTAATTATTCTCATATCATAGTGAAACTTTTTTCTATTCGAAGAACGCATAATTACATGGATAAGTTCACACTTACCCGTCAATATGGGACCCATTTCTAGATTTTCCTTTGGAGACATAGGGAAGGAGTATCTTAAAACAAACACTCTCTAAATTTTTAAAATAAATATTTTAGAATAACTTTTTTTGGTATTATTATTGCATCATTCGGGAGTTAAATAACATGCTTTGAATCCTTACTGGGTTCTAGGCTTTGATATATAACTTCATTAATGCATTTGATGACAAGAAAGAAGGATTTAATTTAAAATGACTAGAAACCAATTCTCTTCTTCTCCACTGTTTTATTATTATCTTCTCTTTCTCATTTAGATTTGCTTTAAAGTCATTCACTGTTATTAACTAACAACAGATATAAAAGTGTGTGTTCTTAAACACATTTCCTGATCTTGGGACTGCTTGATAATTCGGACATCAATGAGATAATAAGTCCGAACTCGCCTATGTGTGTGCAGAACAGATATAGACATTATACCAGAAAGTAATGCTTTTACAATGGGTATTAAAGTAAAACACTACTTATCAGAATCTTATAGAATCAATCACCTACAAAAATTAATCAGAAATGGGAATAATGAATATCCAAGAAAATAAAAAACATGATGAAAAGGCAACCATCAAAAAGAGCACATCTCATACTTAAAAAAAACATCAATCCTCATTTCTTCAACAAAGGAGATCAGTACCAGTGCCATTACCAGTACCGTTAATTTGTACAACTAAGAAACGTTTATGCCATTGTATTAGTTCTGAAACTCACATTTCTCCATAAATAGCAGTTTAGGACAATTGAATAACATCCCAAAAAAACTGTACTAAGGCTTCTCGAGAGATGGGGATATAAATAGTACAAAACTTCTAATATCAGAAAGTCCATCCTCTTTTGAGAGAGAGCTGGTAGTACATGGTACTTTATTATGAAGGTCAGCCACAGAGTCTTCCACATTGATTCTGCAACATAACTATTTATTGAAACTGAGGAAACTAACCCCAGCTCCTCAATCCATCTTAATACAATGACTATTAGGTCATGATATCGCTATGAGGTCAGGAGAGAATGAAGAAGTACCAAGTCAAAGTATGGCAAAGAAACTAGACGAGGATGAGAGTATAAAGATTTCCGGTAGGGATGACAATGCATCAGAACTCTGGTAGGAAGATCAAACAGCTATAAATAATCACAGAAGACCAAGGGTGGCCATATATCAGAAGTTATGGCGATTGATTCCTGCGAACACAAGAATGAGCGTAAATATTTTGAAAATATGAACCCAAGTGCTAAATAAAATTTTCCCTCAAATTTTAAAAATAATACTCAAAAGCACGATGATGTATGTCTGTCTTGTTTTTATTAGTAGATAATTAAATCTAATGGAATTGAAAATTATAACTATAACCATAAAAACTGAATTTGATAAACAAAAACCAAATGAAATAAAATAGAAACTACTGAGAATACTTATACTAACATTAAAGAAAGATTTATCAGTTTCGGCCAAAATAAAAGCCAGCAAGGAGTTTTAAATTAGAAAAGCTGATGGCACAAGTTGTTCCATGCAGAAATTACCATTGTTTAAATACTGATACTCCAGCAAATCATAATAAGATCTTTCTAACCGATATTCTAAGTAGCAGCCATCCTGTCTTTTCAGCATAAACAATTTCGAAAAGCATATTCATCCATATAAAAGGTCAAATCAAATACATCAACTTTTATTTAACGCAACCCTATTTATCATACCTCTCTTATTAGGAAGCGCAGTCAAGGCTTTCATATTTCATTCTACGTTCTAAAGATGGTTTCATTTCCTTTTTGTATGGAATCTGATTTCTCAACTTAGTTTTCACATTTACAAGCTCTAGATCTGCAAGGATTTTCTTGTATTTTATAAACAGCTATATGTTAGCTGTATGGCCTATTTATGCAGGATGGACAATAGACTCCTACCTGAAAATTAAATGACCACCTGCAAGCAGTCTAATACTGAATTATTTAACTTTTTTTATAAGTAAAACTATGTGTAAGCATAAAGCGAATGAGAGAACACAGGTCATATACAAATAGCACCAAGCAAAAAACAAAAAATAAAAGAGGTCAAAAAATACTCCCTCCCTCATCCAACACTCAACCAATCTATGAAATTAATAATGCATAAGCTCCATCTATATACAAGTAGACTTACCCATAGAAATTATTTAGGAAAAAAGTAATTTAACTTTTGATTAGACAGCTCTCATAATCAAAAGAATCTCTATTTCTGTCACTTCCATATCGTCTAATAGATAAGGACTCACTCTCAAACCTTAATTTGCCTTCTGTCTATAAATGATCTATGCAACCAAAACAGGGTCGCCCTCACTATCTCAGAAATAACCCACCAAACTCCAAATATGGAGAACACCAACTATCATGATATTCATGTAATGTCAGAATGAAGAAGAATATAATCAATGGTCTTTGACTCCTCTTCCCACACTTGTTGGCTAAAGCTCACTCTATTTTCTCAAAGTTGATCCATAGTCAATACCTTTCCCTAACATGGTTCTCACAAACAGAAGCTCACCTTTGGAATCAAGGATTCAATTTATCGATAAAGGGAGAGGTACCAAAACCATCAGTTTCAATAAGGAGAAACTCTTTTCCGCCTCCTTCAAACCACTCTATCCTCCTTACATCCTTTTACTTCACTGATTGTCTTTGGAGTATCGAAAGGACATATTCCATGATATCCATTTCCTAGTCAATCAAATTTCTAACAAGACAAAGATTCCAACTTCATCCCCCGCCTCAATTTTTACAAAAATTAGGTACCCTTTCTTATTTTGAAAAAGATAAAGCAAACATGATTGGGCAGGTCACACAAAGAGGCTCCTCACTAGACCATCTCCCTTTCCAAAAGTTCGCCCCTCTCTAATATCCCACCTCAAAGGGGATCAATAAATTAAATAACTCCATTACTTCCCAGTCTCCTTCCAACCACCAACCCAAAAGAATCTCTCACCACACCCAACCTCCATCCCCTTTCCTCCTCCTGAAAGTTTCACCTTATGACTTTTATCACTATAATCTATTTCGCTAGCATAGTGCCAAGTGCCAACACCACTTACAAGCAAGGCATTATCAAACAATGAAAGAAAATGAATACCTAGTCCTCCTTTTGCCTTTGCCTTGCAGCGATAGACCATTTGACTAAGAGTGAAAACTTCTTCTCAAATCCCTCTGAATCTTCCTAATCATAGAATTCACAATTGTTGAGATGGAAAGCATAGAGACATAAAATATACAGGTAAGCTTGCTATAGTACTGCGAAGTAAAGTAAGTCCTCTCCCTTTGGGAAGAAATTGTCTCTTTCATAATGAAAGCCTCCTATAATTAGTATAATATCTTTTTCTTTATAGTCATTATAACTATGTAGCACCTAAAGATTTCCAAAATTTTATTGATGAGTTATAAATATGAAATGTATATAATCCTCCCAGAATTTTTCAAGATGTAATTTCATAAAATTAATTGTATTTTATAGAAGATGAGCATGATAAATTTGTTTTAATGTCCCAATAGAAAATGTTGTCTTTTTCTTTACAAAGTTTTTTTTGATCAGTATAACTGAAGGGCAATGACAAACAAAAAAACCATGATAACTTTTTCTTTACAAAGTTACAACCTAAGAAACAATATGATTAACAGAACACGAATTATTCAGGGCTAGCTAGCTTCATAATCATGTTACATGAGCTTACATGCATGTATAAGAAATAAAAGAGTTTTATACAAAACAAAGCATGCTCTTGATACTGATCAACCGATAGTATTGGGGAACATAACAATGATAGTCATTTGAAAGGAAATTATTAATTTTCCTCAAATTTTGCCGCTTTTCTTCTTGAAGTGAAAGTGGTGTTTTAGAACCAAAAAAAAAAAAAAAAGAAATAGATATGTTATAAAACATACTTCTAGATACATCCAACTCACTATTTTCATGAAATGAGATGATAAAGCATGTAGTAGAAAACCTCTTTGAATATTGAGGACTATGCATGCATTATGCACATGTTAATGGATGGATGCATGTTAAGCTTCACCGGCAAAAAATCTGGTCAATAGCATGTAATTAGATATAGAACTTGAACAAAGGGAGTTACAGTTACAGTTAGCGGTGTTGACTGGCATGTCAGGTTCTATTAGACTTAACTCCATATCATGAGTGGCTGTCAACCAGGTTCATATGCTTCAGAAAACCAATCTTTGCTTTATTCGGTAGATCATGAGGATGAACCGTGGAGACTCCTGGTGGCACAATCCTCCCATCCTTGTATTAGCACAAGGACATAAGTGTGGATGTGGCTCGCATTTCGCTAGATTACAGAACCTCATCTTGATGCCTTCTTATCTGCAATATCTTGAACCCTCTCCATAGGAACTCTCTGTGCACTCCTAGTCGTAACCTCTTGGAGGTGGGAGGGGTTGCATCTAGAATTATTCTTCCTCCTCCTCATCAAAGGGCTTTATAGATCCTGTACCCAGCATTTCACATGATCAAGGACCTGTATTAAAAACTTCTTACTAAGAGCTAACCACACAAAAATAACCAAAACAAAATAGCCAAAAAAAAAAAGTTTCCAATGCAAGGTGGTGAACTGAGAATGGCAACTAAGTGTTGTTAGGATTTATATTTTCAATCTTGCCAAGTTCATAAATGTTTGACATTAATGATAAGTGATAACCAGGCCTGTCCAGATAAAATCTATTTTGTTCTTTTCCCTCTTTTTTACCTTGGGGTGGGTGGGAAGGCATTGGCAACTTATGATGTATATCTAACCTTTTCTAAAATGATATAGAAATAGGAGTTTGTATTGCCCTAACTGTTCTACCTGAGTTGTATCATTTGAACACACTCACAAAGCGACTCCTAATAAAATGGCAATTTCAGAAATCAAGCTAGAAAGTGATTATTAAACACAACATATTTACCATGTTCATAAATTCACATATCAAGGATATTAAACATCCCTAGATATGAATTATAGCCTACTATAATTACAGCTGATATTGAACTTATCAATATAGGCACATAAATATGAAAACATTCTAGTTAAATAAGTAATACAATTTGAATAAATAATTAACCAGTGAGTTGATCAGGCTAATGAAAAGATTGATGATGCATTTACCTAAAATAAATCAGAGCTCTAAATGAATTCATAAATCTTGATAGTGAAGTGACAACTAAAAGATTAAATAATAATAATAATCATTTGATGGTAGAAGTCTAACAACTAGTTTCTATGTTTGCTATTTATCCAGTGAATTCGAGTGCATACCTTTGATTAAGTTAGCACAAGGCTGAAGAAGTCCCTAATGGCACTTATATCTTAATAAAGGGAAAGGGCATTAAGAACTGTTTGATCTGATTAGAAAGTTGCACTGAAGAAGACGAGTGTGTGTGTGTGTGTGAGAGAGAGAGAGAGAAAGAACAAGATGAGAACAGCACTTAATATGGATAACAATTGAGTTGTTTGGGAAATTTTTAGGATTTTTTTTTTTTTTTTTTGTGGGACATGAAATGAGGAAAATATCAAGAGAAAGATATGGCATTAATTTTAAATCCCCAAACATCTATCAGTGCAATTTTTGGGATTGGCCAGACTAAATTCTTATTCTGAGAAAATCAATGCTCAAATCTCTGTTTAGAACGAAATACAGCTGCAATGCAAGTAGATAAAGATTACTCAATCTCATCCAAGCATATATATCAAAAATATCCAGGAAAGAATTAATGCATAAAAGATAGAATTGCTCAACCTCCTTCCCCAGACATCGTATATCAAGAAATATCCAGGAAAGAATTAATGCATAAATAAAACCTTGTGCCTATCTTTTTCTCTTCAGCATCCCTTAATTTAGGACCCTCTTGTATCTTCCTTTGTATGCACATGAGCTGGGTGCTCTTTTTGATGAATATATATGCTTTACTCATTAAAAGAAAAAAACAGTACAATAAATATACTACAGGTGTTATTCACAGTTTCATGGTAGTTCTATCAATCAAATTGGACACATCCAAAAACTTGGAGAAAGTAGGGAAAAATATTATCACCATGGAAAAGAAGATCAATTAATAAAGGTTCCAGTGCAAGTTCCATTACAAGATAAGCAGCAGCTAAAAAAATTTCAAATGGGAAGATTTATTGACCATGCATAAAAACCTCATAGAATACAACAAGACATCAAGATTTCCATAACACTAATACCTAGTTTGTTCTACTGTCCTAAAACAAAGGCACGCTCAACCTAGTTCTTGACAAAATTAAGAAGCCCACCACCTTATTGGCTCTCTCATTGTGAGAACATGGTATCTTAACTTTTTGCTTTGGACAAAGTA
>JAEQBH010005531.1:0-215104 GCA_016808115.1 Tetrastigma voinierianum | reverse complement strand
GTCACCCACTACATGTACTCATGACACATGTTGCATGAGCAGATGATAGAAATGGACGCCCAGATAAGGTCAAGTGTCAAAAATCTAGAAGAAGGGACATTATGAGAATTATTTGAATTGTTAATGATAATAAGACGAAATATGAACAATGTCGTTGATTCAGCTACCTGTTAGTAATGACGCTAATCAACAAAATTTTGTAAATTTGAAGTTCCTCATCTTTTAAATTTGGTGGTATTTTCTTCATCTTTTAAACGAGACTTATGAATCAAGCCTTATAATTATTAGAAGACCCAGGAAATCTACCCTCTGAAAAGGCAAAATCGTACTCTCTGCTACAAAACTGTACTTCGCTAAAACCATTCTATTCTCTAGATCTCTACGATCTAAACAGATTTACCATTTAATCGCCTCACGAAATCTACTACACGTAAAATTTCCCCAATTCCAGATAACTTAATCACGCTTTGAAGATCACGCTTCTACGTCGCGAAAACTATTTCGATGCGCATCTAAAGTCACATATAACACGCACTACGTGCCAAGGCGGCATGAGTAGAGAAACGCATTTAAAACGACGGCCGAGATAATGCCGAGTGTCAAAACTGGGAAAAGAATGACAAAACGGTCATTTTGGAATTTTTAAATGAGGATAAGACAAACATGCATAGTGGTCTTCTTCCTCAAGGCCAAAGATGCAAGAGCCGGGAGGACTACAAAGAAATGAAATGGTGGATTTAGCTAGAGAATGTCCACCTTCTAAAACATCATATCCTAATCATTTAGCCTTCTGACAAGGTGAAAGTCGCCCACGCCGGAGCTGCTACAGGACACCTGGATGAAGGAGTTTAGACAAACTCCTCGAGGTGTGGGCTTCTCCCTATTTGGGTTTTATTCATTCTTGCTACTTTGTCGACAAGCTGCTGGTTCGAGGTCGCGAGGGGTTGTTGATCTGGCCTGCAAAACAATGGACCGAATCATAAAATTTTTTTAGACATTTTTTGTCGGGTCATATGGTTATCGGGGGACTCCGATTTGAGGTTGTTTATACAGATAATTTATGGAATAATTATGTTTATGCAGGTATAAGGCCTAAATGTCTTGAAACCCCGGTTCACCAAGTGAACTGATGATTTAGGGACCTTTCTGAATAGTAACCGAGGTTTCAATTGTCTCCTAAACAAAGGTTCTCAAAATACTCTTGTGAATAATATGAACAGCAATTCAAGTAGAGAATTTTGCTCATGGGTTTGACTCACATTAAAACTCTATGAGCTAATTTTTGATGTGATGAAATAAATTACATAATACTTATCTCCGATTAATTTTACTGATTTATATACATGTTTATATATTTGTATGTGTTATGGGATCGTAGTAATTAATTAACATACATATTCTATTATGCACTGGGACACCCTAGGACTATAGGGAGGAGTGCATGAGATAAGTTCAGAGAAAATGGGGTTCTGAGGAAGTTGTCTAAAATGATAATTATCTGAGGGTAGTCCATACCAAAATATCAATCGCTCTGAGACTACCAATTGATATACACTGGAGGAGGTCCACAAATAATACCAATCATTCAGAGATCGGTCCAACTGACATACGACATCTGGAGGCTGTCCACGCCAAACAAATAAATATAATAATTCACACGAGGCTAGGCAAGTGTGAGGAGTTGGTGAGGACTGTAATAGATGATCACTGGGACATTCAAGTAGATCATGCATTCGTCAACTGCTATTTTCGAAAGATCAGACAGACTTAGCGGAGAGTAGCCACTTAGGGTGATTCCACCACTCGGGAAGACTACCACCCCGCAATGATAATATATTTTATTGCGCTGTGGAGCGTAAGAGGTGACAAAATGTCCTAGAGGTCGTGGCTTGTAAGAAGCCTGATTGCATTTTCGTTATGATGTTCTACATGTATTAGAATTCTAATTGTAATATATGAGTTGTATAAGAGTAAAACATTCGAACTTTAAAATTATTGATATAGTTGATTCATAGTTTAGGATGTTTTACGTGAATATTATGGGCCCAAGTTGTCGCTTTACTCATGTTGTGAGATCATATTGATATATGTTGTGAGTGAAGATGCAAATTCGCTTTAATTCATTATTTACCCGCTTTAGCTTGTATAAGAGACCAAAGGGTCATTGGACCTGTTTGGGGATGTGTTACGTACCAAGAAGAGAGCTCCCGTGATGTTGACTCGCTCGATTTTCGAAATGGTGCCTGCAACTGACATCCACTCAGATCTCATGAAATGACAGGCATCAACGGACCCCCTGCTTAGGCCTCACAATTATTTTATAAAATAACTCTTATACATTTCATATCATTATTAATCCTAATTTGATAAGTATAATTTATACAAATTGTTCTCTTTTATTATTATTATTATTATGATAAAGAATATCAAATAAATAGAAAATTGTTCTAAGTAGGTGGAATAGTTTTTCTTTTACATTTATTTATTTTATATTACAAAATTATAGAAGTTTGTTTGAACAAAGACTCTGATTTGAATTAAGACTCGAATTTTATCCATTCAAAGCTTAAACATTGGAAAAGTTCGTTGATTTAAGGGTTCTACGATAAAAAAATTTTGTTTTCATACTTGAGATTTGAGTTTTTTCAAACATAAAATTGAATCTAATAATATAATATTTATATCTAAAAAAATAAAATTGAATCTAATACAACAAAATCGTTCGTATATACTAACGAACTTTTTAGACCTGAAACTCAGGGTTTACTGATAGTATTTTTGTGAATTTAAGGAAAACGTGTATAGCGTCGCCAAGGTGGCCACTCACTAAAATATACAGTTGGGAGGTGGAAGTCCGAAAGTTTGATCACCACCATCAGAGTGTCAGACACTTCAATCCATCGTACTGCTTTTTGAGTACTGAACCAATACGCCCTGACTTAAAAGCCCCTTGACTTTTGATGTTACGCCCCAAAACCCATGTTATGGGTAATATAGCATTATAATATCCTTAAGCTTTCATTCTAAAGGTCTAAAGTAAACGATATTAATCTTCTTATAATTATTTTGTTTAATTACTAAATACCTATTTAAAGTAATGTAATTTTTTTAAATTCAAAATTTTATATCGACAAAAAAATTATTTTTAAATATCCAAATTCAATTACGATTTTCATAAAGTTGTTCACACATAACAATATTCGATCTCAAATCCAACTTTGTACTAATATAAAAACGAATGTTATTATCCAAGTGACTTTCTTAATTAACTTTCAAAACCCAATATTTCACATAAACATGAACTTATTAGTTAAACATGATCCAACATAAAGTCCTAATCAAATCCTAATGATGACGTATTCCTAACCTAACGATAACTCCTCGTAACTAAAATCACCTGAAAATATGTCAACGAATGGGAGTGAACTTAAAGCTCAATAAGAAATACTAATACACTTTCATGGATCAATAAGTTTTCAATCATATAACAAATAGAAGATGTTTTTTATCAAAACTTTTGATTCATAAATAAGTTTAAACATAAAAAATTTTACTTCAAGACATTCTCACATCAATTTCAAATCAGTTTCATATTAAATGTGATCCAAACAATTTCATATTAAATTTCGATTCAAACACTTTCATATCAAAGTCCAAAATCAAATACATTTCAAATATATTTTCTCTCGTCATCAACATCTAATTTATCCAAATATGACTTTCAAATGAGTGATAATAAATGCTCATTTTGGGCGCTGACTAACCAAACACTACTAGCATTCAATAACCTCTAATCAACCCCGGTCAGGGTTCAAATCAATTACATTCACCACCAATGAATGTGAAGATCAATTATTATTCATCGAGATGTGTTGACCGAATAACGCCAACTATTATCTCGCCGATACGATCAATCCAAACCAGAACAAATATTTCATACAAATATTCAAAACCACAAAACATTATATCTCACATTTTCTTTCATAAACACGACAAATCTCAAAATACTTTCACGTGAAGATCTCTATTTGATCAATGAACAATCAAAGGAATAAAATACCCAAACTTTTCCTCATTCAAATTACATAAAAGACAATAAATATAGTTTTTCGAAAGATCATATAGATAATCTTTAATAAAGAAAACATATAAAAATATTTTCTTTTGCAAAAGTTGTATTAATATCTCTTACCTCAAAGGAGTACTTAAAAACTTTGAAAAAGATAATCCGAAAATTTCACCTCAATGAAATATTTCCTAAATACAAGAAGAAACTACTCACTTATTTATTCTTAAAACTTTCATAATTTGATATTCTTAACAATGATATTATTTTTAATTTTTTAATCCATAATAATAAAAGTTAATGTAAATATTTTATAAAATTGTGATTTATAAAGTTTATTTTATCAACATGATTTTTTGTTTACCTCAAATATATCGACAACTTTTCAAATGCTAACTATTTGAATTAGGTAGTTTTTCAAGTTTTATAAAACTCATATTCCTTTCGGATCTTATTTTAATTAATTATTTATTTTTATGCTCTTAATCCGAAATAAATCTTTTACTATAAAGAAATAATATTAATAATATTTTATAAATTATACTATTATATAATAATTATTTAGTCTTTTTACCTAACAATTCATCATATTTGACAACAAGTATTATTACATGGTCTTATTTCCTATAATTGCTCAATAATTACTCTAATCATATCTTTATTTAAATAAATTCTCACCCTAATAAGATATTTATCAAATACATATACCTTCAAATACTTATCAAATACATATATTTATAAAATTTAGTCTTTTCAAATTTATCTTATTTGTTTATTATTATTTTCTTTCAAAAATTATCCTCAAATATTTGTTTAACTTTTCTAAAATAAAATCTCTTTTTTGGAATATCTAACATTATTTTTTTTTTCAAGTATCCGTCATAAATCTAATTTTCTAGATTTTATACCTAAGTTTTCAAGACTATTTTATGAAGGTTTTTAATGCCTAATAAATTATATAGTATATATATATATATATATATATATATATATATATATATATATATATATGATATATATATTTATTTATTTATTTATTTAATAATATTATTCATAACAAGAACTTTTTTGGTTTTTTTTTTACCACTATTCCCTTGTCTTTTCACTTATACTAATCAAAATTATGCAACATGTCATTTTAACTTTTCAATTTACTTCATTAATTTGATGGTTAATCTCTATATAAAATTTTTGTTTTGTTTTTATTCTTAATTTGGTCCCCTACTTCCTTTTTTGTTAAATTGTTCTTTGCTTATTTTTTTATTTATTTATGTAACTCAAAGCCTTACGACATTAATACTTTTTTTTTTTTTTTTTTCATTCGCAAACTCAACTTTCCTAATTTTTTTTCTCTTACTTTTTAATTCTCCTACTCAAAGCCATTCTATACGACACCACTAACCAATACTTTTCTTATTTCATTTTCACATAAAAGAGTGTAATATAAATTTAACTTTAGACTTGATCTAAACTTAAAGAAAAATTAAAAGAATCTACATAAAAGAATAATTCTAAAAATAATAAAGGAAAGATCTTACCTTTCAAATTCTCTTCTTCAACCTGCGATTCAAAGTCTTAGGTTTTCTGATTATCTTGAAATCACTTCTTCAAACCCTAGATTTAACGACTTTTGTTTTCCATGCTTTCATGATCAAGAGATGGAGACTATGCAGATAACACAAAAATGGTTTATTAATAATTTTTTTCTATTTATACTTAGAATTTCTTAAAAGAATTACCCTTATACCCTAACTTTAATTTTAAATAATTATATTTTTCTACCCTTAAAAATAATTGCGGGGTATCACACTTGAGGTTACTTCCTTCAAATGGTGACCAGCACCAGTACCCTTCTTCGGTTTGTGCCCTATTAAATTTTTTACCCAGTTCTAACTCCAAATTTGAAATTGCAAGTGGGTCCTTTGCTGAATTAATCTGATGGGTGTGTTATCACATTTTTCAACTGTCGCACAGCATAGCAGGCGTAGGTTGTACATTTGTTATGCTTTTTAATAAAAGGTGTATTTTCCTTTCAAATAAGGATAGTAAAGGAAGGAGAGACAGCTTCTAGTAGAATAATTTGTTACCTTAAATAAAGTATAATAAAAAAATATAAATGTGTGATGTAAGGTCTTTGAGGGGCCATGCTCATGATAAAAGGAGTGATAGTTTCACTGAGAAACTTAACTCGAATCTTATAAAAACAAAGTATCACAACAATATAATATAAAAGTGAATTAAAGTAAATACAATGTATATTTATTGAACAACACAAACGGAAGGCGGTACATATGTAAAATTTGGTGAAACGTAGGGCCCACATGCGTGAACTTATACTGCCAGCTAAGTTTATAGTATATGGCCTCATGTCATCTCCACAAAAAGAAGTGTGTTGATTACTGAATTTACACTTCAAATATTATCTAGACCTAAAGTTCTAGTGAATTTTGACTGACGTAGAGAAAAACTAATCCTAAGTTGTTTGCTAAATCAATTAATTAAAAACTAAGGTTTTGCCTTCACCGCCATACGATGGATTTAACCTAAAATGATTATCTTATTGCTATATTAATTGATTTATACCGGGCAAAGTTGATCATATTTATAAGATATAATTTCGAGATATATTTGCCTATCTCACTGTACAGATTACCTTCTCAACCCCGACTCCGAAACGCTTAAATGTTTAAACTTAAATGCCACACTTGAACCAAGATATCTCTATTCACATCACCAAGTCGCTTTTATTCATATCCCTGGGGGTCATCATCTCTCGATCTCAAACTCCCAGCAAAAACACGCCAATGTTAGCTAAACACCACCATGTAAATAAAATACAGAGATAAAACAAGTCGAGATAAAATCAATTCATATAATGAATGAAAACGTAATTAACCATTAATCCATTCGAATGTAGCAAGGCTACAACAAAAACCTAGAAATAAAACTAAACATCTCTAAGTAGAAGAAACCATCAAAAGAAAAGATAAATAAAGAAAGAGGATGAGAATAAACGATTTTAAGTGAAAGCTCCATCTCTTTTTCTTCAATCTTCATTCTTCAAGCTTTTCCCTTCAAGATTTGTGTCCTAAGGTGTTTCCTAAGAGAGGGCCCCTTCAAAAGCTAAAAATCCGTCCTTCTTGATTCCTCCTAGGGTTTGAGCGAAACCAATCCATTATGGGCTCAAATGGGCTAAAATCCACCAAAAACCAACCTCGAACTGCAACGTTGCTTGGCAACCATTACGACGCTCTAATGCTTGTTTCGTATTCTCCGTTACGTCGTAAATACTGCAAGCAGCCTCGTTAGACGGTAACTCAGAAGACCATAACTCTCTTTAAGCCATCCTAACTTCGATTTGGGTGTTCTTTGGTACCGTTTGGAAAGCTCTGAAGTGTAGGAAACTAGATATGGCCAGGAAAACACTTTAGAAACTATTATAAAGATTGACATCGTACAAAATTCTCCAACTGGTCACTTTTTGAGCCTCTCTCTTCATTCAACTACCAAGAGTCATAACTTTGTCATTTGCAATCCAAATGGAGGAATGTAAGGTCTCTTTGGAAAGCCTCGAGGTCTCATATTCATCCATACTCAATATTTTAGCCATTGTACGGTCAGCCTTAAACATCAAAACACAAGATGTTGTCAGTGTGTGTTTGCTTGTTGATTTTGGGGCTTTATCTCTTTGCTTTACCCTTATCAAGCTCAACTGGCGACCTAATCACAAAATCAACATTTAGAACATTAAATCACTTATTCATGTAATAAAATACTAAAAATATAAACAAAACATATTGATAAAATGAGTTTAAAGTATACTCATCAACATATATACCCTCGAGTTTTGCACATATGTCCCACTTTGCCTTTGAACTAATTTTCAATTCCAAGATAGATATTTACTTTCATAGTCATCCATAACTATCCCTGTTAAAAAAAGTCACAATCAAGTTGAAAACTTTGACACGTATGAGATGCTTAATAGGTGTTTTAATGGGTGTTTGTCCATATATGACATTTTTTTAACGATAGATACATGGATTGAAGTTACGTAAGAATGTCATAAGTATCTTAGGACCTATAAAAGGTTTAAGAAAAAAGTGAAATGTACGCACAAAACTCGGGGACATTTGTACACCGTATCCCCAACACAAACGGTTTCATGACAAGTCTACTCTATGTTGGGCACCCCTAACTTGGCCCACCACATATTAGTTAATAGAAAATTGGGATGAGAACTTGGAAATATATGAATTTGGTATTTGGTGGATTTTTCATCTTTGATTTTTTTTTTTTGTTTGCTTTAAGAAATATATCTATCAATTGCTATTTTTATTTCTCTTTCATTGTTATATGCGTCCACTAGAGGAGTGCATATTAGAGGTCTTTGGGCCCTCACGCCTTTTTCAAACCCGCATAATTTAGAATTTTGGAATTAGGAGGCTAGTCCAAACCTATACTTCTGGTCCAATGATTGATTTACCTTTTCAACCGTCTGTCTCCATGAACTAAATTGGTATGAAAGACATGACAAGTTCCGAGAGGTGAAAGAGTTCGATCGAGGATAGTTAAAAAAGCCATAATAACGTGACGCAAGGCTGGACCACCTAATCACATTTATTTTAGGGAAAACTATGCTATAGGGTTTTAATTTGAGACTATTTAAGAAATAAGACCAAAAAAATTTTATTTGAGTCATAGCCCACCACTTTAAAGACTATTTGATAAAGAAGTTCTCATGTGCAAGACACATGCAGCAGTCACAAAGTATTCTCAAAACAACTTTTTAATTCTTAAAAAAAGCCCTAATTAAAAATCAAAAGCCCTAAGATCATTACTTTCTTCTCCAAAACACCATTTGTACCAAGAACTTCATTCGGTAAAGGAGGATTTCCAGTCAACAAGGAGAAGTTCCAACCGACAATGAGAAGTTCCGATCATCTAAAATATCTTCTCTTACTAAGTAGTTTTATTCCTAAATCTCTCTCTTTTCTCCTCTGCCAAGAAGTTTTCCTCAACCCATTTGGATGATTAGAAGCGAATTACGCTTGATTTTGCTTTTATTTCATTGTATCAACTTAAATATTGAATCATTTGTTAGGTTTATGGTGATTATGCAAAAAAAAAAAAAAAAAAATTTGTACTAAATGTTTGTGTTTCTCATTTCTTGCAAACCCCTTTCCTAGAAATCGAATTTTTTTTGCTGGAAAATTCATGTTTCATTTTGCTAGAAAATTGAATCATCTTCATGGTTAGTTTTATTCCCTAAAACATGTCTCTCGCTCTCTCTCTTTCTTTTTCTCTCTTTCTCCCTCTTGCTCTAAGAAAGAGTTTTCCCTCAACCCATTTGATGATTAGAAGTGAATTATAGTTTGATTTGCTTCATTTCATTGTCTTACCCTAAATATTGAATAATTTGTCGAGGGTATATATGATTTTCATGCAAAAAAAAAGCTAAAATTCAATGTTTGTGTTTCTCATTTCGTAAACCCCTCTTTCTAGAAATCGATTTTTGAAAAGCATTTTGCTAAAAAACTGATGTTTCATTTTATTATATGTTTTGTAATTTTTTTTTTCTATTAACTACAAATCTTAGAACTTAGGTACGAGGTACAATATATGTAAACATTGAGTACAAGCATGTTTTATGCTGGGTACAACCCAAATGAACATAAGGCATGCACGGTGCCAAATCGGATGTGAATTTATACACTCATTTCATGTGTTTCTAAGGTCGTCGACCAAACAGCTTAGTATCAGACCATGAGATTCATGGATAAAACATGGAGATGTGGAATGGTGATACTTGTAGGAATCAATCGTCCAGAGTCTATCATACTCTATCTACAATTTTTGTCATTTAATATGGGTAATCATGATATACTCTATCAGTCCTGATTGTTGTTTGTTCATTTTTTTGTTAATAGGATAAAATCTCCTGATACGATTGCAACTAAGCCAAACTTGTATTTGATCTCGTTTAACAAACAAAGGGACAAGTTTGTGCATCAAATGTGTTCATGAAGTCGAAGTTGTGTACTTTCGATAATATTATGTTTGCTGAATGGTTGATTAGTAATGAATGATTATGTGTATTGTTGGGATAATTTTCTACTTTTGTGTATTGCCGATGGTTAGGATGATTTACGCTCAATACATATTACTTTTTATCATATAATGTTCATTATATCATTCATGCATAATTGACATGTAAAATTTAGGGTTTGTTCTCACTAAAAAAATATAAAATGTTGCAAAATTCTTGGTTGCAACCGATCGCCCTACCATGTTATTTGTTTAAGAGTGTGTTCTTACAAGTCTACCGGTTGAGTATAGACTACTCAACTGGTTGACTCCCTTGTCTGTTCTATATTTGCAAGATATTACAAGTCAACCGATCGACCTCTACTACTCAACCAATCGACCCCATATGTTAATGTAACACAATACTAATCCAAACATAATTTGCATATTGTTGGTATACACCTCAAATTGTTACATAAAATATAGAAATACACAAGAAATATAATACAAGTTTGTATATTAATTGGTCCAAATGGGCAATTGTAATACAAAATACCTTTTTCCAACCATATTACACAAAATTGGCATAAACAGAATAACACTAACAAGTCCAACATCATGCTTGAAAACTCTTCTCGGGGGACTCAAGCCTGTGGCAAAGGTGGAGGACAAACAAAGCGAACCAAGGCAATTAGCTCCAAATGCTGAGTTGACATTTCGTTGATCTTATTGGATAATTGTGCACTATATGAGGATACCCTATTCTCAAACGTATTAATCCCCCCAAGGGTAACTACCAATTTGGGAAGCCAACCTGTCTCATGTTTGTAGTTAAGTACATTTGCTCTATGAATTATTTATAGAGTTTGAAGTGGGGGTATGTTTTTAATTCAATGTCGGGCCATATCAAGGGTTCTAGATCACTATCATCATCAACATGCTGACCATCTTCGACTCCAAACTCCACAGGATGAACCCATGAACCATCAGAGGATTTCTCAAACTTTATCTGTCCCATGGACATCCCATTATATGTGTCATAAGGTGATGGCTCCTCAACTTCATCCTCAAGGGTCAAGTCAATACCAAATGCTATACTCTGGTCATAATGTGCCCATATGGTAGAATACAAGTTTTGCTTTCACAACATGCGACCATATGATTCATGATCTATGCGACTATCATCAACATGTGACCATATTCTTCCTAGGTGTCATAACAATTGTCCAACACCTCAATCTCTCTATACTTGATCAAAATTATTGTTACCATTAAAAAACAAACACGGGATATTCAAAACATTTGTACACAAACAAAAGGGAAAACAAATTAATACTTTCCAAAGCTCTGCACTCTAAGGTGTATATCAAAATTCAAGATTCAAGATTCTTGTACTCAATGTTTACACAAATGGTACCCAGGGTATAGTGTATACAAGTAAGTTCAAATCAGTTTGAACCATTTGTACCTTATGTTCATTTGGGTTGTCCCCAACATGTAACATGCTTCAGACTTAATGTTTACATATATCAGAGAATTCCTCGCACCTAAGTTCTAAGATTTGTAGTTAATAGAAAAAAAAAAATAACAAAATATATAACAAAATGAAACATCAATTTTCCAGCAAAATGCTTTTCCAGCAAAAGAAAACTTGATTTCTAGAAAGGGGGTTTGTAATAAAGGAGAAACACAAACATTGGGTACAATTTTTTTGCATAATCATCATATACCCACAACAAATGATTCAATATTTAAGTTGAGACAATGAAATGGAAGAAAATCAAATTGTAATAAGTTTCTAATCATCAAATGGGTTGAGGGATAACTTTCTCTTAGAGCAAGAGGGAGGAGAGAGAGAGAGAGAGAGAGAGAGAGAGAGAGAGAGAGAGAGAGAGAGAGAGAGAGAGAGAGAGAGAGACATGTTTAGTGGAATAAACTAACCATGAAGATGATTCACTTTTCAGAAAATGAAACATCACTTTCTAAAGAAAAAAAAAAAGATTTCTAAAAAGGGGGTTTGTAAGAAATAAGAAGTAAAATTTTTTTTTACATAATCTCCATATACCCATAGCAAATGATTCAATATTTAAGTTGAGACAATGAAATGGAAGCAAATCAAGCTGTAATTCGCTTCAAATGGGTTGAGAGAAAACTCTTTCTTAGCGAGAAAGATAGATAGAGAGAGAGAGAGAGAGAGAGAGAGAGAGAGAGAGAGAGAGATGTTTTAGGGAATAAAACTAACTCAGGAAGATGTTTTATAATCGAACTCCTCCTTGTCGATCAAAACTCCTCCTTGTTGATTGGAAATCCTCATTTTCTTTAATGGAGCTTGCAATGGTTGCTTTCTGAGAATAAAGCGATCTCTGTGGCTTTGATTTTTAAGCAGACGCCCAAATCGTGGTGTTCATTGACTAATTGGTCAACTTGCGGAAAATCTATACATCTCGTATCACGAGACGCATACCTAAGTAAAAATGGCCTCTGGGGCCCATAAACCAATACTCAAAATAAATATCCCAACTATATTCCAATAGTCCAAGAGTTATACATTTCTCTTAATACACATACATATTAAAATTTACAATTCTAATACATATTATCCAAACCATCAAAGCCACAACCCGACTTTCTTCTGCAAATCGGCCTCTAAGATGAGCCGTCCTCGTACGCTCCTCAGACCGAAAATATATTCCGACAGGCGAGCTATCGCCCGCAGTGGAATCACCCTAAATGGGTTACCCCACCAATTGCATATGCAATGATCCAATTTAAACACACACCTAAGTAAATACGTGATCTTACTTGAATGTCTAAATGCCTGCTCCATGTCTCAGTCTCACCGACTCCTCACACTTGCCTAAGCCATGTATAGCAGCAATCACTCAAACCTCGCCACACGTCTGCACTGATCACCTGGTCACGTCAGCAGAAAAACATCCATCCTCCCAAGGTTTAATCAGGGTTGGTACTTTCTCCAAACAAGCCATGGTCCTCATCCGAAATGATCCGTTGGGCCCATCTCCCAACCCACCTCCTCCGAAAAATCATCCCCGTGAAATTCCTTTTCGCAACCATGTTCGCTTTTTCTCGTGGGGTACTACAAGTCATGCACTAACACCTAATCTCTAGGTTACTCAAAGGCATATGAAAATGCATTATGCCATTTCCAAACCATTTATACAATATATACCAATATATTAATTATGCAACATTCTCAAATTTGCAATTCACACCACATGTAATTCAACAATATGGATCAAACAACACCCAAATTAGCTCATTTGAGCAATTCACAATTTCATCTCCAATGGCCTATACTCACAATTATATTCCATATAATTGATCACAATTTTATCTCCAATGGCCTATACACACAATTATATTCCATATAATTGAGAAAATCATAATTTATTATATAAATTATGATACAAACACCCCAAACAGCCCCTACACAGTCACGGACTGTCCAAATGGGCTCCAAAAATTCTCCAAAAATTTCCACACTGTTCCAAGACTGGGATCGATCAAACGGCCCCTCACGGCCTCAAACCAACACAAGCATTTACAAAACACTTAAATCAAGAGTAAAACAAGTAGGATAAAACCCCTACCTCACGGAGTTTGTCAAAACTCCAACTTTTTGGTGTCCACGCGTAGCTCTCATCGCGTAGATCAACTTTGCCTTACTACGAAAACCTATGATCCGATTGCCAGAGATCCGAGAAAGAAGCAAAGAGAGAAAAAATAAATACTCTCCTCCAATGCCTCTCCTCTCCCGACGCCTTCTCTCCCCTCTTTGCTTGATTTTTATTTGACTTTTTATTATTATTATAATATTATTATATTATTATTATTATTATTATTATTATTATTATTTAGATACATAACTTATATTGTCTCATTCGGGTCCATTTCTGTCCCGAAAATTTTTTTTTATTTCCTTTTCAAATTAATATTTAAATGAACTTAAATCAGTTTCTCACTCTCGACTTCGTAGATTCAGAAAAATCTCGCCCCTGAAGTCACTGGCGATTTATCACTCAGAAATTCATAAAATATTATGACTGTCTCAGAATTCAACGAAATTTTTCTGGGTCACTAGATTTCGTGAGATGAATTTAATGGCTAAAATCGCTTCATTATCCGATCTAGAGAATTTCGAAGCCAATCGAAATCACCATTTACCATTTTTCGTAAAATTGAATTTTTCTGGTTTTACATTTAGTTAGGCTTTTTTATTTAGGAATTAAGAGTAGTGTTGAATGCTTTATGGCTACTAATATCTAAAATCATCTATTTTTAAGCCCCATTTTCAAGTATATTTCAGGTCAAAAGTTCAGCCAATGTAAATTATGGAGCTTTCACCCGCATTTATGTTTCAGATGAAATTGAGGAAAAGCAGCGAGAACTCATCAAAAAAGAAAGGTAAATCAATATTGTGCTTAAAAAGGACCACGTCGCGACATCAAATTTCCACGTCACGATACATTGTGTGGAGAGAAGGTCTGGAGACACTACCACAATGTCACGACATAACCGCTACATCACCAAGAGGGGAAGGCAAAGATGATGCCAATGTCGCGACATCATCATCACACAGGACACCAAACGAATGTCGCAACATCACAACTCAATGTCGCAACATCAGAAGTATCCTTGACAGTCAAACTACATCAAACATCCAATGTCAGGACATGCTTCGGCGACACGTACTACAACATTGGCCGCAATGAGAAGAATTCGAAATGCTCAGCGTCGCGACATCATAACTCAATGTCGCAACATCACAACTCCAATGTCGAAATCACCAGGATTGTCATGGTATTATCAGTTGACTAATGTCGAGACATCACCACGACATAAACGTTATCGATGAACTATTGACTTTTTGATTTTATCAACATAGACCAACAACCTGACCGAAGCTATAACATAACAACCAAAAATTATTCAATCCTTAATAGTCATTCCAAAAACTTGTTTGACTGAATATTTATAAAATTTGTTTTTTGTTGTTTAGGTAATAATTTTATATTTAAATTGGTTTTGGTCTATATCATTGCAAGTACACAGGTCATGCAAGTAAGAAAGGATTTTAATTCATATCATTCTATGAGGATTGATTAGAAAAACAGACAATCACCATCAAGATCCACTATTCGACTTCCAAATTTTAGATAGATTTAACTTCTCTAAAGTAAAGACCAAAGAAATAATGAAATTCTAAAATACATGATTAGAGAATCTCACTGACTCCAAATAACACTGGAATGAAACAAAGGTTGTGACCATCACTTTGCAAGTTCTAAATAAAAACATAAGCACGATATGAACCTTGAATCGTTCAAGAGCAAAATTAGTGTGGTAATGGATTTCTCCTAACACCACACATTTCACTTTCTTTAACTTAATACTACACTTCTATCTCTCTGGTGATAATGGATCTCAAGAGTTACTTTTTATGAATCGATCATCTTTAAGATTTGATTGTTTTCTTTTACTTCACAACAATCTCTTAGGATTAAAATCATTATTCTCATAGACGTGATAATGCAAACCCGCTTCAAAAATAATCGGTATCTTAGCCATCGCTTAGACAAGAATTCAACATTCCCTGATTAGACCCAACACAAGGTCGAGATTGTTCTCAATCGAGGCTTAAACCTCTAGAATTAAACCGCTAGATCAAGAGTGGATCATATGCCTCGGGAACACACTTCATTGTCACCCAGAGGGAACTCAAGTCAGAGGTTAGACTACATCAAACCCCAAAAGGCAATAGCAAGATAATATCAATGTAATTTACCCCCAAGTGACGCTCGCTTCCTCGTGTAGTCCATCTTATGTCACTTGGAGGATTCGTGAAATCGTGAGAAAATGTGATACAATCCTTCAGGTACAAAACACCGATATTCAAAATGGGCCTCAATGTAGGAGTAATACCCAAGCAATCATCCCAACAACATATTCTTCCCAAGAGAGCTTAGCCTCTTCAAATCGGATCACAAAACGACAATGACTAGTCGATCAAACAAATTCATCGAGATTTGTAATCAAAACCTAAGATGAGCTGAATGCCAGAAAATTCCCAGATTCCATTGAAGTTCCACATAACAAAGTTGGAAATACATTCATCAAGTCTAACCCTCGTTCGCATCACACTCTAATAAGAAAACTATATCTAAAAAAACTATATACAATGAGACTTTACTTCCTAAAATGCCCAAAACTTGTTGAAAAACAGGGTCAGAAGCTTCATAATACTCCCAGAGTTTATTTATAGACTAAGGTCTGGGTCTCAAAAACGAGGCGACAATTTCGAAAAAGCCCAAGAAAATCCTCGCCTAGCATTATTATTATTACAGATGTTGCGACATCATCGCAACATCAAAGCTACTATGTCGTGGGTTGACTCTAGTGTCACGACATTAGCTCATTGTGATTAAACTTTGATGTTGTGCCGATGTCGTGATTAATCGACTTGTTATTCGATTATTTCACCGATGTTAAGTACATTGGTTCATCTCACCACTCTGTCGGGACATGTCGCTGACATTTACCGCGGTTGTCACCGTATTACTGAATCTCGATGTTATGAAGCCTTCGTCAATGTTGCGGGCTGATGTCGCGATATTTCGTCAAATATGACATTGAGTCAGGGTCTCACCACCTTAGCCGCGAACTGATGTCGCGATTATCACTGATTCGATGTCACGACATCGATGCTTAAATCTCTGTTCAAGCCTTCGCGAACCATTGCATGCATGTTGCGACATTACTAAGTTTTTTCTTCGCTTCATCACAAGCAATGATATTGCCTCGTTATTCCGCTTGCCGATGTCACAACATTATATTTACGTCTTGACGATGTCGCGACATTGGTCCGTTAAAATTCACCTCCAAGCTACTTTGATTTGATGTCGCCACATTGCTTTGATGTCGTGACATTGTTCATCCGATGTCTTCACTGGTTGAGGCTTTGTTTTGATGTCGCCACGATGTCATGGTGATGTCGCGACATTGGTCAACTTATAATACCACTTGACAATCCTTGCTGATGTCACGACATTGAACATTTCAATTCTTCTCACTGCATCCAATGTCGTAGCCGTGTCATGGCGATGTCGCTATTATCGATGTCCACAGTTTGATCGATATTCGCTCTTCGATGCCACGACATTGAATTGTGATGTCGCGACATTGGTTTGGTGTTGTAGAAATGTCATGATAATGTCATGACATTGGCATATCTTTGCCTTCCCCTCTTCAGCTGATGTCGTGGCTATGTCGAGCCATTATAGTAAGATCGCTGACATTCTCCACATAGTGTCGCACATTTGAAATTTGATCAAAGTAACATTGGCCCTTTTCCTACACAATGCTGATTTTTGCTCTTTTTCTACTGAATTTTGCTTTTCCTTAATTTCCTAAAACATAACCGGGGTGAGTTTCATAATTTTATACAACTAACTTTTAAGCCTCGAAATATAATTGAAAATGGGATTAAAAATATGTGACCATCAAACTCCCAAAATCTTAAAGTTTTGCTTTGTCTTCAAGCAAAGAAAAGGCTATTTGTTTTTCCTCAAACAATAAAATTTTATTTTTAGACATTTTTCACTTAATCATCTTATCAATCGTATCATCATTGTGCCTTAGTAGTATTTCAACAGGATATCAATTCTAATTAAGTTTCATTTTAATCCTAAAATTTTCAATTTAGATAATTTAATACTGGGCATGTAATTCATAGTTAATAAACATATACGCTTCTTGGACTATGCGAGTGTGTGTTGGTCTTCCTTTATGACTAATTCTTGCGTATCAATTAACTTTATGAGAATCACTATGTAGAATTGTAATTCTTTAAGAGCAAATTTAGGTCTCATAGGCTAGTTGGTCATATTATTCTCCACTAATGTAGGCATTACACAACCTTTAGAATCAAATAGGACTTTTGAGCTTGTAATGTATGGCTAGGGTATTTGGGTAGATAACTAGACATTTAACGCTTAAGTTTACCCAAACTGCATACATTTTCTCAACATTTTTCCTTCACTGCTCATCCTATGTTTATGCTAAACTAGCCTTTCAAGCACCACCAAACTTGTTATGGTGCATTTTTCTGTATTTTCTCCAATGTGCCTTTTTTTTTTCTTTTCCATCGCTATTTTCAATTATGCTTTAGAAGCTCTTTTCTGTAATTTTGTTTTAGGTTTGGAATGGTGCAATGTTTTACCTTTTTAAGCTTTCTACCACCCCTTAACAAGATTTGGATCAAAAACTCTCATACCAGCTTACATTAGGGTGCTAGGTGTAGAAACATCCCTTAAGGACTTAATTCTGCTCAAGGTCAAGAGGGGCTTGCCAAGAAAACTCACCTCAAACCGCCATTCTTTTTCAACTTCTCACTTGTCAGGCACCTCTTTAGTACAACTCGCTTTCTTTCACTGTTTTCACATCCCTTAATTATTCTCTCTTTCATTTCAATTCAAATTTGTACTTCCGCAAACTTATCCTTTAATCATTTTTTTTTTTTTGGTCGTGACCGTGATTTGCGCTTTGGGTAAATTCGTGGTTCTTTAACGTAAGGTGAGACTTAAGGAAGGCTTGCCGTTCTTCGTGGTTTTCAGGATGAAATCGCATTAGGCTCAAAATAGGTACTAAGGTATATGCATATAGGATATCAAAGGTCGACTTTTGAAAGTCCCAAACTATCTAAGGATGGCCTAAATCATTTTCTGTTGGTTGTAATGCCTAGGATTTTGCCTTGAATAATAATGCATCAAGTTAGGACCTTTTGAAATTTTATGACAGCAAATCTAATAAAGTGTTCATAACCCAAGCACAATAAATTTTTAAGGTACTTATGACCAATGTGTTAGTTTTGTCATTTTCTGAACTGTACAGTTCAATCACACTAGAATTAATAGCTTTATTAAACTTCGCTTCTCAATTTCGCTTTAGAATTTCCGTTCTTAGCTACCTATCCTGACATCACAACTTAAAACCCAGCCAATTTTTTCAACCCATTCGTATTTATGAGTTTTACTTTGTTTGTTTAAATAGATTGCTGTGTTATTGTTCAACTTTACGCTCATCTCTCGATTAATCAACTCTGGCTCATTTTGATCAACAACAATAACACCAACATCTCAAAAATTTACTACGCCCTCAAACAAGTAATCACAAATCCATTCGTAAAATATGCAACAACATCCAATATTTTTCAATCACAATTCAACTCTACAACATTCTTACATTCAACATACTGAATTCTCATTTATTCAGAAAAACAGACACAAGCTCATATTTATTATAGATCTCATACATATAAAATTAAAAGAAAATAAGAAGAATAAGAAAATTCTGCACACAAAATTCAGAAAATTCATTTTATTTATAGAGAGAAGAGTTACAATGTAAAACCCGAGAAAATTCTAATTTTATGAAAAAGGGTCAAATGGTAATTTCGGTCAAAATCCAGAATTTTTTTAGTTCTCGGATGACGAAATGGACTTCATCGTTGGAATCATCTCACAAAATCTAGCTACCACATCAAATTTCGTCGAATTTCGAGACATCAATTTCACGCTGAGGCACCAGTGCCTGCATCTGGTGTCGTATGATGTCAGGAGAGGCACACTAAGATAAGAGGCATGGTATACATGATTAATTTCCATTACATGTGTATCCACATGTGACACATGTCACACGAATAGTGAGAGATAGATAAACTGGCTATTAAGCCATATGTCAAAAGGGTGCCTAAAGCTCAACTAAGAGACAAAAGTAATAAACGAAAAGAGAAAAACATTTTCTGCCTTTTTGCAACTCTGCATCCGACAAAGGAGGAGAAAACATATTTTGTAGAGATAGTTTCCAACTCTCTCTAGATTTCCTCAAGTACTGGACCGCCTGGCTCGCTTGAGCGCGAGGGAGCTGGCCCACGCCGCAAGGCTACGCGCGGACACCCCATTTGTGGAGTTTCAACAACCTGGAGGTGTGGTTTTCTCCTATTTGTTTTATTCCTTGGCTAAGAGCCATTTTGATGGATAGGGATATTCCGAGGCATGAATGGTCGTCTTTTCACTTCCAAAGATTGGGATTGAGTGAGAAAATCTCAGTGTGGTCGTGAACGCTTTAGACCTGTGGTTTTGACTGCTCATGTGATTCGTGTGGCTCAGGTTGTTTCAAGGGTCTAAAATGAATTGCTTAAATTGTTTATTAGCCCATGTGGAGCTAATTTTGATGTTATTACAAGGAATAAATAACATACGGGTGTATAGAATTTTGTTAATATATGCATGATCGGGATATATTAACATGTGTGTTGTATGAAAATGATATACTTTACTTCATAGCATCAAGTCGAACAATGAAAAGTGGAGTGCATGATGCACATGAAAGAAGTGCGAATGGCTGGGTAGAGGAATTTCAAAGGAAGATTTTCCAAGAATTGCCTCATATGTCATCCAACAAAGCTCATCCTGATAAGACCTATGACTAAGCTTTTTAAGAATTACCCACCAATTCAATTCTGAGGGTCATTCCAATAGATTTGCACCGAAACTCGCATATGTTTTCAAGAACAAAAACCTTTTTTTTTTAAAACAGTGTTTTCTCACCCTTGGCTTAGGCATGCGTGAAGGAGCCAGTGAGGGCTTGAGAAGTGGGAAAGGGTGAGTCACATTCTCATCCATTTGCATGACATTCTAGAGAACATATATGTTTTACTTAATGTTTGGCTTCTGCTATCGCACGGGCACTTAGGGGCGGAAGTAACCCATGTAGGAGATAATTACTGGCCTTGCTCAATTTATCGAGGGAAAATTATTTGTGCATGTGTGTGTTCGAAGACTACTATTAGAGGTCGTTGAGAAGAAAGCCGACATGTGGCTTTTATTACGTTTTTTATAAAAAACATGTATGAAATATTACAATTGAAACATGCTCAGAGCTAAGAGGATGTAACAACTCTTGAAACTATTTTAATATAGTTGGATATATCATGGTGAGTATGTCAGGTAGGGGCCAATGTGGCCATTTTACATTGATGTATGAGTCTCATGATATGAGACACAAAGCTTTTTCTCGTGTGTCGATGGTGGTCAACGGACCCTGTGAAATAAGTATCACATAATAAATGAATGGATTACAATGAATGAGCAATATAGAGAAAGATAGAGAGTAGATAATGATGCAGAGAGATAGAGCTTTTTTTTTTTTTTTTTTTTACTTTGGTATTTTATACAGATTGAAAAGTTCAAACTTATATCGCATTATAAGGAGGAATTTCAGACTGAGGTCTCCTGCTTTCCAAGCTTGAGACACTTCCTTCCTTGTCAAATAGATGCCATTCTTATGTCTTAAATATGCTAGTTGATTAGCTCATTTTGCTCTGGCCCAATAGAATTTTGGTGATCGCTTCAAACTCACCCTCGGGCTTCATACATTTTTATCATATTTGAATTTACTCGATCTATACTATCGCTCCAAAGGTATATTCCCATATCCCAGATTGCTCCAATTCGCAACTTCTCTTCGTGATTAATGCCTCATCTCCTTGGTATTCTTTTCAGAGATATCCAAAGGCTTCGCTTCTCGGGTTATTTTTCTCCATCACTTTTTCCCCTCGATCCCATGATCTTCACGCCTCCCGATCTCTCATGAGCCGATCATTTACAAATGCCCTCCCTTTTTTTCAAATTTCTCCTTCCCTAAAGGCTTTATCCCTTTATCAATTCTCTCCTTTACTCCTCATCCTCTATTAGAGAAGTGCCTCAGATCTCTACTCTCGTTCTCTATGGCCCCGACTATTATCCCTCCATCTCACCTCTTCCTCGAAATGCTCATCTCCTTCTCTTCATTTCTTCTCTCATCTCTCGTTAGTAAAGAGAACAACCGTAATTGCTACTTTGTTCTTCTACTCCTTCTCTTCCTTCTTTCTACTGCTCGAAAGCAAGCACTATTTCTTCAACACCAGTAGAGAGCATTGGTCGTCTAGTAGTCTCTCAACAACACCCCTCTCTTCGCCTAAATTTTTCCTCAACCCAGACGGGTTACCTCCTCGCAAATTTCCAGAGGTCAGTTTCTTCTCTCTTTCTCTTGCTCTCTCTTACCCTTCAACCGTGAGTTTTCGAGGACTCTAAATGAAGTTAGGAGGTGAGCCTGTGCACTTTTCCTCCGTCTCGCAACAGCCATGTTCTCATTACGTGAGAGTGATCAAGGCAGGGAGGGGGATGTTCCTGAGAAGTTGTTCTTAGCGTGAAACTTAATGGACCGTTCCACCATCTCCCCACATTCGAAACACCCCAACCAAAGCAGATACAAGAGTATGGCATGGTCTCAAGGCCTCACAAACTGAGACATGCTTGAGGGGGTGAGAATGTGAGTCGACAAAATGTAACCACTCCTATTCGCCTCTCACAATCCACCCTCCGCATTTAGCATGCTACTTCATTTGGTTTCGTCCTCCGCCATTGTCCTATACCATTTGTCATCTCTCGATGATTTCCTCGAACTCGGGCTCTCTTGAGCGTCATACTCTACACCCTGCCCACTAGTCTCAGCTCTAGGAGCTGGGAGATGGCCATTTCCCCAAGAGGGATCCATCTCACCCTGACATAGCATGTCAGGTTCTTCTGCTCGCCCAAATTGGCGTAAAACTCTTTGACGAGAGCCCTTACCCTTGGCTCCCTATGTTGGCTCACTGACGGGCTCCGTAGAGGTTATTTAAAATTAATGTAACACGTAGATCTCGCATGCTAAGTATATGCGGCCGAAGCCGACACATGCTGGGTTTGTTATGTCGTCCCACAAGGAGAAGTATGTTGAATATTGAATTCAGATCTAGAATATTATCTGGATCTCAAATTTTAGTGAATTACGACTAATATGACGAAAAGTTGATCCTAAATGAATTATTTACTCAATTAATGGGGACTAGGGTTTTGCTTCCCCTTGCCACATTCGATGGATTATAATCTAGGTAAAATTGATCATTCAGTATATTAACGGATTCATCGCTATAGGTCGATCATGCTCACGAGATATCCTTCTTTCTCGAGGTTTATTCAATCTATCTCGCTAGTAAGGTTTATCGCAGATCTCGTGATCAACCTAACTCCGAGATCGCTTTAAATGATTAAACCCTAATCGCCACACTGGGAACTGAGATTCATCTGGACAATCAAGTGTCACTTACCCGATCCTTAGAACTTATTCTCAATCTCGCATTCCCGGCTGAAAGCATGTTGATGCGCCAAACACCACCATGTAGTTAATTAAATAAAATAGAGCAAGTCGATATCTATCCATAGATATATTGAATAAAATTGAATCAATATGTAATCCATAAGGAATGTAACAAGAGTACAACAAAACTCTAGAAATTAAACTAGAACATCATGTCGTTTCATTACAATCAATGGCTTTAAACAATAGAGTTCGAGAAAGAAAATACAAATACAAGGATTACACGACTTCTCGAATCTCCCCGTGTCGCCTTCTCCGTCTCATGTCTCGCTCCTCCTCCCTCTCATTTTCTTCATTCCTTTTGTTATATCTAAAACCTCGATTGAAAATCCCGCGACGTCGTGACGTTGAACGCCGCCACGTCAGCCGATGAAGGGCCGTGATATCATACCTAATTCTCAACATCACGACCTTAGGATGTCGCGACATGAGAATGCCGTGACGCTGAGGCTGGGTTCTTCCTTCTTCACATCTCCACATGCTCTAAATGCCGCCTGCCACCCGAAATGCACAAGAAGTCGGGTATCATATATATCGATGATGTCTATACTATTACTATGAAATGAACTCAAAACATGATAAAACACAGTACATGATGAGTGTTTTGTGCACCATCACAATTCTTAAACCCAAATTTCGCTTCTTCCCCAAGTAAGACACAAGACCACAACACAATCACACATGAAAATCGATTACACCAAAATGCTCACGACATGAGTGATATACACGACGCCAAAAATGAGAGTCAAAATGAACCAAACTCTGCAATCGAGCCTTTTATCTTCTAAAATCATGGATCCCAAAGTTGTGCAACTTTCTGGCCGAACCCGCCAGGCTTGGGTGCCAATCGACCGCGCCACGCAGGCAGGTGTCCGAATCAACAATATTTATATCCTAATCCTGCACAGAAAGAAAGCTACCGCAAAGATGGCTCTAAGGTCGAACTCGTGGATGGTTTTCTGCACAAATGACTAACAGCTGAGGTTCACTGTGAATTCTAGTTTGGATTTTAAGGTTTGTTAAAAATGTGGAGGTTTTGGTAAAACAAAGGAGGGTTGGTCATGTAGGTCGCAAATAAAATAAGAAAAAAATGTAAAATAGAACTCAAGTGTTAGGCCACTAGGCTGGATTTCTGTGGTAACTAAGGGTTCCTTGCATCCTTTCCTCGCATTGGGAGTGATGACATATACTCGAATCCATCTTCATTTAGCTTTAAACCTAACCCTTAATAATTATCCTTGAAAATCCAAGATCCACTCGCCATCGCGTTTCTATTATTAAAACGCAAATCACCTTTATCACCTCCTAATGGATCATAAATGATAACTAACAAAACATCAATGGATCTAACATTACATCTAATGAGCCCAAAAGATTACTAAGTAATAACCATCTTAAGGAGACTAAAATGGAGGAAAACCTAATGTTAAAAGGAGAGTTACGTACGATAGTGACTATAATTACAGAAGAACAAGGGATCTCCAGTAGACCTGCATCCTACACCCAGCCAGCCTCCGGCTTCAAGGAGGAAGGGTTTAGCCGCCTCATCCTCCAAGTCGTCATCCCTGAGGGTGTTCGCAACCAAGAAATGAGAAATGAGAGAAAAGTGGAGAGAAAGGAGCAGCTGCTTTAAGAGCCGAGTTTCTCCCGTCACTTTATTGATTGAAGTTGATTGATTTACAACTCGACTCTAGCTTATACTACTTCTGCAGCAAGGGAAATTACAAAAAACTGAAACTAAAGCTATTACAAGGGTTAAAGAAAGCAACAACAAATTAAATAAAAAGCCAAAAGCGTGAAATGCGTGAGAGGAACAGTCGTTGGATGCACAAAGGTCATAGAAAGTATTCCCCGTAATGCTCCATTTTCTTCATTACTGCTCTTTCCTTCCGGGATTTGATCTGGCAATGATGAGTTTGGACTCGAATTCTCGTGCTTGACCGACTCAACAATTTTAGCATACTCAACTCCGCAAAATTGCAAAATTGCCACAAAATGCCATCGTAGAATAGTAGGACCCATTGTGCAATCGGGTTAATTAGAATGATTAGTACACAAAAGCACTCAAAACCTATACAATAGGCCTGGGCCAAGACTAGCACTAATCACACCCCTCAACCTACACATTGCTAGTCCCTTAGCAATGAAAGAAAGAAAGAAAGAGAGAACATACAAAACGATAACAAAATTATGTTACAAAAAGTTGTTGCGCTCAAAAAGGTTGTGAATGAGTAATGCCTAACCCTCAGTATGACTCACCAAACTCAAGCCCAATAACCATCTCGAGAGAATGAATGCCATACAAAATCAGTATCCAAAGAGTCCTTCTCACTGAATCAACCGTAGACTTCCACCAAAACCTATAAAGCCTGCTTTGATTAAGCCTGCAACAATAAACCATCGAACCCGCACTCTCCCAACCCAGCTACACGCCACAACCTATCATGCTGCGAACCAACCTAAATGCATCAGACCCACCTCTTATTCCATTACCCTTTTTGTGTCAGAGGTGCAATACCAGGAATCCACCTCACCAAAGTCCATGTAACGGATTCAGCGATGACTCCCAACCAATTAAGGCTTAGGGCACCAAATCATGAGGATCTTTCGACCACTAACCTCTCCGTGCCTTCACCCCGATCAACAGATCAAAACTCCAGCACCTACAACTTGTTAAACTCCACCTATCCACCCATGTAGCGAAAGTATTAAGTTCTGGCTCCCAACCGCTTGGCTTGTGGCACCAGGCTTTAAAGGTTTTCACATAAACCCCTGACCGTTTCGGGTTTCAAGGCAAAGCGCTGTAATTTCCTTCTTTTCTTTTTCTTTCTTTCTTTTCTTTTCTTTTCTCTTCTTAATTCGGAGACACATCGCCTTCTTTCACAGTATCCCAACTTATTAAAGCGGTCAATGAAACCAGTAGGTTATTGCAAGGCAAAGGAGGTTGCGCAGCTTTTCACTCTCATCATTGAAACCTAATGTGCTCTGTGGTTACAAAGGAGGAAGAAAAAGGTTAAATACAAAAATTCAACTAATCATTCACTAACTGCAGACAACAATCTAACAAAGACAGAATTAGACAAAGTTTCAACTTTTCAAACTTGCAGGTTAAGCAAAACCACAAAAAGTTGGTGCAATTTTAGAAAAATTAACACAAAAAGGACAACTAGCAAGCCACTGAATATCACAAAATAGGCTTGCTCAAAAAAAAAAAAAAAAATGCCACTTCCTTCGCTAACTTTCCCCCCAACCAAATGTCACATTATCCGCAATGGGTCTTGGATTGAAAAGTTAGAGAAGCAAAGTGTGTTAACTCCTTGACAGATATGGGCTCGTTTTTGATGAGACTCTCACAGCCTTCCATCGACACCTTATTCACTCTGTTCGGGCTTCAAATAAAACAAGTTAGGAGAAGAAAGAGAGAAAAAAGCACCAGTTGGAGCATTTTTTAAAATTACACATTTATACAATTTCAAAAGTATTCTTCTAGCCATATTTATATTCTACACTCTCTAAGCTTTCCAACTACCAAAAACACCTAAAACGTGGAGTTCTGGACAAAAGTTATGGTTTAAACAAAATGAGGTGTAACAAGGTTATGAAAATTCGTGTGTTGCGAATTTCGCAAACGTATGTAAATATTTTTTATTTTTTCAATTTTTAAAATAATTTTTTTAAAATATATATGAGACAAATTTTTTTTTTAATATGTGTGTGTATATATATATATAAAATAATAATAATAATATATAATCATAAAAGGACAAAATAGTGAATAGTGCAAGACAAACTATGTAAGGCGGAGAAAGATATTGTGCAATTTGTATCGCGAAATTTCAATACCGCTAAATTAGTTTGCGAAATTTCGCAGGCCACAAATTTCATGCCTTTCCGTGCCTCCACTCGCATCCAAATTTTGATAAAAACTCGAAAAATTAAGAAAATGGCGTAAATGAAAATTAATATAAAAACAAAGATTAACTAAAAATTAGAGGAAATCTAAGAAGAAAAATTAAAGAAATCAACATAAAAACAGAATAAAATAAAAATAAGACAAGACAAGCAAAGTAAAAGCGGCACTGAAAGCACCTCAAAACCCGTTCCTCAAGCCTGAGGTCATGGAATTGTTGGAGCTTAGAAATGCCGAGGTTCGGTGCTCCAAATCCGAACCAACACCCGAACCATCCACTATGCCATGTAGTGTGAGCAGCTGCCATCTTCTTTGAAGTAGTGACGAAGGTTTGGACAATGGCCACTAGCTTCTTGAGGTTTTGCAAGGCTGGCAATGGAGATGGGACGTTCACGTAGGTGTTCGTGTAAGCTGTATGTGGTGCAAAGAATTGTGCTACAAAGTGTGGTATACACCGGTTTCGAAGGAGGCGACGGCACAATGTCTTGGGTCAGGCACTAGATCCAAATTTATAAGGATCGGATGCAGCGGTGCCTCGTGCTCTTCCCCGCTCCCTTCCTCGTCTCTCCCCGCCTCCTCTACTATAGCCTCGCAGCCCCACTCGGGGTTCCCCGTATTAATTCCTCCTAAACCTGCTACAGGATGTCATAATTTTCATCAATTTCGCTCTGGAACTCATCCAATTCCTTGTTCAAGGAGCTCTCCACTATGTCAATTTCCTGATTGGCTTGGACATCCACTGCTCTCTACTCCTCTTTGAAATTATCCACTAGTTTGCTCAAGCCCGCATTGCTTGCTCAATCGAGAAAAATTAAATGTAGGCTGAGGAGTCGAGGTAAATGTGGAGAAGCAGAGGTACATAAGTCGAGGGAATACTATAGACGGGTGCACTCATCCATTGGTCTCTATAGTCCCTCATAGACCTATTTGGATTTGGATTTCTCCCCAAGGGTTGCTGACCCTGCCATGGAAGGTTCCTTTAATCCCTCATGGACATGTATGCTCTAGGGTTTCTCTCCACTAAATACTCATTGTATTGTTCTCCCTCTCCCATGGTCACAATTCAAACCCACTGGACATGCAATCCTGCAGTAGAAATAAGGCAACACAAGACAACACCAAAAACAGTCCTGCATGAATTTTTTTTTTTTTTTACAGTGAAATAAAACTAAAAAAAATGACAGTGAAATATAAAAGAAATTCACCAACACTTGTGATGAGGATTACAAGTTCAACAACTTCTCACTTGCACTAAGGCACCATCCCCGGCAATGGCGCCATTTAATTCGTTAGAAGGCCAAGTAGGTGTTCAGAATCAACAAAATTTATAACCTAGGATTCCTACTACTGACGTAGCAAAGCTACTGCAGTATAGTGGCTCTAGGGTCGAACATAGGGATGGGTTTTCATGAGAGAGGAGTTACAGTGCATTGAAAATGGTGTTTTCTCCTTGGATTAAAAGGGTGTGTAGAAAACAGTGTGTGTGAATGGTTGCAAACTAAAATAATCCGAAGGAAAGTTAAAAGAGAAACTTTGAAGCCTCGGGCCATTGGGCTAAAGTTCTAGGTTAACTGACATGTGTCGAGTCTTTTCTTCGCGTTCGGAGCATGACATATAGTCGCTTCCTAACCTGATCTTCATTTAGCCATAAACTCAAAACCCTAATAGTTTTCCCTTTGAACAATAGCATTTCATTAGCATAAATGTCCCTACAAAGGAAACATATCTCAAAACACTACCCCACGAGAATTAATAGGAGACAACCAATCAACCTCAGCTGGATTCAGTGAAAGTATCCACCGAACCCAAAAGCCATGAATACACATTAAAGAGAGCATGCTTAAGAGATTTTAACTCGTTGAGAAGGCACAAATACCTAAAATACAAACATAAAGAACATGAGAACATGCAATGAGCCCAAAACAACACCCAAAGGGCCTTCCCCTTCATGATCGGGGGCATAGGCTAAGCATCCCTGATTTGTCATCATCAAGGGGTTTGGCTACCAAGAAAATGCAAGAAAGTGAAGTGGAGAAGAAGAGAAAATCACCAACAAAGCAGAGGGAGCAAGTCAGGTTTCGATCGATTGACACCACAAAGTTGGATTTGATTACAAGCATGGTTGAGCTTATATAGGCTCAGTAAAGAGGAAATTACAAAAGTGTATTAAAGAATCAAAATTACATAAGGGCAAACTTGTATTAAACCACCAACAAGTGGGTCAAAAAGCAGTCAGGTGAGCAGTGTTCGCAGGTTGTGAAATTTGGCAACCTACGAAATTTGCAGGTTGCCAAATTTTGCAACCCCAAAATTTTGACAGTTTGCTCCTCCTTCTTCAATAACGGTTCAATTTCCTCGATTTGATCACGCATCCCCACCCGGCTCAGTTCATCATGTTTGAGTCAATTTGAAGAAATAGAAGGTATTCGACCTACAAAACTACTAAAATAGCTACAAAATGTGATTAGTATCAAAGCCGAGACTCAAATATGTCAATTGAGTTATTGAAGTCGATTAGTACACAAAAAGCGCATAAAACCTGCTATAAACAAGGCTCAATATTGCACTATTTGGGTACTAATCATTAACCAAGCAACTCAACCCACCAAGTTTTCAATGACCTTTCCTTGGAAGTCTATTTGTAGTTGTTTCATGATCTCAACATATACCTAGGTTCCGTAAGACTCTATACTTGAAGCTTCAATCTGCTCCATCCTCAAAGACTATAACCATGGAAGGATAAAAACACACCATTTTGATTCATGTTACACCACCTAGCTTGAAAGAAAACTAGTGCCTATAAGTTTTAGTTTGAGTGTTCCTATACTGGGATTCATTGTGACTCTCACCACTTATTAAGGGCATCAAGCATTTAGTTCCGAACTTCACCCCAAACACTCAATCAAACCTAAAGGCCTTGGGGACAAAGGAAAGGGTCCATCCTGTGTCCCATGTAACGGGCATTGAAGTCAAAGGCTCCCGACCAGTTGGCTTAGGCCATTAGGCTTTGAAAGGCCCCTCGAACTATGCCCGCAATTCTGATTGGATGATCCCACTTATTCTATTCACACACCCCTTTTTGATCATTTTCTTGTTCTTTCCTTTTCTTTTTTTCTTTTTACCATATTCGGGGCTCCGATGGTAATCCTCTTTCAAAGGTACGATTACTGGGTGTTTAGGAAACCCTCAAGGCGTGGAATTTCTTTGCAGCAAGGTCCGAGGGCCTTGGTTTTCCCTAGAGATCATATGTAAAAGGATAGACTACTTAGAGAATGGCTTCAGTGACATATAAGTGACTAAACTAAGTCACCCCAACCTTTCCAAAGACACCCATTCCATATCATGGAAAAACCTAAGGGGTCCCTTTTCATTATCCGTCGATCTTTTGAAAAATTTGACCCTAAATTAACCTCCCATTATCAAGCTATAGACATCCACTCACACACAATAATACCTAAAACAAGACTCAAAACAGTCATGAAGATAACTCAAAACACGAAACATGTAAAAACCAAATATAAGAATAGAAACACCTGCATCCTGAACACATAAAAACTAAAACAACCTAAGCACAAAAACAAACTAAAACAGAAAACACAGAAATAAACAGAAAATATAGAAATAAACTCAAACAGACCCGATCCGATCACCCACACCCCCTAAACAAAAGCGGACAGTGTCCTTAATGTCAACAAAAGAGCAAGTGAGGGTGGAGGAGCTCCCTTGGTGATCACTCAGATCACTACGATGGTGGTGGAGGTGGCATGTGAAAGGCGAGGAGCTGGGCAAGCTGCTCCTAGATGGACTGCTAGTTGCTCATAATGGTCGACGGTCAGGCACATCAGGTTCATGTCTACTCGAGCGTGTCCATGTCCCGCCGGATGGAGACCGGTGCTCCTAGGTCTCACTAACACGCATCGAACTCCGCGGTCAGTCATGTACCTAGTCCTCTAGTGCAGGCTGACCGACCGTCTCTTCGACGGGGTCATGGATGACTATCCGACCTCTCCCTGGGCACTTGCTAAGATCCCAAACCTAGACTGGTATGCCCTAAGCTCATCCTCATTGCTGGAATCGTACACCTCATTTGGTCTTAGTACACCTGGTTTGTCTTTCTTAACCATTATCGCCTTGATCGGGTGTATCTAAGCCTTATTGTCCTCTGCTGCAATTTCCTACTGGCTTCAGATAGACATAGGATATGAAGGTGCCCAGATTCATCTTGATCTTGTTACCGAGATCCTATAACCCGATCGACATCAAATGATGCAACCCGGATTATGACATAGTTAAGTTAGAGTTCTTCTCGCCATCACTTCGCACAATACTGGTCATCGATGAGATGCGATGTGACGGGCGATGCCCATACCTAGGAACGCAGCGTTGCTCGCTCAAGTTCACCGTATGCCCTTTATTATTCAGTTTCTACTCGCCTTGCCCGTTAGTCAACATCCTAAGGACTTTGGGATAGTTGGGGTTTCATGGAGCCTATCATAGGCCTGTGGTTAACCAAATTCAAGGTTATAGTATCAATCGATAGGACTTCGCACTAAAGCCTACCAAAACCCCGCACACCCGCATCCTTCGTAACGGAGCTTAAATCGGGTAGAACTGACCACCGATCGTGGGTCGCAAGCCCCTCAAAGGTAGGCAAAGCACTCTCCATCCCTTATTTCGCAATGGTTTTCAAGGAAGAAATCATCGTGGTGAATTCTTCTCGACGGGGCGATATATCCTTCGAGATTAGGCCAAATTTCTACACACTTGTGATTGACAAATTTCATGATCGATCACGAAGTGCCTTCACTGCCGCATTTTCGAGCTTAGTTTACTTTTGCTCAACATCAGCACTCGATGTGGTCGGGCTTTGATGGTCGCCTAGGCTTTAATCACACTACTCGCCTCCCTGTGCCCTAACACCTAAGCAGGACGGCCTCAACCGAAGTACCCAATACAGTCACTCAAATCTCACTTAGGCCAAAAATCAAACACCTAGTGTGCACTACATGAGACAAAGTTCTAGGCTCTATCCTATGTCTTTTGTAATCACCAACCACTCATAAGGTCCCTTCTCTTACACAAGCAACCTAAAAACAATAATGCAAATCTAATCTGGACCTAAACTTACCCGAAAACTAGACCGTATGAAGAATATCCAAATGAAGGTGGACATTAGGGTTTTCAGAACTATGAACGTGCTTAGTGCTTTAGGAAATGCTAAGATCGGTTGGGACGAGGCTGATGGAGGTCACAGGAACCCGAAAAATCTGAGAGTAATGCTAGAGTTCGAAAGTCAGGTATAGAGAAATGAACGTTCATGTTCATAAAAACAGGGCAACATCGCAACATTCCCGAAAGTCATTTTTTCAACATCGCGATGTTGGCAAGTCATTTTTTCAACGTCGCGACGTTAAGAGCCAACGTCGCGACGTTCTAGAGGACCAGGCTTCCAACGTCGTGACGTTGAGATCCAACATCGTGAAGTTCCAGATAGTGCCAATTTCAACATCGCGACGTTGAGATTCACGTCACGACACCGAGTAGCTCAAACCTAGTTTCCAATGTCACACTATAGAGAGTTTAAATTTCACTTTCCTATACGTCAGTGATCGCTAAGAGCCAACGTCAGCGACGTTGGCGTAAAAATGCAACCTCAACTTTTTGATAAAAACATTTCTAAGTTTAAGAGCACTCCCCTTTTTGAGGTTCCGATCCTTGTCCAACCCCGGAGTAGATTTCTCGAGCTACCTCTATGTCGCCGCTTCAATCTCAGAGCCTGAGAAAAGAACAACACATATAAGTTACGGTCTCTGAGAAAATTTCCATCTCTAAAATAAACAAACATATGCAAAGCTACACTAATGAATGAAAAACTTGAAAATGCTTGGGTTGCCTCCCAAGTAGCACTTTGTTTAATGTCGTTAGCTCGACTTCCCTAAATCTCAATGTTCTCGAGACTACGGGACTGCACAAACTCCTTACGACACTATTTTCGGTGTGCTCAGATTGATGGCCTACTTGCTTGCATGAATCGCCTCTAAAGTAAGACTTCAATCATTATGCGTTAACTTTAAAGCTCCCTTTCTCTAGGTGCATAATTTCCACCCCTCCATACCGAAAAACTCGAGTCACAAGAATGGTCCGTAACACCTCACTTTAATATCCCCCGAAGAGTCGAGTCTAGAGTTAAAATAAGAGGACTTGTTGACCTAGCTCAAACTCTTTCCTTACATTATGCTTATCGTGCAAGGCTTTCATCTTTTCTTTATAAATCTTAGCATTTTCGTAAGCCTCATTGCGGAACTCTTCTAATTCACTGAGCTGCAGTATGCTTCTTCGCCTACCATCTTACCGCCCATTCAATTGCCGTAGTCGTCTGCGATTCTCTATATTCCACCTACGCTGCGGCACGCTTTCCCAAACACAAGTGAATGGTGACATTCTTGCGGGTGTTCAATGTTGCCCTATAGGGCCCAAAGTGCATCATCTATCCTTTGCCCAATCTTTCTCTGCCATTGAACGTTTCCTAAGATGATGACTCGCTTGACACTTATGTCACACAGCTACTGGGGTATGCTGGGCAGACGATGCCGAACACCATATTTTCTCGTAACGTTGTTCACGTAAGTTTGTTACATAAATGTGTTCCCCATCTCTAATCAACACCGCGAGTTCGACCACAATATAATGACTACAAAGTGAACCTGCTACCACTCGCATCATTAGTTTGAGTAGGTATGGCCTCCACCCATTCGGGAAACGAATCTACGACTAGGAGAATGTATAGGTTGCTGAAAAATGAATGAAAGGGGCGAATAACATCCATCCCCCATATATCAAACAGCTCTACCTCTAAAATGGTTTGCAAGGGTGGCTCATCCCATTTTGATATGCTCCCCATTCTATGGCATTTGTCACAAGTAAACACAACCGGCGAAAGATCCTCAACGGGCGCGGGACAATAGAATCCCGAATGGTTCCTTTGTAGCTTTCTATTTCCAAAGTGCCCCCACATGCTAGAGTGTGACAAAGGATTTAGTATAATTTTCCTTTCCTCCTCTAGACATACTCTATCACTCGGGACTCACATTTCAATGCTTTATACATAATGGCCCTCCCAATAGTAATGCTTCAACCATTTAAAATCTCTTCTTCTACCGACATAACTAAACTCGCGGAGCACCGCTAAACCAAGTAGTTCACAAATCAAGAACCAAGGTATCGGGCTTGTCTTCAATTGCCAAAAGTCGTCATTTCAGAAAATCATCATTGATATGAATTTCACTCGACCCTTCCAATCGTGGAAAGATGGTCTACTACTAGATTTTTAGTCCCTCTTATGTTTAATTTCCAGATCAAACTCTTATAAGAGTAACACTCCACCTTATCGCCTTGCCTTCGTCCCATTAGTCATCAGTACTTTATGGTCGAATGGTCTATGAAATACAATTGCTCCCAAATCAAGTACAAGAAGAATTTCACAAACTTGAAACACAATTGCTAAAATTTCTTTCACTTGTCAGAGATAATTTAGCTATGTGATCATTCAATGTCCGACTCGCATAATAGATAACCGAATGTTCTTTCCTTTGACCTAGTACTCTCTATCATGCGTAGTCGTCGCATCACACATTAGTTCAAAAGGAAGATCCTAAATCCTACTACTACAATAAGGTGTTGATACCACTTCTTCAGAATCAAGAACGCTGCGCACACTAATCATCAAACTCAAAAGGCATTCCTTGAACGCTGCATTTGACAAGTATTTCACTATTTTGGGTAATTTCTTTATGAATCTCCCGTAACTCATGCGACCCAAAGCTTCTATTCCTTTCACTGAAGATGGAGCTTGTAGTTTCTCTATTGTTTCAATCTTGGCATTACCTACCTCGATTCCTCTTTCCGAGATCCGATGCCCCAGTCCAATGCCTTCCTTCACCATGAAGTTGCACTTTTCCCAGTTCAGTACAAGGTTAGTTTCCTCACATCTTATCAGTGCTTGTCTCAGGTTCTAAAGACTATTGTCAAAGGACTTCCTTAGCACAGAGAAATCATCCATGAATACCTCAATTGTTTTCTCGACCATGTCTAAGAATATAACCATCATGTAACGCTAAAACGTGCCCGTTGCGTTACATAACCCAAAGGGCATTCGCCTAAAAGCAAACGTACCATACGGGCATGTGAATGTTGTTTTCTCTGTCCTCCAAAGGATATAGTGATCCGATTATACCACAATTGGCCCAAGAAACAAGAATACTTATGCCTTGCCGCCATCTATCATCCGATCCAAAAGCGGAAATGGGAAATGATCTTTTCTAGTTGCCTTATTCAATTTCCGGTAGTCCATGCAGATTCTCTACCCCGTAACTATTCGAGAAGGAAACAATGCGTTATTCTCTGTCCTTATCACTATAGTCCCTCCCTTTTTTGGAAAAACTTGTACTGGGCTTACCCACGAATTGTCTGAGATAGGATAGATCACTTCTACATCCAACCACTTTCTTTTCTGACCACTTCCATCATTGTTGGGTTGAGTCTTCTTTGAGCTTCCACTTAATGTTTGTGCCCATCCTCTAATAGGATCCAGTGCATACACATGGAGGGGCAAATCCCCTTCAAATCAGCTATAGACCATCCAATAACATCCTTATGATCCTCGGCACTCTAAAAGCTTCTCTTCTTCCATGGTCAGCCGAGATGCCGATATGATTACTAGTAGGTCGAGGATTCCTAGATAAGCATACCTCACGTGACTAGGTAGTCGCTGTCTAACCGTTAGTCGCCCAATCAAGGCACCCAAAGTCCTGGTGTTCTCTCCCAACGGCCCATAATACTTCCTTATGTTCTACCGAAGGAGTCCATCCACTCCCACAAACTCTTCGACCTCTTCACTTGTTCCTTAGCATTCCTTCATCACGCTAGTCTCCAAAGTGCTTAGTCAAACCACTCTGCTGGGACACTATAGCCTCTATCGCTTCTATCATAAAATATGCACGCTCGCCGGATGCCTCACAACATTCAAATTTCGACCTCATTGTCCCGACCTCACTCACCTCCCTTCGCACATCAACCATATCCATCGCTGCTAGAAATGGTCTACCTAGTATAATGGGTATCGCTTATCTTCCTCCATGTCCAACACTATGAAATCAACTGTAAGATAAACTGTTTACCTTTTACTAAAGAATCTTCTATCGCTATGTTTCAATGATCTATCCATCAGCTATGTGGTAATCCATCGTGGGTCTAGCTTTCACTCCACCCCAAAATTCATTCGAAAATGGATAAAGGCATGAGGTTAATGATCGCCCTAAATCACATACAAAGTCTCTCTCAAAGATTGAGTTCCTGATTCATATGGATTGTGAAGCCGCTTCGGTCCTTCAAATTTCTATGGTATCAAGTATAGCACTGCACTCCTTAGTAAGATTCACTATCTCAAATTCTGATAACCTTCTTTTCCTTGACAGTATATCTTTCATAAATTTGACATACCTGGGCATATGTTCTGATGCATCTGCAAATGAAATGTTGATATGCAGTTTCTTAAACACTTCCATGAATTTGGTAAACTACTTATCCAATTTATTTTTCTTCAAACGTTGGGGATACGGGACTGATGCAAAGGGTTCATATGTAACTGCCTGTTTTTCAGTCTCTTTCCTTTCATCCGACCCTTACTAACTTCTTCGGGGGGGTTGCTCCCCATCCGATCTTCTAGCTTAACTAGTCTACTACCTCGCTTCCACTCTCTTACTACTAGTGGTCAGCCCCGGGTGTAGCTAGTCTCTACCACTTCTTAAGGTGATACCTTAACATGTTCCTTACTCACCTCTCCTAAGCCACTTAATCACTGGCAAAGAACTCCACGCCTCCTCAATCAACGTATCGCCATTTACACCTCAAGCCTCAACTTTGCTCCTCGATTATTCAGCTTGGGTTGATTGATTCGTGATATTTTCCTTTCGTTTTTTAATTCATAAAGGTTATACAGGAAGTAAGCATTCGAAGCAAGGTTTCTTCCAAATCTACTTTTTTTCTCTGGCAAGGGTTTTTCACTCTAGAGGTGGCATGCTGCCCCGATTATTTCTCCATCCGTAGTTCTGATTATTCTGATTATTCCGCCAACCTTGGCCCTGATTCTGGTTTTGATAGGTGTTACCCCCATACTGACCTTGTTGTTGTGGCTGATTAAATCTAGACACATACTGAGCCTGCTCTACTGTCATCTACTGACATTTAGGTACTGTTGTTCTTCACATGATTCACATATCTCCCAAGGGTTAACCTGAATAGCATTTACAGCACCTTGTTGCCTTTGTAATCGCTTCAAAGCCATGAACATGATTTACCAAATTACCTCAGACCTCTCAGGTCACACCTCCCACTGCCTTCCTCGGTATCATCTTGTCCCTGGGCCACTGGTTACTATTAGTAGCCATATCCTTTAGGATTCCATACGCTTGATCTGTAGTCTTCTTCATCAGCGCGCCCCCTGTTGAGGCATCTATAACTGTTATGGTAGAATCACGTTGCATCAGTTGTAAAAGGTATGGACTGCATCCATCTCGCTTCTCAGGATGTGACACCTCCACAGCTTCATGAAATCTCCTAGGTTTTGTGCCAACTTCTCCCCTCCAATTGTATAAACATGTTAATCTCTTGCACCAACTGTGCAATCTTTGAGGGCGAAAAAAACTTGGTAAGGAATTTCTGCACCAAATCATTCCACGAGGTAATGAACCGTGGTCGCTCATCAACCGCTGTTTAGCTCTCTATCAATTGTACGAGCTGAACAATCTCAATCTAAGCGCTTCTTCTATTACTCCATTGTATTTGACCGTGTCGCATACTTCAATGAAGTTTGTCAAATGCGTGTTCAGATTCTCACTTGGCAGCCCGTGGAACTGAATGTTCTGAAGCATTTGCAAGGTTACTATTTTCAGCTCAAAATTGTTCGCTTGAATAGGTGGTCTTTAGATAGCATACTGAACAACCGTAGTGGTAAGCAACTCCTCTAGCAGCGTAATGAATCATTCACTGTATAAACTACCTAAGGCATAATTCCTACCCATTATTCCCATCATGTCGCTTCTCAAGGCTTGTTTTGCTCGCCTTGATCTCATTCTTCCCGATTCCGCACGATCGCTAGGATTTTCGTGCTTCTCTCTTTATTCTCTACGTAACCTGTTTAAGGTTCTCTCTGGCTTAGGATCGAATGGGAGTAGTTCAACTTGACCCGTCTTCGCATACACACACATTAACCTTTACTGCAATCACACGCATAAAAACAAAGACCAAATTACAAGCACTTGTGTAAACATAATAAAATGAAAACAATTCCAAAGTAATATCTAACTGTGCTATTGTCAATATCAACACAAAACTTTTCCACGAGGTTAAGTAAAATTAATGTAACACATAGGCCCGCACGCGCAAGTATACGCGTCGAGTTTACGTAATATAGTGGCTAGTCAAGTGTTGTTCCCACAAGGAGAAGTGTGTTGAATATCGGATTCGACTCTAGAATTTTACCTGGATCTCAAATTCGAGTGAATTACGACTAATATGACGGAAAGTTGATCCTAAACGAATTATTTACTCAATTAATGGGGCCTAAGGTTTTGCCTCCCCTTGCCACATTCGATAGATTATAATCTAGGTAATTGATCATTCAGTATATTAATGGATTCATGCTAAAGAAGTCGATCGTGCCTACGACATCCTCTCGAGGTATATTCGCCATTCCAATAGTAGGTTTATTGCATTTCTTGCATCAACCCCAACTCCGAGATGCTTAAATGATTAAAGCCTAATTGCCACACTTGGAACCGAGATCTCTACTGACGACTAAGTGTCACTCACCGATTCCCAGAACCTTATCTCTCATCTCGCATTCCCTGCAGCAGTCATGATGTCGGGCTAAACACCACCATGTGGCCATCAACGTAAAATAGAGCAAGTCGGAGCATCGGGATCCATATATATTGAATAAATCGAATCAATATCTAACTTATACGGTAATGTAAATAAGAAAGACAACAAAACCCTAGAAATAAAACTAGAACATCATGTCGGTTTCATTACAATCAGTATCGAAGTTTTAATCAATAGGAGCTCGAGAAAGAAAATACAACATGGCGATTACACGATCTCTCGAATCTCCTTATGTTGTCTTCCGTCTCGTGTCTCGTGTCTCGCTCTCCTCCCTTTTTCGTCATTCCTTTATCAGATTCTAAAATCTGGCTGACGAGTCCCGCGACGCCGCTGACACAATATCGCGACGTCATGGGACGGCGGGTTACATCGCCGCACGACCTCAACATCACGACGTCCCAACTTCGCAACGTTGAGGCTAGGTTCTCCAATATCCTTTTTCACATCTCCACACAGCCTCAAAATTCCTCCATTTTCACCTAAAATGCACAAGAAGCCGAGTATCAGATATACGACGATAAACACACTTATTACTAAGTGAAATGAACCGAAAACATGATAAAATCCAGGTACATGATGGGTGTTTTGGGCACTCATCACTCACCTTCTCCCAGCCCTATCACTCAATTTCCTCCATGAATGGCGACACCAGCTGCTTGAATCCTCTTTCCCCCACAAAGCCCTTCTTAGAAGATGCTTCTAGAACGTTTCTGCTCCCTTGTTGGAGTAAAAGGTTCTAGCTTCTTCTTCTTCCACCATAACCTCTATTTCCTTTTGTTTTCCCTCACTCCTCTAGCGCTTTGTTCTCCTGTTGTTCGCTATCTCCCACTTCTACTAATATTTCCTAAGTGCTTTTCTAGGTCGAGAGCAGTTTCTGACATGGTTTTCCTTGGAAGAAATTTGAAAATGGTAGAGCTCGAAAGTTTGAGAATGAAAATTTCTTGAAGATTTCCTTGTATATGTGGGCTGCCCTAACTTTAATGTCGCGACATTAGAGTTGTGATGTTGTGACATTGTGAGTTGCGGTTCTGGTAACTGAAGGTAATGTTGCAACATCGTTCTAATGTTGCAACACGCCAGTTTTCAAGTCAAGTTTTATAGATGTCGACATTAGAAATGCTGATATAGTGTCACATAATGTCGCGACATTAGAGTTGTGATGTTGCGACATTAGAGTTGTGTTTGGTATCAGGTTGCAATGTCAGTAAATATCGAGTTCTAATGTTGCAACATCGCTCAGGTTTTCAAGTTGGCTTTTATAGATGTCGCGACATTAGAAATGCGATGTCGCGATAATGTCCCGACATTGCTTCAAGGTCAGTCTTGCAGGTTGCTCTTTATAATGCGATGTCATTACATTGACATGTTGATGTCGCGGACATTGGGAATAATGCCAGCGATATCAAGTCTGTCGGTGCCGTGTCGCGATTATCGTTGTTGATGTCGCGACATTAAGAAGGAGTTTTCTTCTCGCTGCGGTACTTTACTTGTTTTTGTAATTTCAATTCATGCTTTGCGACTATAAGTCTGGTCAATATTGAAAATGAAATCTCACCAATCATGAACAATAACACTCGTATTAATTCAATCAATTCAACATATATTCATTGTATCAGAAATTTTCATACAACTATTCAACAAAGGGACAATGAAGCTACCGCGGTAATTTCCAACTCGATAAATTATACCCACCAAACTAGGGATATGCATCATTTTCATAGTAGAAGTAATGGAAGTAGACGCCTCAGGCTAACTTTACAACTCAACTGCCTGAGATGCTTAAAAAATGACCTTCTATATATCCTCGTAGCTTCATTATCCTAAATATTCAACAAATCATGATTAAATAAATTGAAAAGAAATTCTTAACAAACTACTCTCACTTCTAAACTATTCAAAAGCATCGAATTGAACAAAATCACTCTAAAAGAAAATGGAAATTGCTTAGGTTGCCTCCTAAGTAGTTGCTCATTTTTATGTTTTTAGCTAGACATTGCTGCAGTGTGTTCTCATTTCAACAATTATATTGATCTCTTCAAATCTGGGACTTTTCTTCATTTGGTCTTCCTCCCAAGTAATGCTTCAGCCTCTGACCATTTACTTTGAATTCATTTCCATACTGATTTTAGCGCCATCGCCCAAAAGTGGGTAACTCGCAACTACCTGTGTATGCATTCACTCCAATCTAAACCCTTGAGTTTTCCTAGAAAAAATTTAGTCTAGAATTGTACAAGAGGACTAGCTCTCCCACTGCATTTTCCTCGTGACCTTCGATCATGCCACTTTTTAGTCTTATCTTTGTAGATTTTGGCATTATCATAGGCTTTATTCTCAACTCTTCCAATTCATTCATTTGGAGTAGTCTTTTCTCTTTACCAGCTTTGAAATCACAATTCCTTTTCTTGATGGCCCACATAGCTTTATATTCAAGCTCAAGAGGGAGATGGCAAGGTTTTCCAAATATCGGGTCTCATATGGGACATTCCAATAGAGATTACAAAGCAACTCAGAAGCCCACAAAGGTATCATCTAACTCGACCGACCGGCTTTTCCGTTTATGCTTACTGCCTTTTCCAATATAAGTTCTTTATCTCCCTGCTTGATATTTTTGCTTCTCTTATTTGATCGAGGGTGATAAGCCAATTCATAACATGTTTGATTCCATATTCAAGCCATGAGTTTTGTAAACAACTTGCTTTGCAAATGGCTCTCATCACCGATGATTATCCTCGCTCCAAATCTTAGCGATATTTCTTTTCGATTAAAACCCACTACAAGAAAGTTGGCATCATTCTTCGACAAAGCTATAGCTTCCACCCATTTGGATACATAGTCCACAACTAAGAGAATGTATTGATTTCCAAATGAGGGTGGGAAAGGTCCCATAAAATCTATCCCCCATACATAAAAAATTTGCACCATTAGGATTCCCTACAAGGGTATCTCATTTCTTCTATTTATATTTCCCATTCCCTAACATCTATCACAATGTTTAACCCATTCAACATAGTCTCTGAATAGAGTAAGCTAGTAAAAAACCTGATCGAGAATTTTGGCGGGTTGTTCTTTCTCCTACAAAGTGTCCTCCACAGGATTTACGACATTTATCAATTATTCCACCTTTCATCTTCTAGAACACATTTTCTCGATGATTTGATGTGCCCCTTCTTCTAAACAACATGGGTTAACCCATATATATGCTCGTGCATTAGTTTAGCTTTTTCGTCGGTACGAAATTGGTGGCATGATTCCAGCCAAATAATTAACAATATCAAGATACCATGGTAATTGACCGATATCCGAAAAAACCGCTTCATTAGGGAAATTTTCATTTATGTCCTCTTCCTCTTCAATAGGTTTGTTCATTCTCGACGCGATCGCCTATCACATCATACCCCTTCTTGTCCTTTTTGATTTTCCAAATTAAATTCTCAGTAAAGAGTACCCACCTCGATCAATCTCGTTTGACATCTTCTTGCCATTAGATATTTAATTATTGCATGATCAAGGTATGATGATTAGCTTAGACCCCAAAATATATGGTCTAAATTTTTCACAAGAAAAACACCATTGCTACATCTCTTTTTGTAGTCGAGCAGTTCTCTTGCGGCCTCATCAAGGCCTTTTCCGCATAGCATATTGCTCCTCAAAATTTTCTATTCTTTGTCTTAAAAAATTGCTCCCATTGCATAGTCATTGGCATTACACATGATTTCAAATTCTTTATTCCACCGTGTTGCCATGATGGGAGTTTATAACCAACTGATTGGAATTTCTTCAAATGCAAACCTACATGATTCATCAAAGTCAAACTTGCATCATTTTCCAACAAGCTTGCACAATGGTTTGAAAATTTTGAGAAGTCCTTTTATAAATTTTCGTAACATCCAAGAAGTCTCAGGAAACTTCTTATCCCTTTACTGCTAGAGGTGATGTGAGAGTTTTTATGACATAAACCTTAGCTTCGTCAACTTAAATTTTAACCGGCATAAATTTCTTGTCCTAAGACAATTCCTTCGTTACCATGAAATGACATTCCCAATTTGGGGCAAAATTTTTGTCTTTTAACTTAAGTACAATCTCTAAATTTTTCAAGCAATGTTCAAAACTGGATCCATAAACTGAGAAGTCATACATAAAAATTTCCATAGCCTCTTCCACCAAATCTAAGAACATGGACATCAAACACCTTTGGAAGGTGGAAGGAGCATTACATAATCCAAATGGCATCCTTCTAAAAGCAAAGGTGCCATAAAGACATGTAAAATGTAGTTTTCTTCTAGTCCTCTGGGGCTATGACAATTTGATTATAACTAGAATATCCATCACGAAAACAGAAGTAAGGGTGTCCAGCCAACCTGTCCAGCATTTGATCAATAAAGGACAAAGGATAGTGATCCTTTCTGGTTATTGTGTTCAGTTTTCTATAATCAATGCACACCCTTCCTCCATCATGTCACAATTTTATCGGAATCATTCATTTTTCTTACTCGATGACTATGAATCCATCCTTGGGAACCATGAATCGGGCTCACCCAAGGGTCGGCCCGAGATCGTATAAATAAATCTCAGTGATTCAGCCATTTTAATACCATTTATGACAACTTCATCACTGGTTCATTCTTCCGATGTTCAATTTATGTTTTGCATTATCCTCCAAAAGGATTTTATGCATGAAAATTGAAGGATCGAACCTTTCAAGTCTTCTACTAACTAAGCAATGACTTCTTTATATTTCCGAGAATTCCCGATAAGTTTCTCGCTTCATTTTCTGCTATCAAGTCGTACTGTTATGATTACAGGTTGTGCTTTTTCAGCTCTTAAGAAGGCATATTTCAAATGTTTCAGTAATTCCAAGAATTAGCCCCTTAGAACTTTTTTTTTCCACTTCTCACTTCTCTTCACCGTCGCTGACTTTAGCGTTGATTTCTTTTGCATCGAAAGTGACTGCTTTCTCTAATTTCAAAATTGGAATTCAGATATTCAACATTATGATTTTAATATAATGAAATTCATCTCATTCTCATTCATTGGAATTATGATTTTACAATCATTGGATCGGCTCAGACTGATGGAACAACAGTTCTAATAATCTTATTTTCAGCATTGTCACAATCAGATTGTTTCAAGCTTTGATTCATATTGAAATGTACTGCTTCATTTCCCACCCTAAGAGTGAGTTCTCCCTTCTTAACATCTATCAAGGTAGCTCATGTGGCTAGGAAAGGCCTTCCAGCAAAGAATGGACTTGTGTGACTTCTTCCATGTCCATTACTACAAAGTCCACAAGGAAAATTAATTTTCCCACCTTGATGAGTACATCTTCAAGGACTCCTCATCGGTTTTACAGTCATATCCACCATCTATATGGTCAAGGTTTCAGAGTAAGCTCCCCCAAACTCGCCTCACTACGTGATAGTAGCACAAGTTGATGTCACTCGAATCACATAAAGCCTTCCCAAATTCAAAATTTCATAGAAAGGTGGGATGGTGAAGCCATCAGATCCTAAGATCTTCAAGCAAATTTGAATTACTGCACTACAAGTGGCTGTCAAGCTCACATCATTCTTCTCACAAATCTCCTTCTTATTTAGAATATCCTTCTGGGAACATCAGATACTCAGCATCTAAGCCAATGCCTTAGCAAAAGGTATGTTTATCTCTATCTTCTTGAACATGTCCAAGAATTTAGAGAATCGCTCTTCCATCTTTGCTCTTTACAGCCATTGAGGAAATAGAACAGAGGGCATATATGCTTGCACCTCCTCTTTCTTCTTCAAATTTCTTTCCTCTACTTGTTGTTCTTGTGGTTTGCATCTTTTCTATGCCTTTCTGCTCTTTCCTAACTATTCAACTTGATTTCTTCCTTCAATTTATGCTTGCTTCTTCTTTCCTCGCCTTCCTCTTTTCTTCTTCTTTCATGTTTCAAACTATATGCCACCTCAGAAGTCATCGCTATACAAACCCTTAGATTCTTCTCGCATCACATGGAAGGCATCCGACCGGTTCTCGCATTGTTAGGCCACCGCCCCACTTATGTCTCCGCATTTTTGTAGGATGCATTTATTTGGTCTGAACACGCCAGGTTTGCTTCGAATACTGATACTTTCACAAACCTGTTCATGAATGTTCAACATTCTTTTATTCTCCCATGAAGCTCAACATCCGCCTCCTCAAAGACTAGACCTCTTTGGCCTGATTCTCAACTGTCGCCTTCTCAGGTCGCTATCCCTGAACTACGTGGAGCATAATCGTTATTAATAGTTCAAGACAGCCTGACCTTGCCGTGCTCCACCCCATATGAGAAATTCTCATGGTTCCTCTACCCTCGGTGTATAGTAGATTGAAGGTTAGTGTTAGGCTTGAAATTGTAACTTATGTTTCCACCTACAACCGAGCTCCTCAAATAGTGGACCCCGCGAGCAAGTCCCCATCAATGATACTATTTTTCATTTCCTTCCAGATCTGCCTCCCATTTCATGCTTAAATGCATTCTTCTCTCCTAGTTTAACTTGTTCATCAATGCATCAAGCTACTATAAAATCATTCTATTCAAATTTATTACATCACCTCCTCTACCATATCGCTTCCCGGTCCTGACGAGTAGCTGATTTCGCCAAATCTTCAATAAGCTAGTCGGGCCTCTCTTTCGCACTCTTTTCTCGAATGCTCCACCCGTGAGGTCGCATCTATGATCCCTGAGGTGTAATTCATGGCATGATAAAAGATGTCCATCTATGTGGTCGACTAATGTCATGCATTAGGCATCCTTCAAAGAAACCAGATCTTTCCTAGGCATTGTAAAGGCTTTCATCTTCTCCTTTACTTAAAACACAATAATCTTCATCCCTCTCAAGGGAGAACAAGAGGGAAAATCTACTCATGTATGCCCCACCAAATTCTCCCAAGTGTCTTCATCGATCCATGGGCTGGACTCAAACCAAGTTGCTACCACACTCTCAAGAAAATGGAAAGAACAACACTTTATCACTTCGTGTCTCACCCCATTCAAGCTTCATTGTGTCGTTACTCCCATAAATATACCCATATGTTCATTGGGGTCTTCATCGATGACCAAAGGTACCTGATGTTGTTGGCCACCATTGTGATAAGAGTTACTTTCAACTCAAAGTTGTCGTTCCTATGGCAAAGTTGCCACACAAAGAAAATATTCATCTTCGACATCGGGTTCTAGAAATCTTCCATCGTCGCTCACCTCCGAGGTCTCTCAATCACGTGCCGAGCTGTTCTGATGTGTTTCTTGTTGCTTCGCCATGACTGTTGATTCAACACTTCTTACTTTCTTCAGATTTCTCATTGTCCTCTCCAATTCAGTATCCAATGGCATCAACTCTGTTTTTGGTTTTCTATGCATGTGATAAATTCCTGAAATGGAAATACATTGAGATCAATAGATAACATAAACATATTATGGATATAAAGCTATAAAATATCAATAGCTAAGTTAGCTAATGCAGCTTAAAACTATTTTTGAAAATTTTGTAAAAGTTAAAAAGAAAATGTCAAAACCAGTACTTCCTTTCTTTGTGAAAATATTTGTCTTTAAACTTTCCTTTCATTTTAATCCCTGGCAATGAAGCCATGAACTTGATTGATGAACTGTTGACTTTTGATTTTATCAACATAACCAAAAATCGATCGAGTTACAAGATAACTAATTTAAATTATTCGAATCCCCAACAAGCCATGCCAAAAACTTCGTTTAATCGTAATATTTATAAATATAATGGCGTCGTTTAGGTAATAATTTGCAATTTAAATTGGTTTATCTATCACTGTACCACAGGTTACAAGTAATAAAGTGGATTTTTAAATCAAGATATCATTCACACGAGGATTGGGATTGTTAGAAAATTTAAAGATTAACTACCCTCACTACTCAAAATCATCACTATTTGAACTTCCAAATTTCAGGATAGATTTAACTTCTAAAGAAAAGTGAATCAAAGAAATAATTAAATTCTAAAATACATGGATTAGAGAGTTCACTAGATTGAAATAACACTGGGAATGAAAACATGTTAGACCATCACTTCTGCAGTTCCAAATAAAATATAAAGTAATGGATATGAACCTTGAATTGTCCAAGAGCAAATTAGTGTAGCAATGGATTTCTTCCTAACACCACATTATCCACTCTCCAATTTACACATTTCTATCTCTAGACAATGGTCTAAAGAGTTACATGTATGAATTTATCCTCTTTAAGATTCTAATTGTTTTTCATTTTCAAGATCTACAAATGCATCTCTAGGACTGAAATTTCGCCCCATAGACAGGATAATTCAAGCCCTCTCTAAAATAATTGGTATCTTAGCCATCAATTAGACAAGAATTCTCTCCCCTTGATTAGAATATCTGCTAACACAGGGTTAAGATTGTTCCTCTCAACTGAGGTGAAACCTCTCCTCGTAATTAAACTAAGTGGATCAAAGAGGTGGGATCATATGCCCTGTGAACACACTCTTGTTGTCACACAAGAGGGAACCTTGAAGTTAGAGGTTAGATTACCACCAATTATATTTCAAAGTAATCCTAAAAGTGAATTTGTTCAAATAATATCAATGTAATTTACCCCCAAGTGACTGCTCTTTGCTCTCAGGTAGTCCATCTCTATGTCACTAAGATTCCTTGTGAACCCGCAATGATATAACCTTTCTAGTGTACAAACACCGATATTTAGAACAGCTTCAATGTGAGGTACTCCACTAAATCACTCCAGTTTTCATACCCAAAACATGAGTAAAATATTACAATCAATAACCCCAACAACAAATTCTTCCCATAGAGCTTAGCCTTTAAAATATGGATCACAAATGATAATGACTAGTTGATCAAACAAATTCATTGAGATTGTAATCAAAACTAAAGATAAATGAATTCTAGAAAAATTCCCAAATTCCATCTAAGTTCGCATAAATAAGCTTGAAATATCCATCCAGTTTAGGAACTCGGGCTCAAATCACCACTTTAATAAGAAAAGTAAGTAAAAAAACAAACTAAAAAATAATAATAAAAAAAAGAGAAAAATATATACAATGAAACTTCACTTCCCAAAAGCACACAAAAACTGAAGGAAAAGTGTCTAGAAGCTCCGCACTACTCCCCAGGAGATTCTATTTATAGGCTTAGGTCTTAGGCCCTAAAAACGAGGCGACAATTACTGCGTTTGGAAAGCCCAAGAAAATCCGGCCCTAGCACTGCTGTCGTGGCGATGTCATGACATCATCACGACATTGAAACTACCATGTCGTGGGTTGCTCTGGTGTCGCGACATTAACTCATTGTGACTGAACTTTGATGTTGTGTTGATGTCGCGGACACTAGACTCAAGAGCTCGGGACATTTCAAATTTCGATGTTGCGATTAACATGATGTCGCGACATTTCGTTCGCGTTCATCTCGACCACCTTAAGCCGATGTCGCTGACAATGATGCGACATAAGCTGCGACATTGAATCTTGATGTTTCAATCCTCAATGTCGCGGGTCGAGGTCGCCATATCAGCCGGGTCCGATGTCACGACATCGAGTTGGTCTCACCAATTTTAGTCAAGCGAAGTCCGATGTCCCAACATTACTAATCCGATGTCATGCGTGATTGATGTTTGTATCTCCAAAGGTTCAAGCCTTGGATGATGTCACACATTGCAAATTTCTACTCATAGCCTTGCTTTGATGTCACAACATTGCCTATTAGTTATGCTGTCGATGTCGTGACATTATATCGATGTCTCAACGATGTCGTGGCGATGTCGAGACAATGGTCCTTTAAACTTCACCTCCAGGCTGCTTTGATCCAATGTTGCGACATTGTTCCGCCTGATGTCTTCAATTAGTCGAGGCTTGTTATGATGTCGCCACGATGCTCGCAGGATGTCGACATTGGTTAACCGATACACACTGGAAAATTCCCGGGCCGATGTCATGACATTGAACATTTCAATTCTTCTCACTACAGCCAATATCGTAGCCGTGTCATGGCGATGTTGCGACATTGGTTTGGTGTCGCAACAATGTCATGATGATGTCGCGACATTGGCATATCTTTGCCTTCCCCTCTTCAACTGATGTCGCGGCTATGTCGCGACATTGTAGTAGTGTCAAGACCTTCTCCACACAATGTTGCAACATTGGAAATCTGATGTCGCGACATTTACCCTTTTTCTACACAATGCTGATTTTTGCTGAATTCTGCTTCTTTTCCTTAATTTCCTGCAAAACATAAATCAGGTGAAAACTCTATAATTTTACATTAAACTGAACTTTTAAGCCTAAAATATAATTAAAAAATGGGCTTAAACTGAACTTTTAAGCCTGAAATATACATAAAAAATGGGCTTAAAAATAAATGATTTTTAGACTCATTAGCTGCTACATGGGGACTTCTTTATTAAATAAAATATCTTCTTTATCAAATAGTCTTTAAAGTGATGGGTCAGGCTCAAATAAAATTTTCGGGGCCCCATTTCTCAAATAGTCTAAAATTACACTTAAAACATAGTTTTCCCTTTATTTTGGGTACCAAGTAGGAACACCAAAAAGTCTCAATCAATGTGGACCATCAAATTACAATAACATAGAAGAAGTATATAAACCCAAATCCTATTAGCTTTAGGTCTTGTTTGGCAACTAGCGGATAACAGATAATGGTTAGTTGTTGCATTTGTTGTTTGTTGTTAGTTGATTTTATTATGTAACACCCTGAAATATACCCTAGTCATTTTCAACATGTTTAGGGTATTTTGTAGGCATAAATTGAATTTTTCGTAATTTAAATGCGAAACATGGAAATTGAGGAACCCGGAAATTGTACAAGATATAAGGACAAAATTGTAAATTGTCAAAAAAAGGACATAAAAGTCATAAGTTGATAAGATTAGAGGCCAAAGTGGAAATACCATAAATTGTAGTGCAATTAATAGAATGAGGGAGGACTAAAAGGAAAATAAAAGAAAGTTGAACTATAAAAAGGGAGGGAGACAAAAATATCTCATTTTGGTCTCCAAATAAGAGAGCTCATACGGGTTGGGATAAAAGAGGAGAAGAGGAAGAGGAAGAAGAAGAAGAAGAAGAGGAAGAAGGAGGAGTCAAGCAAAGGTATGGATTCTAGTATGATTTTGTATAAAAACTACTTGGGTATGGATTGCTAGGGTTTCCTTTGGATATTAGTTTTGTTCACTATCTAGGGTTTTGTTAGGAAGACATCCTAACTTTAGATTTATGGGAAGTTGGATTGGAAAACCCTAGTTGATATCAATTAGATATGGAATCCTTCCTGCTGGGCAGGCTCAGAACTTGGAATGAACTCGATTATTCAAGGTTTGGCTTAAGAAATTTAAACCGCTCATTAAAAGTGTTTCAAGGGAGTTGTCGGGAGGGATTCCATGTCAGGTTTTTGGATGAAGAATGTGGAATATAAGAGATTTATGGAAGAAAAGTGAATGAAAAAGGGTGAATTCTCACATGGCGTAATCCCACTGTACTAAGATTAACAAATGCACTAAGACCACTTATGAAGGCAATTATAATCAGATCATCCAAGTGGTACCTATATTCACTCTCCAGATCTGGTTGCACCTAAGAGGCCAAAACATAGTGGTACAGTACCACTAGTTCCCAACCTTGCTTTTGGTATTTTTGCATAGTTAAGTTATAATTCGCATACCGAGAGTATTAGAACTCTAATAGATGATTGACAAGGGTTAAGATAAGAAAGAAATTATGAAAATGTAATCAAGTAAGATCACACGCCTCACGGTTTAAATGTGAGAAATTTCCACGCCCCTATAATAAGATAGGAAGCTTCTCAATACATATAATCAGAGGAATGCCTAAGACCAGGTAATAAATGACACCACACTCCCTAGTGCTATGACACTTCGTTGCGACTGTGCGGTGACACACGTTCTTGACGTGTTTCAAGACTTGCTAAAGGTTACCAAGATTGCTACGAAGAAAGCACGTTCCGATCACGTTTCAAGACTCCCGCTGCTGTTACGACACTTATGTTACGTACAGCACATTCTGATCGCTGCTTCATGATCTCGCTTGGTGCTTCCAACACTACAAGAATGTATATAGTATCTTCTCAGTACTTATCATGGTTTGCGGTCTTACTCATTTATTATGACCTGGTCTAGTATTCCATAGTTATATCAGTAATAAACTAATGATGAATAAGAGTAAACAATGTGTATCGTTTCGATCTCACAATACCTATTTGGTATTTCTAAATAAGAATAAGCTCTGTAACTCCTACGGGAGATCTGAACAAACATAAAGTTGCTATAAGTACAAGTATGAGTCATATGGGAGATCCAAATAAGCATAAGTATGTTATAAGCATAAGTAATTGTATAAGTTCCTTTATATGAATGCATGAAAATTATGATATCTGTTATTGTTATATGCTTACTATAAATGTATATATGCATAATACATATGTTTCCCAATTGCCGTAAAGCTAGCACGAGTTTTTAATCCGTAGGTACGTAAGAAGGAGACAAGTGATCTTCGCATTCCCACCGGGCCGCGACACTAGTAGGTTCTTCACCGTAGGTTCTGCGTCGATCGATAAATGTAAATGTATAGTTTCAGATATGTAAATGGACTCAGGACTATATGTATGTGACATCAGAACACCACTACTAAGGGTAGTTTATTTTGTAATTTTGTATACGATATGTTGATTCGGCTTATAAGACTCGACACACCAATGTGGCATAAAGCAAAGAGTCTCGCCCGCCTCTCTCGCTCCGGCGTGACATATTAATCGACCTGAGCAGCCTAATTTTATTAGTTGTCAGACAAATGTGTTCGTAAAATTTAGCTAATAGTTGATAGTTACTTACTATGTAAAATGACCAATAAGGATATTGTCACAATTCTATTGTTGAGTATTTTTTGGTAATAATTTAGATTTCTAAGGCTGGTTTATTGAAAATAAGGTACTAATATTGAGGAATTGTAAAACATCGTTACAAAAAAAAAGATTAGTCATTTCAAATTAAAATATACAAATTTCTTGAGTTGCTAATTACAAAAATATCACCTTGTGCAAATATAAATATTACTATTAATTTATCAATAGAGTTGTAAAACAAATTTTTTTATGTAAATTAATGATAATATGTCATATTCTTAATAAGTGAATTTCTTCATATAGTAATTAGATATTAACAGATGTAAAATAATTATTGACATAACTGTAGGGTTTCAGAGAACCTTAGTGTAAGTGCACAATTACTTAACAAAATTTGGCAAACTTATTTTTCAACTCACATATTAATCTCATTTCCAAAACACTACTAGAATTGTTGTTTTTGAAACTAGAGAATTAGAATTCAATCCACTCTTCCAACTATCTCACCAAATAACAACATTAGAGGTTTTGATTTGTCAATCCTCTAAAATGGGTCAAGTCCTCTAATTTTGGCACAAAACGCTTCTTCACCAAAAAACTGAGCCTTAGTTTTGTGGATTCGCTTGTCGATATTTATAGACTTTTAAATAGGATGATTTTATAGAGTTTGATAGATTTTTAATTGTTTTCAGAGACTTTTAGAGTTTGTAAATTTATTAATGATTTTCTATAAACTCTATTTTAAAGACTTTTATATAATTTGGACAAAATCGTAGATATTGGATAGATTTTATCAACTTTAAATAACTATAATAAATTTCATTTCTAATAAAAATAAATAAAAGTAAAATATTTTAATTGTCAATTTTGTTATACATAAGTACCAAAGTTTATTTAAGAATAATGTTACCTTAAATTAAAAAAAAATCTAATATTCAATATTCTCCATATACCAACATTGCTCCACAACCGCAGTTATGTAGTAAGCCCCATTCATTAGAATTATCTTTTTACCGTCCGATCTCACTAATGATTCAAAATTTTGATTTGCTAGAGCATGTGAAGTTAAACTTCATATCATTTTCCATGTTGGAAATTCATTTAAACAACACTCATTTCTAATATGTTAAGTAAATAAATTTCATATTGTCTCAAATTTTCATCTAAGATACTTAAAATAATTTATTTATTTTAATAATTTATTTCATCACAAATCTTCCAATTCCACCAATCACTTTACAAGCTTTTTACATATTATTATTATTTCTTCTAAAGAATATCAAATAAATAATCTCAGCAAGTCCTAATTAGATGAAAAAAATCAATGTTTTAAAAACCAGATCAATCATTTTATATATATATATATATATATATATATATATATATATATATATATATATGTGTGTGTGTGTGTGTGTGTGTTTAAAATATAAATTAAAAATGGCAAATTTTAAAATTAAAGTATGTAATTAAGAATGATAACATATTCTTTCAAAAAAAAGTTAATGATAACATCTATTTAAGTATTTTAAAATCAATGCTTATATAAATATTTTGATGTTTTAATAAATAAAATACTTAATATTGTAATATTGAAAATGGAAGAAGGAATGTTATATATATATATATATATATATATATATATATATATATATATATATATATATATATATATATATATATATAAAATATAATGAAAAGTCAAACAATAGGTGGGTTAGTGTTTGGTTAACGATGGGACCAATAGTGTCGTTGGGCCCCTGCCCCATGGCTTGTCCTTGGCCTAATGATTCACGATTCACGATACACCAACAAAGAGTAATTTTACTTTTTTTTTTACAAATAACCTATGAAAACTATATACACTTTAAATTATTTGAAATAAGTGTAAAGATAACACCTTAATTTCCTCTTGTTATCTAAATAAACTCTCTATTGTTTTTCCTTGAAAAATCTTTCTTGTACAAAATATCTCTTTCCATTTACTATTTTAAAAGCAGCTATTTTTTAAGAAAATAAGACACATTTGTATCAAAATTAAACAAAAAATTGATAGAATTTCAAATTTCTAAAATTGGGTTTCCAAAAAGTCTTTTAATCAAATCACCCATAAGGATGGCAATAGAACGAAGTTTTCTTAAGTTTTGTTCTACCCCAATGAGATATTCGCTTCTATGATAATTGTGCTTTCAATGCTCTGACAAAGCTCAGTATCGTTTATATCCCATCCCGCCTGATTATATTTCTTAAACTTTATTCTTTTACAAAAGTATTTATACTTAAATTATTTCAAATAGATCAAGATAACACCTTAACCTTTCTTATTGTTTTCCTTGAACAAGACTCATTTTGTACAAAATATCTTTCTCCATTTCACGATTTATCAGATTTCAAAAGAAATTATTTTGTCAAGAAAATAAGAAGGGCATTTGTATCAAAATTAAACCAAAAATTGATGGATTGTCAAAATTTCAAAATTGGGTTTTCAAAAGGTCTTTTAATCAAATCATCTTACGACAACAACGACAGCTTTTTCAAGCCAAGCCCACCCCTAATTGAAAGTGTTCGGGTTTGCTGCACTGCGCTTCAGAATGTTCTGCACGTGTTCAATATTGTTATATCCCATCTTGCTCCAATTATATTTTAAAATTATTTTTTTTATTATTTAATCTTAAATTTTAATATAAATAATAATAATAATAATATTTTTTAATAAAATATATTTTATAAAAATTTATAATATTTTATTTTTTGTTGAAATATATTAATTTTTTATTATAATAAAACTGGAAAAAAAACAAATATTAAAATATAAATAAAACTAAAAACAAAATAGTTAAATAGAGAATTTTCCATAACCCACACCAGACAAATAATGAGTGTCCATGAACATGGCCGGCGCATTCATCAACCAGGCAACACCAGAATCAGTGCCCATAATCGTCCTAAACGCCGCCTAGCATATCTGCCTTCTCTAACCCTCTCAATTGATGGTGACCAAAGGCGTAAGGTCTATCTTGGAGTAGATTCGCGCTCCTCTCACCTGATCAAACAAATCACAATCCCCGCAGAATGGGTACCGATTCTTGATTGTAACCTCAACTCCGCTCCGTAATCAATGCACAAGCCAAAGGGTCTTGTCCTTCTTCTCAAACAGAACCGAGCGCTCTACGTAGAAGTGCTTCATCTATCGAACCCCTTTGTCCAAAGGGGGTTCCCGGGAGGCCGGACTCAGTTCCCCGCAACTCAAGAATCGGTGCCATCCTACGAGTCAAGAGACGGGCAAAGTACCGTGTGGCATGTAACTCGATACCGGTCTACAATCCCTCTACTAAGCAATCCCTGTGAGCTCATTCTAAAAACATCCTCATACTCGCAGATCACTCGAGGTAGATCTAAGTCCTGCCTCACCTCATTCCTCTAAGGTAAGGCTTGCTACCAAATTCGCTAACCATCCCCGACACTCGATCTCGACACCGTCCGGGGGTGTACATCTGCTCACCTCCCCGAACACAACACAGCATCGTCTCAAGGTGAAGCAGAACCCTCCTACGCTCACAATCGATGACGACTCTATAAGCTGTCAGCCAATCCATTCCCAGGATGACGTCGAACTCTGACATGTCCATGATCCTCAGGTCCAGTGTGAGTAAAATCCCGGAGATCTCTAAGTCGCAACCACGACATATCATTCCTATCCTCGCCCTAATCCCTAGGGGAGAACTCACATACGTGGCCCTCCGTCTCAACCTCTAAGCCTCAACTCATCACAACCGATGCCATGAATGAATGCTATTTGACTTAATCAATAACACTCGCCCATGGGCGAGATAGAAAACGCACTCAGATAATCGGCTAACTGGCCGATTCTACTGTGGTGTAATGGCGCAAACACGCCCGAACTCCCCGGGGTCTGTGGACCCGCCCTCCGCCCGCCCATGCTAACCTCGGCCTCTCCAGCCGCCTCGTAACGAGGTGCCCGCAATCCCCAAGACCGGAGCACCGGCTCCTCGAACCATACTAGGTGTGGAGGAATACATCAGATCCCTTCTCATTCTACCGCCGACCAGACTGCGCCGTCCCAAAGATCCTCGTCTCTGGGGGTAATCCCTCCCCTATATGTCCGGCCGCTAGCAATGGTAGCACACCATCTACCCAATCCGACCAAGAACCCCGATTCGTCTCCCCGTCCGTGATGATTACGCCCCTAAAACCCTCGTGGAACTAGAAGCCCTCTACTTTCTTTTCCCGAACTCGGGAAGAAGACTCCACTCTCCTTCCTCTGCATTAACACCCGTGATCCCGAAAGTGCTCCGAGCATCCGATCTCTCCATGGTCAAGGTTGTCCCAACCATGAGGCCCATGTCCCGTAGGCGTGTCCACTATCCCGCCCGAATGACAACTTCAAATTTCATTCGAATCTCTCGACTTTAGCCATGTCCGTACACGAGTCACCACAAAACAAGCTAGCTCAGTAACCCAGCCACGCACCCATCACGGGGGCCATTATCGCCCCCTCGCTTCAAATTTAGGAACTCCGAGCCTTCGCGCACGAGCATCCGAAAATACTTGCCCATGAAAGATCATGAATCCCGCCCAAGTCAATGCCTCTCTAGATCTCTAGGAGGTTCACCTAATTCCACCATACTAATAACCCTCTGGCCGAACGTAGCTAGTCTAACTCGGTCACACAGAATCTCCATAGCCTTCAACCTTTCCTCGACCTGCACAGAACCAATGGTCTCCACACCATCGGATCTCCTCCCTATGAATGCTCCGAGGATGATGTGCCCCAACCTGGAGGTTACCCACCTCTCGCCACTCTACCGCGACTCACTCGTGTAATACAAAGAACCGCAATCCCTACACCCTCAAAAGCCTACCGGGTCAACATTCCGTGGTGCTCGACTTCAAGACGCCGTGGATGACCTCTACGCCTCGCCTCGACTAGCCATCTACACGTCAAATGACAAGTTGTAATTCAATGTAATTTCACGCTTAATCACACTCTATGACACCATTCATATGCAAGAAAATATTTCATACACAATGTCCATGCATTCATAGGTAACAAGATAAATTGCTCATATATTAAAACTGCTATGCAACAAAAAAATTTGATTTGATTTCCGATTTGTTTTATTTATTTATTTTGAAAACCTCATGGAATGTTGTTCATGAACAAGGTCCCAAACATAGTTGACTTCAAAACAAAGTAGTCATGAGTCAAACTGGTCGGCAACACACGCTCGATTCCCATCCGACCCGATCATGATCCGAACCGAGTTCTGGTGCGAGACTCGTGATTGGGACCTTGACCTGATTTATTACTATTTGCTTTAAAAGCTAACTGGCACTGTGGGCCGCCCACATCTTATGACATAATCAAGAACTACCACCTGAGTGGTGTCCACTGCAAATCTATACACATATACTCGAGTCCCATTTACAAATACAAAAAATTTCTACAATTACAACCGTGAGCACCTTAACCCACATGTAGTGAACCCCTCAAGGTGTTGGCCCACCATATGCTGACAAGTCATGATGTCACGACGTTTTCTCCCGTATCTACACCTGACAAACCCGTGCTAAGCTTTACGCTTAGTGGGAAACATTTCTTATACTTAAACACATGATATACACAATTATATTAAGTGTATAAACTCATAATAGTATATCGAAATTTCATGCATTCATATTATGGACTTATACAAGTACTTAAGCTCATAACAGTTTATGTTTATTCTGGGACTCCCTGTGAGGAGTTAGCGTGCAGCTATTCTTACAATGTATCTTAAGTACTTATAATGCACTTATTTTCAGTCTGGGACTCCGTAGGGAGCACAAGAATCCTTGTACTTATACTACGGAGTTTACACTCCGGTTCCTGAGGCACCGTAGGTACTGCTGCAGATTACTTTTAACGCGTACCGGTATCAGGAACACATACTATTTTACCGAACTTATAATGGTCTTATGGAATCCTATATTTGTATACGTGACTTATTCTTATCTTACGATCTTATACTCGGTATTACGTAACTTATTATCGATTTCTCGGATACGTATACCCGCAGGTCCCATGTAACATTTTACTCGGGTACAAAAGTACCTGTAGGTACTACTACCGCATTCCTTAGCACGGAGGTACTTGTGTAGATACCAATCGATTCTACACTTATATTTTACAGAACTTGTACTTGCTTTACCGATACGAGAGTACCCATGGTTAATACAGAACTTATACTTATTTTACTGAGACAAGAGTACCCTTGGGTACTACAAAACTTATACTTATGTTACTGATACGAGAGTACCCGTGGGTACTACAGAACTTATCAAATACAGGAGTACCCGTAGGTACCATAGAACTTAATCTACAGGAGTACCCGTAGGTACCACAGTATTTAATCAGATACAGGAGTACCCCTAAGTACTACAGGACTTGATGAAATACGAGAGTACCCATAGGTACTACGTAATCCTAATTAACATGTGAGTACCCGTAGGCATTCGCTGTAACTTAAGCAGACAGAACTTTAATTCAGAGGCTTAACTTATTCAGCTGTGAGTACCGTAGGTACTACAGACTTATTCAGATATTGTGGAGTACCAGAAAATTACTTTAACTTATTCAAGCACAGGAGTACCCGTAGTACTACGTAACTTTTCGTAGATGTGACTTATTCGTATACACGAAAAATTGCAGGTACTACAAGACTTATTCAAATACAAGAGTACCGAACTGATCGACTTATTCAAATACGTGAGCAACCAGAGTACTCTGTAAACTTAATCAAATACATGAGTACCCGTAGGTACTACGGAACTTAATCAGATAAGGGGCAGTGTTACCCTTAGTACCATGTAACTAAATCGTGGCATGTAACATAACTTAATTAACATGAGCACCCGTGAGGCACTAGCGTAACATTTTCAGATACAAGAGTACCCGCAGGTACTACAGAGCTTAATCGCAGACAGGAGGCACCAGGTACTGCTGCAACTTATTCAGAGACAGGACTTATCAGATACAGGAGTACCCGTAGGTACTACGGAACTTATTCAGTTACAGGAGTACCCGTAGGCACTACAGAACTTTTTCAAAGACAGGAGTACCCATAGGTACTACAGGACTTTTTCAGATACAGGAGTACCCGCAGTACTACGCAGACGTATCGACACGTCGTATCTTTACTCTTATTCTTTATCTCGCTGTCTTATCATGTCCTGTCAATTTCACCGTGACCAATTATAAGAAATGAGTAGGACGCAGACAATAAGTACCAAGGTACGATACAAGACTGGGTGCCATATACACCAGCAGGAGCACCGGCGTATCGAATGTAAGTGCCGCAGCACCACCGCACAGAGTGTCTTTAAGACTAATCGAGTACCGGTACTAATCAGAGTGCCCGAAAGCACTAATCAGACGCCCACTCATTCATTCTTTGGTCCTAGGTAGCCATATGATCATATATCTTCATATATTCTTTTCCTCTAAGAATCATCTACTTCAGAAATTGAATCATTCCAATCGGATCTTCCAAACTCAAGTTATGACATTTCATGCCAATTAGTTTGCCACCGATTTTACTGAGGACAGGTTGAATTATTAATTCTTCCAGTGCCTTGTTTCCATATTTGACACTGGTTCTTGTGATCCTTAAAGCTATGTTAAGGGTTCATTTCCAATTTGAATCACCCAAATCGGAGCTCGAACTCAACTTACGCTCAATCAATCGCATCCTCTATGATCAACTCCATGCAGAAGATAGCTTGCACATACCCCACCTCGAGTGAATGTTCACTATCTAGAGTCAGAATTTGGAGATACTTATTAAATATGGTTTGTTCTCCTTGAATCCTATTTTAAGTGGCCACTTGAATCACTCAAATTGGATAAGAAATGAGGACGTTATGGCCAAAATACGAAAACTGGTCAAAACAGAAAACTTAATGCTGTACTGGTGAGCCAAGCTCGCGTCAGACGGCATAACTTGGCCAAAATGACCAGACCGGAATTGTACCGGTACAAGCTCAAGTTGTACCGGTAACTAATCCCTCGAAATGCCCACGTGTGTTTTTTGTTACATTCTTCCATGTTTTGATATCCAATCAATTCTACACTCAACATCAAAACCATTTCAAATTCACTTTGGAATCTCTTTTCTATTCAATTCATCTTTCAATACTTATCTTATTACCAAAAACATATCATGAAATCCTTCCAAAACAATTCTAATATGGGTCACATCCCATACATGATCCAAACATGGAGAGTTATTAGGGTTTGTTTTAAACCCTAACTTCATTACATACAATTTAACCATGAATTCAACCTAAAAAGGGGAATTCCATACTTATCTTGTTCCATATGGGGTTTTACCAACCCTATTTTCATGAATTCCAAGGTTAGGATGCAATTCTATCAAAACCCTAGGTTTGAGCAAGTTAATCATCATACAAACCCAAAGATCCATGCCAAATCTCATAGATTTCATAATCAAGGTGAGTTTCCATACCAAAGTCAAGCATCCATACCTTAGCTTGATCTTAGCTTGAATCCTCCTCCTTCCTCTTCATCTTCCTTCTTCTTCTCTTCTTCTACTGTCCCTCCTCAATTTGAGACCAAATTTGGTCTTTAAAATCCCATCCTCTTTTAGGCCTTCTGTTTGCCCTCCAACAAACCCATTTAAGAATTTATTTGCTTTTGCCCCCAATCTTCTTAATCCATGTCTTTTTAGGGGTCCTTGACAAAATTGTACTTTATCCTAAATCTATACTGGTCTCTGCTTCCTGCTTCGCATTTAACTCATGAAACAAGCCAAATTATGCTTACAAAATACCCCAAACATGTCGAAACGACTGTGGTATACTTCGGTGCTACATGCACCGCGTACACCCAACGGACCGTTGCGCCGCATCAGTCTAAGCCGAGCACGGCGCCAGTCGCGCAAGACCGCAGATCGTGTCATGGCGCAGTGTGGTGCCATCTGCAGCTCCGACCGGCCGTGTCGCAGCCCCCCATCGGGATCGTGGTCGCGTCGCCAGACGCATGAGAGCACTCGCCTACCAGATCGTGGCTTCCGTGGTCATCATGGCACCAGCGCCGGTCGCGGGCCTATCTCACAACACACACCCGCCAGCCTGCCCCTCTCACACGATAATAATCATTCGTATCATGACACCCGCTAACTGCATCAGCCTCTGTCACGATACAATCGTTTGTATCATGACACCCTCACCAACTGTGAACAAAGTTACCGTCAATATACAAAGAATGTATCGTGACACAACCCCCAACGGCTAGGCCCTCGCTCCTGTCACGATACAAAACTTTGTATCGCGACACTCACCCCCAAATTTAGCGGGGGCCACCAGCATTGCGCACACCACGCCGTATCAGGCTCATGCCCTGGCCGCACGTGGCCGAGCCTCGGGTCAGACATAGCCCATCCCCGCGCCTGTGCCAACCTCCCTGCCTCTATGTCATGATACAATCCATCAGACGCGGACTAAATGGGCAAGAGCTCCATCCAACGCTTTCTCGAAGCATATATATATATATATATATATATATATATATTCTTTTTTTTTTTTCACATAATTTTTTTCTCTCATTCCAAATTTACTGAAACCACTAAGAAAAAATATTTATTTATTTCATTTTCTAAGAGATAAATCCAAATAAATTTATTAAAATTTATTTTATTTTATTTTTTCCGCTTTATTAATCAAACCTTAAAAAAAAATTCTTTCTTCACATCATTTTTTTTTTTCATTTAATTCGACTATTTCCGCTTCAAAAATTCCTAACCTCCTGTTATTTTAATTCTCCTATGCTATTTATCAAGCATACAAGCACATAACCACACATCAAACACAAACAATCATCAGAGTGCACAAGGAATGTGTGATCTAACCCGTTTCCCATCAAGTCCTAGGTAGACCGTATACTTAATTTACAGATACTAAGCTCTAGGTATTTATAAACCTAGGCTCTGATACCAAAGCTGTGAAGCTGGTATCAGGACCATACTTATAAACACACCCACCGAGCTCCCAAGGTAATCATTTACCTTAGCTCGATACTGCTTACGCTAACGCCTAAACTCCCTGGGTCCGCTGACAACCCGTCAACCTGCTGAATACCGGGATGTCTGCAACCCGACACCACTCACTAAAATCAGGCAAAGTCTCCTCAGACGAGCTCACCCAAATACAACCCCGTCCCAAATAGTTTACAATGACCACGTGGTCCACATGCGAACAAATAATGGCCACTGGGCTCCCAAGATCAATACTCACAAAATGCATCAACTATATACAATAGTTCAAGAGTTAATAAATTACTCTTAATTCAACATATATTAAAATGTACAATTTCTAATACATGTTATACAAAAGTTTCTACCAAAGCCACAACCCGGCTTTCTTCTAAACGCGACCTCTAGTGAGCGCCGTCCTCGTGCACACCCGTGACCAGCCAGTGATCCCTCGACAAAGGTGAGCAAAGCCTGCGAATGATAATTTCCTACACGCGCTACTTCCCCACCTAAGCACATGCCATGGAAAACAATCGCATCTAAGAATTACGAACCTACTTGAATGTCTGTTACGACCAATCCTTACGCCCCGAGTCTCACCGACTCCCTCACATATGCCTAAGCCGCGAGTAAAATATCAAGTTTCAAAACAAAAGCTTTTGTTCTCGGGAAAACTCACCACCGAATTTCTAGAAATACATTACTACCCTCCGAGGCGAATTGATGGATATTTCGTAAACAATCGCGGTCCTCATCCGGCGTGACTGGCTGACAACTCTCCAAGACAATTCTTCATAAAATCTTCCTTGAAATTCCTTTCACAAACATTTTCCTTTTTCTTTCAATTTCATGTCATGCACTCACTCCTAATGTTCTAAGGTGCCCCAGTGCATATGGAATGCATGATGCCAATCCCAACAAACTCATGCTAATATATAAAACATGTATATACTAACATAATTAATCCACATAAATCTTGTTAAGTGCAAATTCAATCAATAACACTCAAAATTAGCTCACATGGGTTAATTAACAAACATGCTTAATTCATTTTGAATCACTCAACATCATAAAAATCACACCAAAATCACACTATTCACATGAACAAGGAAAAACCCCTGTCGCACTGCTCACTACCACAACACAGGGGATTTTCCCTCCACTTGGCTCAAAGCTTTCGAGACCGAAAAACACTACTAATCAGCTTCCTGTAACATCCCCTAACCATTTACACACTCTACCAGTTAATAACACAAAGTAGAAAGATCCTCACCTCTCGGAGTTGTCTAACCCACCAAATCTGTCCACGCCAGAATTCCTCGCCACAAGATAGAACAACTTTATTTCTGTCTGGCCGAGAACCGACTCTGGCCCAAACAGCCATTAAATCCGAGAGTAAGGAGCCCTTCTCTCTTTAAAACCTCAAAAATCAGCCTATTGCACGTTTATTCTTCCTCTTGCACATTTTCATTTTCAAATAAATTGTACACTATTTAAGATTTTGTCTTATTATTATTAAACTTTCCATTAATTCCCATCATATTCTTTGCTCGATTTTGATATTCAAGACACCTAGCCCATTCATCTCATCTTCTCACTAATCATGCAACACGTGTCATATGAGTACATGTAGTGTGACTTTTTCACATCACATGTCTTCACAAGCAAGACAAGACCGACACCCAAGGCCTCGAAATGCGAATTCCGACTGCCCCGACCGACGACCACGAGAAGATACATATATGTTATGCAAAAGTGCATATATTATATATATATGTTATGAAGGATTTCATGAGACGATTCTAAACTATGAAGTCCGTTTCATCATCCAAGATCTAGAAAATTCGGTTTTGACCGAAATTACTGCTTTGTTCTTCGTAAAATCGAATTTTCTCTGTCTTACACCTAAATGTATTATGATATGACAGAGCTACCCATCACAATCTCATAAAACATAATTGCTTCACTCAACTAATCAAGCATATCATCTAACCTTGGAATAAGAAATCTATATCCAATGGTAATTTTGTTCATCGCCTTACTATCAACACACATTCGCCAACTTCCATTTTTCTTAAGTGTCAACAAAGTTGGAATAGTACATGTCACGCCCCGAAACCCGACCTAAGGGCATGATTGTCATTTTACATCTCAAGCCAAAAGACTCGATGATACGAACCCCGTCAACTTGTGAGGAGACTCGTGATCGGATTAGCTCGGAAGAACCGCTATAGTATTTGGCTTGGATGGAAGACCTCGACCCATTGCTTATAGAGAAGCAAGAACCTTAGTATGTGAGGATGCCACACCTACGATGGAGATCCGATTGATAAGTCTTGGATGAACGCCACTAATAACCGAGCAAAGTTCAAAGAGTTCTTTTAAGAACCAAAGAGAAATTTAAACTCTCAATTTTATTAATGCTTAAAACTTCCAAAATGTAGGGATAACAAGCCTTTAAATAGGCCCAAAAATATGAAGAATAGAAACTAAATATTTGGCCATAAGGAAAGTAAATATTTGGCCAAAAACAAGACAGGAAACTAACATACTTTTTCCTAAAGTAACCAGGGTTAAAATGCTCATGAACATCTGATCATATATCGCCGAAATTTCGGTGTCAATATCCCGACACGATTTTTGCAAAAGAAAACCGTTTCTTTGGAAATCGAAAAATCACCTAATATCGTTTATATATTGCCGATATATTCCAGAAATTAACATATATCCAAATACAAATTCACACAAAAGGCAAAGCTTGTGAAAAATTTAGGGTCAACTGCCAATGTTCAAGATTTATCATATATAGTCCAGTTTGTGTGTTTTTGAGAAATTTAAAAAAAAAAAAAAACAATATTTAAGGTGAGTGTCTCGTTATAGAACAAATAAATAGTAAATGAAGAGATGTGAGAATTAAAATTTAGTGCTGCTTTCTTAATAATTAATATCATTTACTGTCTTCCTTAATAATTACTATCTGTCTTCTTAATAATTACTAAAATTAATTATTTGTAGAAAAGGGAAGAAGATCAAGAGACGATTGGAATTCTTATGTCTTCTATCATTAATTATTTGCAGAAAAGAGAAGAAGATCAAAAGACGGATGGAATTTTTATGTCTTCTATCATTAATTGCTATCATTAATTATTATAAAAAATTAGGGAAAACGAAGACGGTAAGAAAGGAAATGAAAGATCTTCATTTCATATACCTTCAAACTAATTTTGATATATAAATTGAATATATATTTAAATTTTGAATAATTTATAAATACCAATATATCTCCTATATATCAGATATATCCGTAAAAATCGTTATTTTTATCCTTGAAAGTAACACACTAAAAAAAAGACAACTAGATAATTCTAGGATAAGGCTTGGGAATCAAATCAACCGGAATCTGGAATAAATCAACAACAAATCAGCACCATATAAGCTCCAAAATAGCATCAAATCAGGAACAAATCAGAACCAAATCAGCTCCAAAATAGCAGCAAATCAACACCAAATCTGTAGCAAGTCAGCTTCAAAATAGCAGCAAATCAATAAGATAAGAACTCCTTGGCTCTTAGTCTAAGTCTGGATTTAATTTGATGGCGTGGACCATCTTTGTTTCCTTTTTGGAGTTGAACACACGAGCTTCTTCCGCGTGGGCATCTTGGATTAAAACATTCATGGCTCGTGTCATAAGGCCTAGTAGGACTTCAAGATGGTCCACACTACCTTCCTTAGCCCTGCTTCCATCATTCCCCTCCTCTTGGAAAGGATTTGTCCTCAAATCATACCTTGTTGCGACTAATGACATATGGAAAGAAGTTTCATAGAACTCCGTCCACTTCGGGCATGTCTCTTATTCAACTATGTTGTACCCTTCGTCGCCAATGACATGGTCGTTGTGAATCCTAAATTCCTTAGGCCAAGATAATGTTGCGAGTTTTCCAAGGCGAACCCGGCTATACAACTCTTTGTGTAGTAGGGTATTTCGGGGTTGCCAGCCAGCTTTTAGATTAAAATATGCAGTAGTCGTCCTTCTTGCATAGGCTGCGCCAATACCTAGGCACGAAGCATCATTCAACCTCAAAAGTTTTTGCAAAGTTAGGTAAAACAAGTAAAGGAGCATGAGTTAGTTTTTCTTTGATAAATTGGAATAATTTTTCTTGCTCTTCACCCCACTTAAACCTAACATCCTTCTTGATGACGTCGGTTATCAGTGTGGCTATGCTACTAAAGTCTTTTACTAGCACTTGATAAACCGCAGGTCAGAGCTCAAACACTCACACTTGTTGGACTTGCTTGATCTTGAACTCCTTTCGAACCTTTTCTTCATCAGCACAGTATCCACTCGTGTACTAACGACAAATCCAAGAAACACAAACATCGATTGCAAAATGTGCACTTCTTAAGGTTAGCAAACAATCTTTCTTTTGAAGCACATCAGGAAACATATTTTAAATGAATTCGAGTAATCATCTAAGTTCTTGCTACTCATTAGGGATATTGTCGAACTAGACAACCTAGAGTTTTCGATGAAGCATACGAGAACGTGGTTCATTAGTCTCATGAAAGTGTTAGGTGCATTAGTTAATCCAGAAGACATAACTAACCACTCATATAACCTATATTTTGTTTTGAAAGTAGTTTTCCATTCATCTCCTTCTTTCATTCTAATTTGATGGTATCACTTTTCAAATCAATTTTGGAAGAATGCAAGAACCATACAACTCATCAAACATATCATCTAACCGAGGAATGGGATGATGATACTTTACTGTTATGTTATTGATGGCTTGGCAATCAACACACATCCTCCATGTCCCATCCTTCTTAGGAACCAAAATCACCGGAACGACGCATGGACTCAAGTTGTCCCTCACATATCCCTTTTACATAAATTCACAAACTTGCTTTTGGAGTTCCTTTGTCTCCTTAGGATTACTCTTATAAGCGGGTCGATTCGGAATGGTAGCACCAGGGACAAAATCAATTTGATGTTCGATCCCTAGGATAGGAGGTAACCCTTTTGGAATTTCCTTGGGAAAGATATATTCAAATTCCTGCAAAAGTGAGACAATAGAACTGACGAAAAGTGTCAAGTTGGTTAGTGGTAAAAGTGCCTCTTTGTAAAAATCTGATAATGAGCTTGTTTAGAACAATGCTCTTAACCTCACTTTCCCTTGCATAGAAATTTGGTTTTTCTCTCATTTTCTCTTAAATTTTAGATTACTTGCTTTTGTCCACTCTCTTTCTTTTGCTCATCTCTCTTTTTCACGCTTTTTCTTTTGTTCACTTTCTTTTTCACTCTTTTTCTTTTGTTCACTCTCTCTTTTTTTCACTCTTTTTCTTTTGCTCACTCTCTTTTTTACTCTTTTTCTTTTGTTCACTCTCTTTTTGCAACCTTACTTGATCTTCATAAACTTGACTTGGTGTCAAAGGAACAAGAGTGACGGTCTGTTGGTTGTGCACGAATGAGTACTTATTGGTGAAGCCGTCATGCTAAACTTTCCTATCAAATTGCCATGGTCTTACTAATAACAAGTGCCCAGCTTGCATTGGAACTACATCACACAAAACTTCATCTTCATATTTCCCAATGCTAAAAGAGACTAACACTTGTTTATTCATATACCTCCCACATCATTCAGCTTCATTGCAATTTATAAGGTGGGGATGTACTTGTTGGCATTCCTAGTTTCTCCACCATGGTTGTGCTAGCGACATTAGTGAAACTTCCCCATCAATGATCACACTACATACCTTGTTTTGGACGTGGCACCTAGTGTGAAAATGTTTTTCCTTCCCATTTACATCTAGTCATCTTCTTTGGCTTGCACCTTAAGGCTCTCTTGGCCTGGTATTAGTTCTCCTTGGGCGACATCTCTCATCATTGGCATCCTCACAAGGATGGCATTGAATCTAATCCGACTCGTTGTCTATTTGATCCTCATAGGTATCGCATCACCATGACTCTTTTGTTCGGACATTGGCTTACTATATAACCCCCTGCCTTGCTTTAAAACACATAATTTCAAGATTCACGAGTAGTGAAATGTCCAGTTTACCTTGATTTCCTTAGTTTGTTCCCCTCTTATTTTAGTTCTATTTTATGCTTGGCGTTGGGTGGCTTCTCTTCTTTTCTCCATTGATTTGATTTCCACGTAGATGAACTTAGACCAGGTGTAGAACGTGTGTTGCTACTGCCCCTCATCTTGACTTGATTCTCAATCTTGATGGCCATATGCACCATATCCTCTAACTCCACATAATGTTGCGATTCCACCACATTTTGAATCTCCTGGTTTAAACTCGCTAGAAACCTTGCCATGGTAGCCTCTCAATATTCTTCAATATTCGCTCTAGCCATTGCAACCTCCATCTTCTTATAATATTCCTCCACACTTCGGTTACCTTGCCTCACGTTTTGCAACTTGTTGTACAATTCTTAGTAGTAGTAAGTCGGGACAAATCTCTTCTGCATCACCCTCTTCATCTTTGCCTATGTTTCCACCGATGGCTCACTGGCCGTCTCTTATTCCAGCACTAGTTGAATCCCGCACTAAGCAATCTAGAACTCTATGATGGCAAGCTTCCACATTCTTATTTTGGAATAACGGTGACAATCAAAAACCAACTCTGCATTCCTCCTCGCTCAAAATTATGCATCGGGGTCATTCTTTCCTTGGAAAGATGGAATCGTCATCTTAATGTTTCCCAAATTATTATCTTCCCGATTCCTATCTTCTCTATGTCTTCCCCTATACCTCCTGTTACTAACACCCGAATCATAACCATTCTCATATTCAAAGTCTCCTCCATCATACTCTTCGTCTACCCTTGCCCCTTTTCTTGGCAGTCTCTCCCTTCTATGCCCTATGGGAGGGTTTCGTGGGTGCTCGAAGCTTTGCTCCACCCTCTCATGGGGTGCCCGATTCACCCCTTAAACATTCTCTGTACTTCGTTAGTTAAGGCCTGCATCATGAACATCATTTCAACTCCTCCCGCCACACCTTTAGATGCGTTGTTGTTTGACATAGTGCTGCAAAAACAAGGTTAGAGAAACAAAAAGTAGGACCTCACAAATCACTCGCTCATGGGTTTTCACTCGAAGAATGATTCACTCGGATTCATCATGTTTCACATAATATTTGGATTTTCTCACTCTATGTCCTTCTCTTGCCTTTTTCCACTTAGAATTTTTCTCTAGTTCTTTTAGAACTAATCAAACAAATCATATTTTTCTACAAAATTCAATAAAAAACCTATCAAAGGACAGGTTGGTGGCGTTAGCAATATTCAACTGCTATTTCTTTTTTATACTGGTGAGGATTGGATTGCTAGCAACTAGAATGATAAACTTATAAAATTTTTGTTAACTGGAATGGTATTTAAAGAAATAGTAATAGTTATATCGATCAAGAATGTCAGACTTGGGGATGGAGTAAATATTAGGTTGTGACTGGAAATTAGGGATAGAGCGAAATTTAGAAGGCGTGGAAGTGATGAGAAGCTAAATTGGGTTACGATAGAAAAGAAAAAATGTAAAGATAGGCAAACCCCGGAAAAATAGAACCTGTGCTCGATAGTAAATGATACGAACCCCGTCGACTTGTGGGGAGACCCATGATCGAGATTAACAAAAGAAGCGGCTCTACTATTTGAAGCGGATGGGAGGCCCTCAGCGGGTTGCTTAGAGAAGCAGAACCTTGGTATGTAGGGACTCCTGATAGGAGATGGAATCAGATTGATGATCTTGATGAGCATACGGAATAGCGAAGTAAGTTGAATAGTTCTTTTAAGAACTAAAGAGGAAATTAAGCTTAATAAAACCAGAAAGGTGAATTTTACGAAAAATGATAAAGCGGTAATTTACGTCAAAATCCGGAGATTTTCTAGATCTCGGATGAGGAAACACGGACTCACCATTTGAATCGTCTCATGAAATATACTTCTCACGTCGAATTCATTGAATTAAGAGCGAGTAAGAATTTAGCGTTTTCGAGCGCGGGGCGTGAGGACACTTGGTACGTGTAAGTGGCTCCGGTGCGCGTGTCGTAATAACAAAATGGGTCAAACATGAGCTCAAATGGGACCATAGAGAGGAACACATGGCACATGCCATTGGAAGAAATCCATAGTAGATGGGCCGAGAGGAGATAAGGTGTAATCCTGCAGGCGATGAGGTGGCCGTATGTTAATGAGAGAGCTGATCCTCTTGGCCCCATCTTGACCACTATCTTCTCCCAATCGGTTGGGAGAAGAGAAAGAGAGAGAGAGAGAGAGAGAGAGAGAGGAATTTGAGTGAAGCCTTTCGCCTGTACTTCTAGATTTTTCGGTCGTCAGAGTAAGCCGAATTCCGGCGAGACAAGAGACAAAGTTGATCCTCACTGCAAGAGCTACGCGTGGGTACCGGTATTGTGGAGTTTTGACAAACTCCGGGAGGTAGGGGTTCTTCTCATACTTGGTTTAGTTCTTGTTTAAGAACCATACAAATGGTTGGTGTGTTTGGGGCAGGAAAGGCCATGTGTTTGATCACTGAGTGGGACGAAAGATGGAAATTTTGGAATTTGTTTTGGACGGTCGGGTTGGGCTAGATGCGCCTTGGGGCGGTCGATTATGTGTTTGTGATGATTTAGACCGCAGTTGAGCGCGGATTTTTCTATTGGCCCATGTGAGCGGTTTGTGTTGTATACGATGAATAACATGTTGTTGTGTGTTAATTTTTGTTAATATATGCATACTTGATATATTAACATGTATTGTATGGAAATGGCATAATGCATTCCATATGCACTGGGGCACCTTAGAATAGTAGGTGTGAGTGCATGACATGAAATACTTCGGAGGGTTGTCCAATAATTTGATCGGAAAGTTGTCCGAAGAATTGTGTTGGGAAATGCGATCAACAATTTCACATGAAGAGGCCCATGAATTTTTTCAGAGAGTTATCTAACAAATTCACCTCAGAGGATTGTCCAACGTATTTATATCGGAGGGTTGCCCACAAATAAAACAAATATTTTTTTTTGGAAACGATTTTCATACATGGCATAAACATGTGTGAGGGAGTCGGTGAGGACTCGAGACATGGGATTGGGCATGTAGACATTCGAGTAGGAATCATGAATTCACTTGAATATGTGTGTTTGCCATTGCATGTGCATCTTATGTGGGGAGTAACCTAAGTAGGAAAATTCAACTACTGGGCATTGCTCACCTCATCGTGGGATCCCCCTTTTAGGTACATGGAGTACTTAGGCAGACGGCGCTCCTTAGAGGTCGGGATTATGAAGCGGGCCGGATTGTGGCGCAGTTATGTTTTTATGTATATATTCGAGCGAATTAGTTTAATATATGTTTATATTAAAGTGATGTAACTCTTGAATCTATAGAAATGTATGGTTTTGTATCTGTATGGTCGATTATGGATGATGGGCCCTATTGAGTCATTTTACTCATGTATGAGTCTCATGATATGAGGCACACAGGTTTCTACAGGTTGACGGTGGTCAACGGGACCCTCAGGTTTTGGGGCGTCACATAAACTCTCAATTTTATTAATGCTTAAAACTTTCAGAATGTAGGGATAACAAAGCCTATGTCCATGCCCAAAAATACCAGAGAATAGAAACTAAATGTTGTACAAGGAAAGTAAATATTTAGCTAAAAACAAGAAAGGAAACTAACATACTTTTTCCTAAAGTAACACACTAAAAAAAAGGAAAATAGATAATTCTAGGATAAGGCTTGGGAATCAAATTAGTCGTAATCTAGAATAAATCAACAACAAATCAGCAACAAATCAGGAACAAATCAGCACCAAATAAGCTCTAAAATGGCAGCAAATCGGGAATAAATCATAACCAAATCAGCAACAAATCAAAACCAAATATGCAGCAAATTAGCTCCAAAATAGCAGCAAATCAACAAGTTAAAAACTCCTTGGCTCTTGGTCAAAGTCCGGATTTAATTTGATGACGTGGACCATCTTTGTTTCCTTTTTGGAGTTGAACACGCAAGCTTCTTCCACGTGGGCATCTCAGATTAAAACATGAAGGGCTTCTTTGAATCTCTTAGCCCTGGCTCGTGTCATAGGGCCCAATGGGACTTTAAGCGGGTCCACACTCCCTTCCTTAGCCCTACTTCCATCACTCGAAGTGAAAAATGATGCAAACCTTCATCTTGTGACTGGATTTTTTTTTTCCAATTATCAAATACTTGTTCAAGGTAAATGTGCAACTTTCTAAATTCATCAATTTTCCAAATTCAAAATTTCATGTCTACAAAAAAATTATTTCTAAATATCCAAATCTCAAAAAGTTGTTCAGAATATAACAATATTTAGAATCTCCCAATTCCAACTTTGAACTAATATAAAAATGAATGTTATTATCTAAGTGACTTTCTTAATTAACTTCCAAAACTCAACATTCCACATAAACATGAACTTATTAGTTCAACATGATCCAACATAAAATTTTAATAAAATCCTAATCACTCCTCACAGGTACTAAAAGTACCTGAAAAGATATCAACGAATAAGAGTGAACTTAAAGCTCAATAAGAAATACTAATACAGTTTCATGGATCAAAAGGTTTCCAATCATATAACAAATAGGAGATATTTTTCTTTTTTACAAAACTTTTGTATTCAAATGTGGTAGAACATTAAAAAATTTCCATCAAAACATTCTCAAATCCATTTCAAATTGATTTCATATCAAATATGATCCAAACAATTTCATATCAAATTTGAATATAACATTTTCATATCAATCTCAAAATCAAATACATTTTTTTCCTCTGGTAAACAAATATCAAATAGTGCCCAATCATGCGAGACTTTTCAAATGGTGCCCAGCCATGTGGGACTTTCAAATGGGTGGCTAGCCGCAAATTATTTCTTTTAAGGTTACACAGTATTATACTAGTACTAGTAACCTCCTAGCAAAACCCATAGAAATTTGGGGTTCAAATCAATTACATTTGCCACGAATTTTTAAGGTCGACTCTTTTATTCCTAGTTGACAAGGGCCGAATAGTGTCAACTATTATTTGCGGGGTTGGACTAACCAGAGTCAAATATTTCATTCAAAAATTCAAATCACAAAACATCATATCTCTACATTTTCTTTCATAAACAAAACAAATCTCAAAATACTTTCATGCAAAATCCCTATTTGATCCTTGGACCGTAAGAGAAAAAAATCAACTTTTTCTCATTCAAATTATATAATAGGAAAATAAATATATTTTTCAAAAAAACTATATAGATAATCTTTACGCAAAAACATATAAAATATTTTATTTGAGCTATATTATGTCTTCACCTCAAAGGTACTCAGCTTGAAATAGTGTCGAAAAAATTTCACCTCAAGGAAATATTTCCCTTAAAATAATAAGAAAGAAAGTATCATCATTACTTATTTATTCCTAAAACTTTCTTAATTTGATATTCTTAGCAATGGTATTATTTTTAACTTTCTAATCCATAATAATAAAAGTTAATGAGTTTCTAAATATTTTATAAAATTTGTGATTTATAAAATTTATTCTATCAACATGATTTTATTGTTTACCTCAAACATATTCACAAATTTTCAAATGGTAACTATTTAAATTAGGTAGTTTTTCAAATTTTTATAAAACTCATTGTGATGCCCCATTTCCCGGGGGTCCGTTGACAACCCGTTAGCTCGCGGAATATTCGTGGATGTCGGGTAACTCGACACCACTCCGTTGAGTCCCCTTTTTTCAGGACTCAAGACTTAATGAAAATCAGGCAGAAAACCTATGTCTCATGTCATGAGACTCATACGTGAGTAAAATGGCCGCATTGGCCTACACATCATATCATCAAAATACATCCCAACTATATTGCCATAGTTCAAGAGTTGATTACATCACTCTTAATACCAACATATATTAAAATTTAAAATTCCCCAATACCTGTTATACAAAATGAATACCAAAAATACAATCAGAAACTCTTCTAAAATACGGCCCCTCTAGTAAGCGTGATCAGTACACTCACATTTTTGAAATAGCTAGTCCTAAACCCGAGTGAAGCGTCTTTCGATAGTGATAATTTCCTAAATGGGTTACTCTCAGCACTAAGTGCACGTAATAAGCGACCCAAACAATCACTTTCAGTGAATGGTCTTACTTGAATGTCTACATGCCCGATCACTAATCTCGAGTCCTCTGACTCCCTCACATGCCCCACAAGCCAAATGCGAGGCAAAAATCACAGTTTCAAAACAAAAGCTTTTGTTCTCGAAAACTTACTACCACATTCGATTGAATATATTGAACAACCCTCAGGTGGTGTGGGTAATTCTCGAAGCGATCATGGAGTCCGCCTCGAGATGGCCATTGGACCCAACTCTCAAAGCGGTGTGCGGAAAATCTTCCTTGAAATTCCCTTTCACAACCATTTTCATTTTTCTTTCATTTCATGTCATGCCTCACACCTATCGTTCTAGAATTGCCCCGGTGCATATGGAATACGTATACCATTCCGAACAATTCATGCTAATATATTTTACATGTATACATTAACAAAATTTAATTAACATAATTCATATTTATTGATTCTCAATCCAATAACACCAAAATTGGCTCACATGGGCTAATAACAATCAAAGTAATTCATTTTGAACCACCTGACAACACAAAATTACACAGCCAATCACGTGATAGACACAGGCTTGCTTTGTTCACGGCCGCCTGATAGGGATTTTACCTGTACAGTTTGAGATTTTGGAGACCCGATAACCACGACATTCGAGGGCGTCGACAAATGCCCGTCCATTAAAATGACTCTTAGTAAAAGAATAAACAAAGTAGGAAAATCTCCCACAGCTATCTTGGGTTGTCGAACTCCCGCAAATCGAGATTCTTATAGCGTGGCCATGCTTGGGTAGAACAACGCTTCTTGCTCAGGCGAGGCAGGCCAGTCTCAGAGCAATAGAAATCTAGAGAGAAGTCACCTTTCTCTCTCAAGCTTAGTTTGGCGCTGTTTCTAGCGCTTTTTTCCAAAATGGTGAAGAAGAAGACTATTTCGCTCTTTTGTCTTATTCACTTACTCTTTTAACTTAATTCCCTCCTTGTCCCTTTAGTTTTGAATTTTGACATGGCTTGTCCCCAAGTCGTTCATCTCGTCGTCTCGGCTAATCATCTGACGTGTATTTGCGGCCCAGTGCGTGTAGTAGGTGACTTTGTCATCATCATCTCCTCTCATGGTATCTGGCCTTTCGACACCGGTCACGCCGAAAAGGCAGGTGGTTGTCTCGGAATTCGGCCTTAGTCGATGTGGTAGCTAGGTTTGATGACGATTCGGCTGTGAGTACGTTTAATTAAATAGGGATCTAGAAAAATTTAGTTTGGCCGAAATTACCATTTACCATTTTCAAAATTAGAATTTTCCCTGGTTTTACACTCGTATTGACTACGATCTTATTTCAAAATTTTATTATTATTTTTGTATCATAATCTAGACTCGTCTTTTACTAAAAGAAATATTATTAATAATATTCTATAAATTATATTATTATCAATAGCCATTCAATCTTATGTCCTAACAATTATCACACTTGACAACAAGCTATTATTAACATATCGTGTATCTTATAATTACTCAAAATTACCTAATCACATTTCCTTATCTAAATAAATTCTCAAATTTTAATAAAATATATACTTGCCAAAAATATGTTTATATGCCCTCAAAATATTTATCAAATACATATATATATATATATATATATATATATATATATATATATTTCTAAAACAAATCTTTGATATCTAAAACTAATATTATTTTCATATTTTTTTTTTCAAGCATCCATCATGACTAGAATTGTTTTAGGCATCTTATACCTAGGTTTTCAAGACCTACTTTATGAAGGTTTTTAGTCATAATATATATATTTTATTTAATGATGTTAATAAAACCAATATGTCCATTTTGGCTTTTTATTACATGCTCCCTTTTATCTTTCCAATTGAACCAATCAAAATCATGAAAAATTCCTCTTTTACTTTTCAACCCTAATTGTTACACATATGGTTTATCATCCTACAATTATTTATTTATTTTTAAACGCAACAACCAACACTTATTTGACTTTTCAAACTACACCTAAAACACATGTCAATATCTTGACAATTCCTCTTTTATTTTTCCACATCAGTAAACTGTCTTTTAAGACTTATTTTATTCATTCCTGCCTTTTCAATCAAGATATTGTTTCTTTCTTCAAGGGTCAATCTCTATATACACAAATTTCAAATTTTTTTTTAATTCTTAGATATCTCATATTTCCATTAAGAACAAACTTACAATCATGATACTAATCTTTTGTTCTAAAATCTAAATAAATAAATCAAAGATTTATTTTGAAATTTCTAAAAAAGAAAAAGCAGACCATCTAAACTATTCGAAATCATCTAATGGAACTAAAAAAATTATACAACCTATTCAAATTCAAACTAAATCATGTTTTTTCAAGGTTCTATTCAAAATCAAGGAAAAATAAATAAATTGTCGGATTTAGAAACGAAATACATAAATTAACTAAATAAAAGTTTTACCTTACGAACTCTCTTCTTCAACCCTAGATTCGACGTCTTAGGTGTTCCAAGATTCTCTTGAAATCACTACTTTAAACCCTAGGTTTGAAATAATTTAGGTTTCTATGGTTACCATTAGGGAAGAGGTTTTCTGAGAGAACACAAAAAATACTTTATTAATAATATATTCTTTTTTTTTATTTATATTTAGGGTTCCTTAGGAGAATTACCCTTATACCCTTATTTTAATTTAAAAGAATTATTATTATTTTTTAAAATGGGGTGTTACAACACATGTGCTCATGGTAGTTTGAATATGATCGTTACTTAGCAACTCTTCTACCTTCTCCCTTATGATTTTATTCTCCTTGGAACTCATCCTCTAATGAGGCACATTAGGAAGAGAAGTATATTGAATCAAATCTATATGGTGTTGTATGTTGCGCATAAGAGGTAACTATGTCTGTAGATTCTTAAGAATCACATCATCAAACCCCTCGACAAGTTTACCTCATAGAGATTTGAGCCCCTATTAAATCTCTATTTTCCTATACTTTCAAATTCACAGCCATCAAGTACACTTCTGGATCTCTTGTCTCTTGCCATAAGTGAGGATGGAGTCTGAACAATAGTTAGAAAGTTCATATACCTTGTAAAGCCTTGGGTTGGTGATGGAGTATCTTGAAAATCTCATTCTATCCCCTTTGCATTTTACTTAGTTTTTAATGTTTTTATGTTAAATAAGTTTCCTAATACTCTAAATGTTCATATTTATGATTAGGTTAACCATCTGGCAGTGTGAAATTGGAGTGAAAACAAAGTGAAAAAATGGAAAATCAACAAACACTGCTACAACATGCAGTAGTAGCTACTGTATTTTGAAAATTTCAGCTATAATATGAGCTCAAATGGAATCAAGCTTTACATGGATGGATTATACACTCCAAGAGCTTTCCAACGAGACCAAGTTTAGCGAATCAAAGTTTGGATGAAAAAGTTATGGCTTCGGGAAGTTGGGAGTGCAAAACAGGGAGTTCAGTATAAAGCACAAACGATAGACTAGTTGCTCGGGGGCCCATTATTAGGACGTTTGCTAATAAGCCCATTTTAGGGTCATTTTGAGTCCGATTTTAGAGCTATAAAATCCACAAAGCCTTAGAAACTAAGGGGGGGGAGGGCGAATGGATTTTGGACGCTTTTGGGGGAGAACAAGCTCCCTTTTGGTGGAAACACCCTAGGGTTTGTTCTTGGAAGAGGAAGAACACTTGAGGAAGAAGAAGATAATGGAGGAGAAGAAGGGAGCTTCAATGCCAAATTTGTTTTCTCTCTTTCATTTTCCATTTTTCTTTCTTTTGACGGTTGTTTTCCACTTATGTTTTAGTTAGTTTTCTTAGGGTTTAGATGTAGCCAAAGACATGTTTGTATGAATATCTCATATTTTATATTGATTGATGTTTTATTTCACATTTATGTTGAGTATTTCATTTGGATCTTAATGCTTGTGGGTATTTGGCCAATATTTACATGATTTGTGGTTTGATTCAAGATCTGAGAAGTAAGAGTTAAAATTAGACCATGGATGATTTACCATCTAATTATCATGAGATTAGGTGTGGTATTAAGATTTCAAGGGTTCAATTCATCCTTAGTTATGATGGTTTGAGGTAGATATGGAATACAACATTTTCTAAGGGTAGTGTGCGGATGCTTGAGAGAGATTTGAATATATATTAGTGATCGCCATCTTCATGATGAAATTGATTATTGATTAATTGGGTTAGGAGGTTCATAAATAATTGTTTAGGTGAAATCTATGTCCTAAGGCCTTTTAGTCTTATTTGAGTCATTCGTGCATGCCTAGATTAGTGTCTTGAATTTTTCTATAGATTTTCCATCATCCAAATAGAGCTTAGGCTAGATTAGAGTCGGTACTTAGAAACCCAATTCTCCATGGGAATCCTACTCACTTATCATTATATTACTTGAGGCGACGCGTGCACTTGCGCACATAGACGTACACATTTTACATAGCACAAATCGACATATCAGTTTGTTCTCACTTTCTAGTAACTGATTTCTCTCTACTAATCTTAAAAATTCAGCAATATATTCATTCACTCTCTTGCTACCATGTGTACATCTTTGATAAGCATAAAAAATATATTGTTCATAATCTAGAGGCAAAAATCTACCTCGTAATAATTGTTTCATCCTACATCATGTTTGAAACGAACCACGCCCCTCTCTCATCCTCATCTCCCTCAATCTGTCCCACCATACTGATGCTCTCCCTTTTAACCTATAAGCAACACATTTAACCTTTATGTCATCGGGTAACTTAGTATATTCAAAGGACCTACCTACCTTAGTTAACCAGTCTAAAAACCCCTCAATATTAAGATCACCACTGAAGTTAGGAATATCTACCTTTAGTTTGTATTCAACGTCTCCTCTGTAGTTTGGTTGCCATTGCCTTCCTCCTCTTTGTCTACCACGTGGATTCGCAAATTCACTAAAGTTAGCATCCTCATCTGAAGTGTCATCAAATCTTACGGTTGGCATTCTTTGATTTCATATTTTTTGAATGTGATTAATAATGGGTCTAGGACAGCTAATTCCTCTACCTTATTCTGTATCATCATTCCTATGCCCTTGTCCATTAATCCTCAATAACGCATGGAATTTAGTTTGTATTGTTTCCAACAACTGAGTTAAATTTTGGATTGATTGTTGTTTCTCGTTAATCGATCTCCAAACAACCTACAATCCCCGATCACCGTCTTAGGATTGATTGTCATCACTAGTACTAGTATTAATATGTCAGGTGGAGAACCGCTCACGATACCGTCGTGCGATTGATCCAATACCAATAAACGCATCTACCGATCCAGGATATCGATTCTCGTCGAGAGAAAAAATAGAAGCAAAGTTTTTGATTTTTTTGATAAATTGATAAAAGTTATAAAAATTAAAAGAGACCCTAAAACATCTATTTAAACCTAGGCATAATATGGGTACAATAGGAAATAAAATAATATTCCAAGACAATAATAGGAAAAAAATAATATTCCAAAGCAATAATAGAAAAAAAATATCTCCAAAAGCAAATAATGGAAATAAAATAATATCTAAAAAATAGAATATATCAAAATAACCAAAATAAGGATTTTTGGTTAATTTGATCCCTAATGCAATGACTCAGTTTATCTCTTTGTCTCTTTAGAAGTCTTGATAGAATGCATTAAGGTTGAGTGACAGAGATACCATGGTTTTAGTATATATAATTTAACGTCAAATAACAATTCCATATTTAAAACATTAAAATAGTACAAAATAAAAACAGTTAAAATATATGCTAAAATAATTATAAACTTTCAAGGCAAGTTCACTAGAGTATTGTTGCTGTTTAGAATGTCAATTCACTCAAAATTGTATAATATTTGATAATTTCAATTATTGTGGCAAGAAATTAAAATAAGGGTAAAAGAAGTTCGTAAGCAAGGAAAATGCTCAGCTACCAAAGTAGTCGGTATAGAAGTCCTGTGACGATATTTAAATTGTGGAAGAAGAGTATGAGAATCCAAACAAGTCATTTAATTGATGATGTCTTCTCTTTTGCCGCCACAAAAAGGAATTCCCTTATTCTAAATGCATATGGGTCTCTAATAAATAGACATGAGGCACATGGATGGGAATTGTCTTCATTCAAACTTAATATAAGGACAAGTTCTTTTTTTTTTTGTCACAAATATTTTCTTATTCAAAATTTTGCTTTGGATGAACAATAAAGTTATTCCAATAATCCCCAAAATAAGGCTGTTGGAAACCTGACCTTCACATTGGTATGATATATCAGGATTTTTTTTTGTCTTCATTACGTTTGAGCACACGTTTTATGTGAAGCACGATCTGTCAAGGACTCATCACATTATTTTGTTTAGCATGCCCATGTGATTATGCCTCTACCGACTCTATCTGAAACTGACAACCCACAGCTATGGGCCGCCAGCCCAATTGGTATGATATTATCAGCTAGTCTGAAATCTTCAATAGTTTTAATTTTAGAACCTAAAAGGCCTTATATCTACAGATATTATCGTCTTATAAACTTATAAGTCTTCTTATTCACAAATGATGTAGAGACTTTGGGTACACGTACCAGAAAGGCTTTAAAATGTAAACACAAATAAAAAATTTCTAGAAGAAAATTTGTTTCTGATTCAAATCAAACCCGAACGAGGAACTATCCTGTTTGCCTCTTTTCTTGCCACTTCAAATGGGTGAAACATTGCAAATGCTTTAGGTGTTTGAATTGGGATTTTATACTTTCCGAAAATCATATAAACAGTTACTACATAAACAGAGAAAGAAAGAACAAGAGGGTAATATTCAATTTCACCATAATACATATATAACCTCTGAGGTTAGACATAAATCCTGAGGATCAGAGGAACTTGTTCACGTATTGCTGGATGATCACTAATTTAGAATCTTGTACACTCGTTCTGTAGGATGAAAACTGTCCCAAAACATGCCCAGCCGTCATCACAAGTAAACAGTTAAATTTGTTATAGCATGCAACCTCTATATCAGCCACCATCCCACAGCATCCTTTATCCACTTCCTTCAAATCCTGGAAACAATTCAGAAAATCAAACTTTTGCCATGCCATACTTATGAATGAAAACCGAAAAGAAACAAAGCAAGAGGTATCTATATCGATGTATTACCTAATTTTGGGAGTTTTGGATGAGACCAAGCAAGGGGTTATAAATATCAATATACACAAATCTAGCAAGGAGGAAGTTGGTATTGAGAGAATCTAATTCAGATGAAAGCTTATCGTTGAATAGCTTGGATTCTTCGTTGATATTGTCTACACACTCTCTTTGTTTCCCTCCTCCTATGCTTCTCTGTGATGGCAGGCACCCCAACGGCGGTGCGCAGAAAACACCTATTCTTCGTGCCCTTAATCCGTACAATTCCTTTCAAATTTGTTTTATACAAGGATTGTGTGTTATTAAACAATTGTGTGTTAAGAATAGGAAAAGATAGAGCATGACAATCGAAAATTACCTTCAAGAAAGAAGAAGCCCAGCCTACCATAAGATCGGCATAAGTAGGAAAATCATACCGTCCTTTCCTAATGACAGAATATGTTTCGGCAATGTCATTACTACCTTGTACCAATAGAAACAGGCTTTGGCTAAGAATGGAGTTTGTTCCTTCTTCTCCAACCATATCTTTCAGCTTTCCTATGTACTCTTTGAACAGTTCTAATTGATCCGACAGTGATAAAACTTGCTGAACCAAAAAAGAAAAACAGAACCGAATGTGAATATGAAGATAAAAAAAATTAATTAATGATTAATATTTCTTTGAAGGAAGGTTTTTATGTACCGAAAGCTTAGATGTTAGAGGGTCATATCCTGAAGCACCTGAAGCGAAGCTTACACCAGTGAGGAGATCAGCAGGTTGAAGAGTTGGGTCTAAATATGCCGGCAATAGCTTCTTGATTCCCAATTCTTCGGCTGGGTGGTTCAAATTGAGACAAAATACTAGTTCATTATCCAAATTCCAAACAGTAATACCCAAATGTGTGAACATTGAAATAAATGTGACATAAATGTAAGTTGGTTTCAGTTGTATTCGGGGCCCCAGTAGATCATGGCGTTGTCTATTTCCCATTTGCTCCTTCAAAATATAAATATTTCTAATTGAAAGAACCAAAAGGAAGGAGATATAATTGCATGCAGGGAAGAGAAGTAGTAGGAGAATGGGACAGACCGATAAAATCGGAAGGAATTCTGCCGTTGGTAAATCTTCCGGTGGGTTTTCCTCCGTCGAAGTCCCTCCCATAGGGTGGAAAATTGCCCCTTGGCAATAGTAACAATATTGTTATTTGACTGCCAGGGTCCACGATCGAGTCTCCGAAAACTATCACTGCTGGAACCTTTCATTCTCTGGTAGCTTTACCAGGGCATTACTTGTGCATAAAATAATAAAAAAGGAAACAAAGAGCGGGACAGTGGAAGAAGAAGAAAAAAAAGAAAGCATTTTTATATGCTTTTCTTGGTTTTGGAACCTTGTTTAAGCTAATATAATAAGCCTAGAGAGGAGGTATTCAAGAATTTGTTCTTTTGTGTGTTGTAATGTTGTGTATCAGTGTCATATATAAGCTGCATAACATATTTCTAGACTGGCTAGAGATCAGATCAGACTCTCCTGTTTTCGACGTGCTTAGTGGGGTCATGCTATCATAAATAGTTTGTTGAATTATTATAGTTATTTTCCATTAATAGTAAAAATTGCTTGCAATTTGAAGAAAGACTTGAGTCTTTGTATATTATGAGCTGTGAATTACAAGTACAAGAGAAGGCCTTATATAGGCTAGGCTATACAACCCTAGGAAAATACAAATTCACGATCCCTGAAAATACAAAATAAAATCTAACAATATAATAATCTAACATCTCTCTCAAACTCATGGTGGTTTAAGAGGAAACCATTTTGAGTTTGGAAGAAATTCACTTCGAAAAGTTCACAGAATGGTTTGGTGAGATGCTTATTCATGATCCTCGGGAAACAGGCCCGAAGTGTGAGTGTACCATAGTAGATGATGACAAATGGTAATGATCAATCTCAATATGTTTAGTGCGTTCATGGAGAACATCATTGCCAGGCAATTTGAATAGCGCCGATTATCACAATGAAGTTTAGTTGCGGTGAGACGATCGACACGAGTTCAAGCGTAGTATTTATCGGTGCTCTATAATGCAGCGGTGTTGGAGCGAGCAATGACTATTTGTTTCTTGCTTCTCGAGAGATAAGAGATGCAGGAAGAAAGCGATATCCTGTAGTAGATCGGCGATCGAGTGGGATCACACGCTTGTCTGCATCCCAAAAATGCGAAGAGTTGATGAAGAATGTGAAGAAAAATGAAGACCATAAAATATGGTGCCTTTCAAATATCGAAGAATCCTGAGAACAACAGCATAATGAGGAGATCTAGGCGATATAAGGCGGCTGATTACATAGGCCCATAGGAAATATCGAGAGGCGATAACGATGAGATAGATTAAACTCAATAATTTGTTTGTAGAGAGTAACCTTGAGATAGTGATTAACCATCATGAGAATTGAGGCGGCAGTTATATACTCATTAGGTGTGTCGACTATCTTCTCAATTGTCTTGGCTCGAGAAATCGGATCAAGTATACTTGCTGAGTAAGATAATAACCATCTGCGAGAAGAAGAAACTTCTAGACCCGAGAAAGTAATTAAGAGTGGGATCTTTCATTTCCAAATTGGTACCAAGAAAGTGCTTTAGATGCCAGATATTTGCATATCATCACACAATAATCATATCATCTCAAAAAAAGAGCTGTATTAAAAGAATTGCCTGAAAAACCATGCTGAGAGATAGTAGAACTGAACTTTGCAAACCATGCTCGAGGAGCTTGTTTTAGACCATAAAGTGCCTGCCGTAGTCAAAACACTCTGTGAGGGAACCTCGAAGGGTGAGAGTAACTAGGAGGAAGCTTCATATAGACTTCCTCTGAGAGTTCACCATTAAGAAAAACATTTTTGACATCCATCTGAAAGAGTGGCCATTTGCGAGCCGTAGAAACGACAATAAGAGTCATGACAGAAGAAAGTCGAGCCACAGGAGCTAAAATTTTCTCATAATCAATCCCATACTCCTGAGTAAAACCCCTGGCAACAAGGCAAGCCCTTGCAATCCATGATGCCATCTGATCGGAGTCTTGATCTTATAAACCCATTTACAGCCAGATGCGATTTTCTAGAGGGAATCGACCGGATCCATGTTCGATCTTATCTTGCAGTGCATCCAACTCTTCTTTCATAGCTTGCTGCCATAAAGGGTTAGAGGAAGCCTCATGAAAAGTCTGAGGTTCCTGGAGAGAGGCAAGAGCAGAAAAGCAATGAAAGTCACGAAGGTGAGAAGGAAGAGTAGTTACTCGATGGGAACGGCGAAGTGCATGAGAGTCAGAAGGACCAGCAGGATCCACAGTTGGGGCAGTATCAGTGGGCACGTTGATGATCGGTGTGGGAAGCTCATCAGATGCATGAGAAGGAACATCAGTAATAGAAGGGGGAGACTCCTCAGGAAAAAGGTCAGGGAGAGGATCAATAGAGGGAATAAGGGAAATAGGAACATGAGGTAGTTGGTGAAACATTTTGTGTTCCCAAAAGACCACATGTCGAGAAACACGAAGACGTTTGCTAATGGATTCATAACACCTATAACCATTTTTACCAATTCCCTTGCGAAAACAACACAAACGAGAATGAGACTGAAGTTTGTTTCTTTCATGATCATGAAGAAGAACAAAACAGACACATCCAAAGACTCTAAGTAAGTCATAGGAGGGAGAAGAACAAAAGAACATATCATAAGGAGTTTGATTCTGAATAATGGGAGAAGAACATCGATTGATGGTGTAAACGATAGTAAGAGAATCTTCCCCCCAAAACTGAGAAGGGGTAGAAGCGGCAATAGTAGTAGCATAACAACATCAAGAATATGACGAAGTTTGCGCTCAGCCCTGCCATTTTGCTGAGAAGTGCCTGCACAAGGGGAATGAGGAACAATACCAAATTGATGTAGAATAGAGGTAAATTCATGGGCTTTATATTCTTGTGCATTACTCATATCGAAAACTTTAAATGGTTTTAGAAAGCTGTGTTTCAATCATTTTGGTAAAGTCAGTATATTTGATGAAGTTGACGATTTTGAAGAGATAAATTCAAGTATATCGGAAAAGTATCCTAAAATAACAAAGTAACGTGACTCCTTTGGAGTAGAAATGGGAGAGGGCCCGTACATCGGAATGAATAAGATCAAAGAAGAAAGAGCATGAAAACCTTTGTTATTAAATGGTAAAGCAGTTTGTTTGCTAAATTGACAAAGGCATCTGATCGAAACTCTTATTTGAAACCAAACCTAACAAACCCCTAGAAACTAGTTGACAGCCTTAGAGACTGATGCATGACCAGGCGAGAATGCTATATGAAGAAGTGCTCACGTCACGAGATGGCGGGGAAGCGAGAGAGGCGAGGAGGACGAGTAAATGAAGAAAGATGGGCTCAAACAACCTTGACCTTACAGGCGGTCCCAACGATCTCCCATTTAAGAATCCTGCACAACCACACCAGTAGAGGTAAAGGTTAGAGAAAAACCAAGTTCAGTGAGTTGCCCAACAGAAAGAAGATTATGAGTGAGTTTGGGAATCTGGTAAACATTGGAAACAGATAAGGCTAGTGTAGAGACGTTACCTAGATGAGAGACATGCATAGGAGAACCATTTGCAGTGTATATGGTAGGGAGAGAAGTAGAAGTGTGTGGTACATCGGGAGAAGAAGTCATATGATTACGACAAAGCGAGTCGAGAAGCCATGTAGGAAGAATTGCACGTGTAGTAGAAGCAGTGTTGGATGCACTAGAAGATAGAAGATGAACCTGATTAACCATATCTTATAGATCTGCTATAGAGAGAGATGAGGCAGGACCAGACTTGGAATGGGAGTCCATAGCTGATAATTAAGACTAGGTCAAAGCTGTAGTGTTTTGAAGAATATGTTGATGAGGGTAACAAGTTTCAACATAATAACCTTTGTTATTACAAAAACTGTAGATAAGAAGAGACTTTTTATTGTTATGTCATCTGACATTATTCCCGTTGCCTTCGGAAACTTAGGTAGGTGAACTGATAGAGGGAAAAATAGGAGTAACAGTTTGCGGAACAACGAATGGAGTAGTAAGAGCCATGGTTTGGATAGAAATGGGTTCAGTCTGAAGATAGGTCTCATTATCAACTAACTTATGAATAGCTTGTGGGAATTTGTTAGTGAGATCTGATGGAGAATGTGACTTGTAATTCAGGCTCATCACGAAGCCCCATTAAAAACTGAAACAGTCGTCCTTGTTCACGGTGAACATAAACCAATTTGGTGTCGGAAAGAATTGGGAAGAAGCTGGTTCGGATGCAATTAGTGATTCTAAATGATTTGGTCGGGCATGATATACAATGATTCGCTTACCTGGTTCCTGATGAATATGATAAAGTTCGCGTGTGAGCTTAGTACGAGCACCCTCGGTCGACATCTTAGAGTAACAAGTAAGTCTAAAACTGCTGGCAATATCAATGTTGCCAAACTCATCAACAATGGATGGAATAGATGTATTACGAAACCAAGTGATGATATGATGAATAGCACTTTCCCAATCCTCAATCCAAATGGCATAGGCAGAATCAGTTTCTTTGCTTTTGCCATCTTAGGACAGAGCACTTCTTCTCTTGCTTTATGGCATTCTCGCCTTGGTCATGCATCTATCTCTAGGGTTAAACAACCAGTTTCTAGGGGTTTGTTAGGTTCGGTTTCAAATAAGAGTTTTGATTGTATGACTTGTCAATTTGGAAAACAAACTACTTTACCATTTAATAACGTGTTTTTCATGCTCTTTCTTCTTTGATCTTATTCATTCGATGCGTGAGGCCCCTTTCCATTTCTACTCGGGTGGAGTCACGTTAGCTGTTATTTTTGTGGATGATTTTTCCAGATATACTTGGATTTATCTCTTCAAAAATCATTCTAAACTTTATCAAATATATCATGACTTCACCAAAATGATTGAAACACAATTTTCTAAACCTCTCAAAGTTTTAAGATATGATAATGCCCAAGAATATAAAGCCCATGAATTTATCTCTATTCTACATCAATTTGGTACTGTTCCTTATTCCTCTTGTGTAGGCACTTCTCAGAAAATGGCAAGGCTGAGTGCAAACTTCGTCATATTCTTGATGTTGTTCATGCTACTACTATTGCCGCTTCTACTCCTTCTCATTTTTAGGGGGAAGATACTCTTACTGTCGTTTACACCATCAATCGGTGTCCTTCTCCCAATGTTTAGAATAAAACTCCTTATGATCTATTGTTTGGTTCTTCTCCCTCATATGACTTACTTAGATTCTTTAGATGTGTATGTTTTGTTCTTCTTCATGATCATGAAAGAAACAAACTTTAGTCTCATTCTCGTTGTGTTGTTTTCTTGGGTATGGAATTAGTAAAAAAGGTTATAGGTGTTATGATCCCATTAGCAAACGTCTTCGTGTTTCTCGGCATGTGGTCTTTTGGGACACAAAATGTTTTACCAACTACCTCATGTTCCTGTTTCCCTTATTCCCTCTATCGATCCTCTCCCTGACCTTCTTCCTGAGGAGTCTCCCACCTCTATGTCTGAGTCTCCCCTTTCTATTACTGATGTTCCTTCTCATGCATCTGATGAGCTTCCTGCACCGATTATCGACGTGCCCATTGATATTGCCCTAACTGTGGATCCTGCTAGTCCTTCTGACTCTCATGCACTTCGTCGTTCCCATCGGGTAACTACTCTTCCTTCTCACCTTCGTGACTTTCATTGCTTTTCTGCTCTTGCCTCTCTTCGAGAACCTCAGACTTTTCATGAGGCTTTCTCTAACCCTTTATGGCAGCAAGCTATGAAAGAAGAGTTGGATGCACTGCATAAGATTGGAACATAGGATCTGGTTGATCTCCCCTCTAGAGAATCTGCTATCGGTTGTAAATGGATTTATAAGATCAAGACTTGATCGAATGGCATTGTTGATCGCTACAAGGCTCGCCTTGTTGCCAGGGGTTTTACTTAGTAGTATGGGATTGATTATGAGGAGACTTTTACTCATGTTGTGACGCCCCAAATTTTCGGGGGTCATTTTTTTCATACAAGAGTTCAAATGTGCTTCTACTTTTACATACCCAAAATATATGAAACTATATTGTTCTAATATATTTTTACAAATACTGATCAAGGCCTGGCAGGCCTCCTTCGCCTCCACTGGCCTCGAGCACCGTCTTCTTGTGTGCACGAAGGGGTCCCACGACGGGAGTGAGCAAAGCTCGATAGTAATAATCTCTACAAGGTCTCCGCTAAGTGCCGCATTACAATGATGCATAGAAAACACATTCAAGTAAGATGCCTACATGAATGTGATGTATGAATGTCCTCATGCCCATACCCAGGAGTCACTCAGAGCTCCCTCACCTACCTAGGCCAAGTGTGAAATACCAACCGTCATTTGTTCCTGATGACCTTTATCAAACAGAACTTTTTGTTTTCTTTTAAAACTTTGTAACCCGTTGGAAGGCCTCGATGCACATTTGATTTTGTCTGTGCGTGTGTTTATGCTGTTGTAGGCCCGCAGTTTTTAGAGTTTCACCGGACGCGGCAGCTGCGCCCAGCATTTTACGAACTTGCATCGCGGGAGTCCTGTCTGGCGTGGAATAAAATTTGGGTCTTTCCTTACTGAGATCTACCCCATCTTGCTATGCCCAAACACACTTATATTTATTTCCCTTAGTTTCAAAACCGTTTGACTCATTCGGACTTTGTCCATTACGAGTCCATCAATCCGTCTGCATTACCACGACCCATAGCGAGTGGCCCGTGACACCCCTAACCCGGTGCCGATCCGCACCATGCACTCACACCGTAATAAATGCGATGTCTTCGTGCACATCTGGAAATGCTATCATGCAGTTGCATATACATAATCACCCATGCACATATTCATGCATATTATCCATGCTTCGTGTTAAGATTTAGCATGCCTGTTGAAATGTCATCTGACATATATCAACATGTCATATTCCTGCGCATGTTACTCCGACTCAAGCCATGTCTGACACATATCAACATGTAATTACAAAATTTGCATGTTATAAACTAAAGCCATAACACACCATGGCAATAGCACTAACATGCCTGATTGGACAATGTCCTCCACAGGAACATGGCTGCAATCTTGACTCAATGGGCTTTCCATAGGTCAAGAACACCGAATCGGAGTTCGGACCCGAGGAAGTTATGACCTTCGAAGTTGGAAGTCTGCATATTCATGTCTCCTGGGCAGCCTACCTTACTTAGCCGGACGGCCATTTTAAACGGCTCCGACCTGCGCGCTTCAGTGGTCCCGTTGGAAAGCTTACTCAATGGGCTCCATGAAGTCGATAACACCGTCGGAGTTCAAACGAAGGAGATATGACCTTAGAAGTTGGAAGTCACGCCTTGATCAGTCTTGACAGGCTGACTGAGCGACGAGCTGCACTGGAAGTGACGAGCTCGGTCTAACGCCTCAGTATGACATCTTCTATCTCCTCAGGCATACAAATGTATTCTTGACTCAATGGGCTTTCCATAGAGTCAAGAACACCTCAAATCGGAGTTCAAGCGAAGGAGATATGACCTTCGAGTTGGGGTCATCTGGCGATTAATCTTAAACGTGACCCTTTGTGAACGCATTCCGCGTGCTTTGTTTGGCGACCCTTGTTTTGACCCGCTTTTGGGCGACCAGCATTTGGACGACCCTTTGTTCCGCCCGACAACTGTTTAGCGACCCTCTGGGCGACCTTTGTTCCCGTCCGCTGTTTGTGACCCCTCTTGGGCGACCTTTACATTCCCGTCCTTTGTTTGTGACCCCTCTTGGGCGACCGCTGTTCCGTCCAACGTTTAGTGACACCTGTTGAATGACAAGCATTTCCGTCCAGCGTTTGTGACCCATCTTGGGCGACCGCTGTTCCGCGTCCTTTGTTTGGCGACCCTCTTGGGCGACCTTTGTTCCGCGTCCTTTGTTTGGCGGCCCTCTTGGGCGACCTGCCGACAACGTATTTCCGTCCAATGTTTGGCGACCCCTCTTGGGCGACCGCATTTCCGCGTCTTGTTTGATGACCCCTCTTGGGCGACCTTTGTTCCCGTCCGCTTTGTTGTGACCCCTTGTTTGGCGACTGCCCGTTTAGTTGTTTGGAGTAAAGACCATAACTTGGTCTGAGTCAGGTGAAATTCAACCCAACATCAAGTTCATTGATGGGGCTACAATTATCAGAAGGATTCACTTCCAGATTCCTTTTATTTCTGACCCAAAAAACCCCTGTTTTAAGGTCCGGCTAATTGACTGAATTGTAAAACGACCCGACCAGATTTAATTTGGGTGACATCATTAAAGGACTATAACTTAGTCTCTGAGGTCCCAGGTAAATTCCAAAATCACTAACATCAGTTATTGTTGAGGCTACAATGATTATCAGAGGACCCACTACACCTCATTCCATTTCTTTCCTATCAAAATCAGTTCAAAGTCCAGTTTGTGTATGCACCCTCAATGTAGCGACTTCTCACATGGTGCAAAATACAACTAACATTCCCCGTGGGAATAACCTGACACCACACACAGCCCTTAGGGTAAGCAACCAAAGTAGGAAAACCTACCTCTTGGAGTTTTGTCCGCAAACTCCCAACTCCAGTTTCTATCTGAAGCCTTGTGCGTGAGGTTGAACTCTTCCTCTTGCTAAAGCTTGGCCCAGTCGGTGATCGTCGGGAGATTTAGGAGAGAAGGTGGAGTCTCTCTCTCTATCCTCTCTCTTTTTCTCTCCCCACGGATCGATCTTTCCTCTATTTAGAGAGCATGTTCCTCCTAAGCCTCTTGACACCTTCGCTTTCCACTTGTCTCTAACCCACATTTCCTTCCCACCTAAATTCCTCATACAAAGCCTATCAGGAACCACTGGCATCCACTAGCGTTTCCTCATGCGAGACTACTTTCCTTGAATACGTAGCTGCATGCATCCATGGTGTGGGACCTCATACCACCTGTCATTACTCGTTTGTCCGTTGAAATCGTACAATTCCCAGCCCAATCTCGGAATTTGGCCAATCGACATGGTAGGCCCCAGATTTCGAGACGATTCCAGCGATGAAGTCTGTTTCCGTCATCAGAGACCTAGAAAATTCTGGATTTTACCAAAATTATCATTTACCCTTTTGAAATTAAAAATTTTCGGGTTTTACATGTGAAAGCGACTTTCTTCTATCGGATAACATTGTGGTTTTTGTGGCTGCCGATGACGTCTTTCGATGGATGTCAAAATGCACTGTAATGGTGAACTCTCAGAGGAAGTCTATATGAAGCTTCCTCCTGGTTACTCTCACCCTCCGGGTTTCCCTCATAAAGTATGTCAACGGCTGACGTGGCGTAGTCAGCGGGCACGAGTCAGTGGGCAACGGGCACGGGCAACGAGTGCGATGGACTTCAGGTGGCGCATGAAGGCTTTTCTGGCGACCTGTTGCACACAGGTGTGATCGACTCGACAAGTTCTACTCCAGAGTGGCTGCTGGCTTTAGTTTTGGAAACTGCGAAGGAAGGAAACAAGGATCACTTGTGGTTTTTACCTGCAAAAAACAAGTTGAACGGTGGCAAACGGTGGTGTTCGCCGGAAAAGGAAGCTATTCGGTGGCTATAATGCCTAGACCGTGAGACCAGCGGAAAAATAAAAATAAAATCAAAGAACTTGCTCTGATACCACGAAGAAAGACTCGAGTCTTTGTATATTATGAATTGTGAATTACAAGTACAAGAGGAGGCTGTATAGGCTAAGGTATACAACCACTAGGAAAATACAAATTACGATCCTAGGAAAGGAAATACAAAATAAATCTAACAATATAATAATCTAACACAACCCAGAATAAGAAAAAAGAGCCGGCAATTTGAAAGAACTAATACCGATTACTTAAAAAGTAAATGTGGAATTAAGTTGATAATTGCATTGGATTATGTATAGCTCTTAATTAGCTAGTTTAATATATCAATCAAGGGTCTTTTTAGGTTAGAGTACTTGTTTAAATTGCTTACAATCCAATTCATAAATATGTATCTATACTTCCCAGGAATGATTAGAAGGGTAGGATGCAACTATTATCAATCAAACAAATCATTTGGATTACCGACATTTGAAATCTCATGCATGAAATTTTGAACCTCATATATAGGACATTGATGTTTGAACATTATACATAAGACATTTGATGCACATAGGATAATCGAATGTTGTGCAATTGTCACTCAAACCTCATGCATAGAACATTCAAACCTCATGTATCCCAATTCAAATTCTACTGCTAAGTGTGAATTATGTTAGTATTTTAGCATGCATTTTATGCATATATTGAGCTTTCAATGCTAAATTCACACCCTAATCGTTCAAATTTATGCTAAATTGCCTCTCGACTTGTATTTTGTAGGTAATGAATGTAAAGAAAACAAAGTAGCAGAAATTATGAAATAAAATGGAGGAAATTTGCTATTGTAGAGCTCTTGTTGCGACATCAGCCTTGATGTCATGACATCATGACTCGTTGCTGAAGATTTGTTTGCAATGATGTTGCGACATCAACACAGTGATGTTGCGACATCAGAACTCTGTTGATGAACCGAGCTTTCTCCTTGCAGCCATGTCGCGATATCATCACCCCTACTGATCATCACTGTTTTCATGCTGCACTGATGTCACGACATCATACCCTGTGATTTCACGACATTATTAGTTCGGCCTACCTAGAAAAACTTACTATTTTTAGGCCCTGTTAGCGGCCCATTTTTGAGGAGAGCTATTTAAGCTCTCATTTCTAGGGTTTTAGGGTTCAAACTTAGAGGGAGAACACACCTATCTAGGGTTTCTCCCCTATTTTTCTGAAATACATTAGGGTTTTGATTTTTGAGTATTTTACTTAATATTTAGATTAGATTATGGAGATTCAACCTACTGGGGAGACATCCTTTAGGAGACCTCTAAAGATTTGAAGATTAGAAGAAGAAGAAGAAGAGAAAATATTGAAGATCATCAACTTATTAGAGTTTCTTCTCCTCTTTTCTTCATGTTTTCAGTTTATCTTGTTTTGAATCAATTCATAATGATGTTCTAATTTAGTAGCCTAGGATTTTGATTGTAATTTAAATATGAACCTTATATTAATGTGTTGATTTTTTTAATCTCTTTTGTCAATTGGTTGTCAATAATCTCATTGATCCATGTTTGTGCTTATTCGTATTGATTCTTAATCACCTTCAATATGTTTTGTGACCTGTTACAAGATTTGAGAAGTGAGCAAGAGGTTAGACCTAGGTGAATCAACTTAATTTACTGGATAATAGAGATATTAGCAAGAATTATGAGGCATAATTGAGTTTCCTTTTCTTTAATGCATCACTGAGGCCTAGGGTTAAGCTAAGAAGCAATATACCTGGTATTGGTTGGGAGATCATTAGCTTTCGAGAGAGGCTAATGATTAATATTGTGAGGCTTGCCTTGAGCATGTGTTCTAATTGATAATTTGAGGGGAAATTCATCTTAATATTCTGGGATTATCCATTTAAATCAAAATCCTAGGGCCCTTTAATCTAGTAGCCTTTTCCCTTAGAGAAGTCTAATTCTGTTTTTCATTAAAGTTAGTCTATAGTTGGTAATATTAGAATTCCACCTTCTTTGTTAGCTTGAATATAAGAGAAATTGTCCTAATTTCAGTAGTTAACACCCAACTCCCTATGGTTTGATGTCCGGACTCATTGAGTCCACTATATTACTTGTAGGCTCATATACTTGTAGATTAAATTACATAACATAAAAGGTATAAGTAGTTGCTTGACAAGTTTTATTGCTCATTGCCAAAGACTAGTAATTTGTGTTAATATTGATACTAAAGTAATTTCTCTTGTACTTCACGCATTTTGTTTTTCTTTGTTTGTTTGAGCTATTGTTAGAACTTTTGACATTTGTTCCCTCTCTTTGCTTACTAAAATTTCAAGCACCATTTGATTCATGCGAAAGTTTGGTGACAAAGATCTAGTACCCTTGGACCCATAATTAGAAAGAACAGTGAGACGAATTAGAAAGGACAAGAAAGAACGAACTAAATTTGAGCAACAATCAATGGAGAATGTTGAAGGTTTTAGAGAAGGAGAAGAGGTAGATGTCCAATCTACATGCGGGAAAGTGTACCACAACCAGCCCTTCCTATGGAGGAATTTGAGAGAGCATTGAGAGATTATGCTCTCCCTCTTGCTGGCTTCCCACTGGTGATTAAGCGACCAATTGTACAAGCAAACAACTTTGAAGTCAAGCCTATAGCCTTACAATTAATTCAAAACATTTAGTTCATGGGATTTCCAAATGAAGACCCCAACACACATATCTCTAATTTCTTAGAAGTGTGTGATACAATGAAGTATAATCGAGTGAGTGATGATGCAATTTTCCTAAGAATTTTCCCATTTTTATTAAAAGACAAGGAGAAGCGTTGGCTAAATGCAGAGCCTCCCGACTTCATCACTACTTGGGATGATTTGGTGCACAAGTTCCTCTCAAAGTTCTTCCCTTCGGCAAAAGCGGAGGCATGGGATCGATACAAAGATCTTCTCAAAAAGTGTCCCCACCATGGATTGGAAAAATGGATGCAAGTGCATCATTCTACAATGGTTTGACTAGGACTACTAGAATGCTCTTAGACGCTTTAGATAGAGGCGCCTTGATGAGTAAGAGCGTGAATGAGGCCTACCAATTGTTGGAAAATATGGCTTTGAACAATTGCTAATGGCATAGTGAAAGGTTAAATCTAAAGAAACTAGCTGGAGTTCATGAGTTAGATGTGTTTAACAATTTGGCGGTTCAAGTTTTGTTGCTCATGAAGCAACTCCAATTTACCTAGCTACAAAAAGCCCAAGCTGTGTGGCAAATGTGATCCAAGCACCCCCTCCTTCATGTGATTTTTGCAATGGTCCCTATCTTAGTTCTGAATGTCAAATAGGAAATCTTTATGGGCAAATGAGTATAGAACAAGCCGAATACTTGAGTAAATTTCCTCAACCCCAATTAAACCCATATTCAAACAACTTCAATCGGAGTTAGAGGAATCATCATAACCTCTATTGGATAAATAAACCAATGCATCTAATGGATCAACCTAAGCCTCCGCCCCTTAATGAAAAGAAAGCAAGTTTGGAGGAGACCATGAGTGAGTTAACCAAGTTCCAAATGGAATTGAGCAAGTTTCAAGCTCAATTTGTTAATGAGACAAGAACTTCTCTCACTAATCAAGCCACTCAACTTAGAAACTTGGAAACTCAAGGGTCAAATGACGACCATGTTCAATTAGAGGCAACAAGGCAACTTACCTAGCACCTCAGAGGTGAATCCGAGAAAAGAACATTGCAAAGCCATTACTATTAGAAATGGAAAAATAGAGGAAAAATCAGTCTAAGCCAATGATGAAGAGAAATCAAAGGAGAATGATGAAAATTCTACAGAGAAGCTAAAAATAGTGTTGGAATTGCTGAAAAAGCTGAGGAGCTATTGAAAAATTCAGCAAGGAGCCAAAGAAAGTCGAGTTGAAGACTTCTTCAAGGGAAGATACTCCAATTGTTCCATATCCTCAAATATTGAAGAAGAATAAGTTGGACAACCAATTTGGCAAATTCATGGAGATTGTCAAGAAGCTCCACATTAACATTCCATTTGCCGATGCATTGGAGCAAATGCCTTCTTATGCAAATTCATGAAAGAAATCATTGCCAAAAAAAGGAAGCTAAGTGACTATGAGACTATTGCTCTTTCCGAGGAGTGTAGTGCTATCCTTCAAAGGAAATTGCCTTCAAAACTAAAGGATCCAAGGAGTTTTACAATACCTTGTTCAATAGGCAATTCAATTTTTGAAAAAGCTTTATGTGATCTTGGTGCTAGTATTAACCTATTGCCTTTGTTTATTTTCAGGACACTTGGTTTAGGAGAGGCTAATCCTACGACTATTACTCTTCAATTGGCAGATAGATCTCTCACACACACTTGGGGTATTATTGAGGATGTGTTAGTAAAAGTAGATAAATTCATTTTTCCTAAGAATTTCATAGTCCTTCACATGGAAGAGGACAGGGAAAAGCCTATTATACTTGGAAGACCTTTCTTAGCTACCGGCTGAGCCCTTATTGATGTACAAAAATGAGAACTCGGATTGAGGGTTCAAGATGAAGAGGCGACTTTCAATGTGATTAATGTAATGAAGCATCCGATAGAGAGCGATAGTTGCTTTAGATAATGTTTTGCAAACCGGACTGGACCGGCTAGTCCGATGGATTGCCTGATCTATTGTACAGTAATTAGGTTGATAGCAAAAATTGTTTGTTAATCAAATTGGGTGAGAACCATTCGAGCCAGGTGGTGACCCAGTGAATCGGGTGAACGTGAGCCAGGCGGTTCTCAACGAACCCGGCCAGTTCGCTCACTTTTTAATTTAAAATGATATCATTTTGATACTTTTTACATCGGAACGACATCATTTTTCTTAGGGCTAGAAGCCTCATACTTGGCCATTCATCGCCTTCGAACTTGATCCCTTTCGAGGAGAACCCATTTTCTGCTTCTCTCATTTACGGACCATTCCTCCAATACCCCTCTCCAACTCTAGCGTTGGTGAGATCCTCCGTCACTGAGTAGAACCGGCGGGATTTTGTGTTTTCAACGATTTCAGCGACATGAATTTTTATTGGCGACAACAAGTATGAGGTCGTTTCCTCTTCGTAATTTAATAAAACTTGATTTGAGTGATCTTTTGTCGTGGCATGTTGCTTACTTGATAGTCAAAATTCAATGGATGTCGCGACATGTAATTCCAATGTCGCGGCATGTCGATGTTGTCATATTTCTTTCCTCCTTCAATGTCGCGGCATGTAGTTCCATTGTCGTGGCATGTCACTACTTAACACCCTGGATTCATCTTGGATGTCGTGGCCTTCGATTCCAATGCTGCGACATGTCAGTGCTTATGCTCTCAGGTGCTTTGTCTTCATTCCACAGCATGTGGCTTGATGCCGCATCATTCGAGTGATTCCTTGCCTTCCCTTGCTTATTTCTTGCTCTAAAATGTTTGTCCTTCATTATGATTTCTGCAAAATGTTTAGAGAGGGGAATTATGATAAATTTACATGATCTAGGTGTGAAATTCTCATCAAAAGCTCCAAATGAATATATAAGACATGCACAATGGTATGTAATTTCACACCTAACAATCTTCTTGATTTGAGTCAAGCTAAAATAACCTCTTTAGGTTTGAGTGATCTGGTTGAATTGGATTTGAGAATGCATATTTTTATTCTTGTGTGTTCAATTTGAAAATGGAAACAAGTTTCTCTTAATGATCTTGTATACAGAGCATCAAAGACTTAATGATCTTGTATACATTCATTACAATTTGCGGCATAAAAACCGGTATAAATATTTTCTTAGTTATTTTGAACATCAATTTTATTTGGATAGTTATGAATAGTTTCATGTTTTTCATTTTTAGGTTCTCTGGCAGAGAAAAGAATCTATGATCTATTAGTTCACGCATGTATTGATGAAAGCCAGAGATTTTGGGTAATTGATGAGGATGAACCCGGGAGAACTAGATATTGAAGAGTGGAAAATCTTGTATGGGAAGGTCTCTTCCTACCATAGAAATTGACTCGGAATTCAGCAACAAATTGGTTAGTAGAATTTATAAATTTATCCATTTTAAATTGTTGTTATTTTCCTTTATAAATGATTTCTTATTGATACATATTCCTTGTTTTGTAGAAGAAGTGAACGATGGTGGCATGGCCTTAGAAGGAGTTGATTTGGAGAACTTTAATTTTCCATATACACAATTTGACTTTTCACGTCCCGATTTCCAAAATGAATGAAGACATGTATTTATATTTTTATTCATTAACTTATTAATATGAAAAACTCTTAATGTTGACATTTCATATCTTGAGTAACCATGTAAGTATTGTGGTTAACATTTCTATTATGGATGATGTTAATAATTCCTTATGTCATTGATACTTTATTACTCATTAGAATAGTAAGGTTATGATAAATATTATATTGATTTACATTATGGAAATTATTTTCTTATATTGTATTAACAATATGATAGCCTGTGATTTATATAGGTAAAAAACTTTATAGAAATGATTAAGAAATAGTAGAGATGTTGTCAAAAATTTATAAAAAAATTACCATTTTTATAGTTATTTTTAATTTTAATAGTATAGAAATGATCTTTTTATGATGTCACTGATTCGATCAAGGTTCGACCAGTGAACCATTAACTGGTAACTTTTCCAATTCAGCCTCCGGTTCGGTTTTTAAAACATTGGCTTTAGAGTGGACATTGTTAAGGCTATAATGTCTAACCAAAAAGGTCACATTGATCCTTTGGAGACTAGCGTTGTATATGGAGATTCTTCTGATTTGGTTGATGAGGAAGCAAAAGATTATGTGATGTGGATTGACTCGTTTGGGCCGAACAATAGAAAGTATTTTGAGAGTGTAGGATCTAGTCCTACCCGCCCCAACCCTTCAATTGAGAAGCCCCCAGTTCTTGAAGAGAAATTGCTTCTGTCTCACGTTAAATACGCCTACCTTGGCGCTACTTCCACCTTACCAGTCATTATCTCGTCTTATCTTTCTTAAGTGGAAGAGGAAAAGTTGTTAAGAGTGCTTAGAAAGCACAAAGAGGCAATTGGATGGTCTTTGGCTGATATAAAGGGGATTAGACTATTAATGTGCATGGATCGAATACTCTTAGAGGATGACAACAAACTTATCATTGAAGCCCAAATACGACTTAACACAACTATGAACGAAGTAGTGTGAAAAGAAGTCTTAAAATGACTTGATTGAGTGATTTATCCCATTTCAGAAAGTCCTTTGGTGAGTCCGGTCCAAGTCTTGCCAAAGAAATGTGGGTAATGATGATTAAAAATGAGAACAATGATTGATCCTAACAAGAATGGTAAGTGGTTGGAGGATTTGTATTGACTATAGGAAGTTGAACAAAGCCACTAAGAAAGATCACTTTCCTTTGCCATTCATTAATCAGATGTTGGATAGGTTGGTAGGTCATGAGTTATATTGTTTCTTACGAATATTCTAGCTACAACCAGATCACTATTTCCCTTGAGGACTAGGAGAAGTGATGAGTATCTTAAATACTCATTTCATCCCCATGTTTTTCTTAGGTTTTAGTAGTTTTATGAGATAAATAAGTGTCAAAATGCTATTTTTTCTCAATTTTGTGATTAGGCCAACCATTGAGCAGAAATGAGCAACATCAAAGAAAAATTGGCAAAGTCATCATGCAGTCGCAGAAAACATGTGATCCTTTTTCAAGGGTGATGTCCTTCTATAGCTCCCTCATTGGCATGGGTAGATTCTAGACTCTAAGGGCTTTCCGTAGACACCAAGATAGAATGATTCAAAGTTCGGATGAGTAAGATGCAATACCAAGAAGTGAAGGAGACGTAAAATGATGGATTTCAGAATAAGTGGGAGTGCTCTCATGCTTTAATGTGAGTCCACTCAAGCTATAGTGTGAGCACACTCATGCTACAGCATGGATGCTCACGCTTTAGCATGGTTTGGCTGCTTTTCTTCCAGTAGCTCCCCATTTATCCACACCACAACATAGATCCACCATGCTATAGCATGGATGTTTGGGCCCATGTTTTGCCGAAGCCCATCTCCTTTCTTTTTCTCGGTTTTGGATTTATAAGAGAAGGAAATTAGGGCTCTTAGAAAGGGGAGTTCGTGGAGGCAAAGAGAGGGGTTCTCTTAGCTGCAACGAGGGAAGTCCCTTTGGGTGGAAACACCCTAGGGCATAGCTCTCTTTGGGGGAAGCAAGAAGATTGAAGAAGATGAGGAAGATTTGAAGAAGAGATTGAGCATTTCATCTTCCATATAGGTTATTTCTTCTCCTCTTTATGTTTTCTCTCTTTTCTTTAGTTGTATTTCTCCTCTCCATGAGCTAATCTCATTTTCTAGGGTTTTTGATGTAGTTTGACAATGAACTATGGTGTTATGCTTTAATTTGTAAATCTTTGAACCTTGAATCTCACTATATTAAATGTTCTATTCTAGTCTTCATGCTTGTTGATGATTGATCTCCATTAACATGATTTGTGACCTAATTTGAGATTGAGAAGTGATAATAATTAGGTTAGACCATGAATAGAGTGTCATGTTTCACCATAGAATAGGGATATTTGTGGGTTACATGTGGCTTTATGGATTCTAATGCTTAATGCATCCTTGGTTATGATGGTTTGAGGTAGAGATACATTATAACCTTTTCCAAGGGTAGATTGTTATTTCTTGAGAAAGAATAGCATGTGCTTAGGTGAAATCCACCATTAATATATGATTTAGGCATCATTGGGACCATTTTGAATCTAAATCATGGGAAATTGTTAGATGAAATCATAGATCTGCTTTGTAGTGCATTTTCACTTTGTATGTTAGAGACTTTAGTTTAGTTTTGTTTTCCAATTCAACTTCACCTTTGTGTTAATCCAAATAAAGCTAGGACTATTCTAATTTCGGTAATTAGTAGCCTAATTCCCGTGGGAACGATACTCATCACTCATTACTTTACTACTTGATGCGATGCATGCACTTGTGCACATAGGCGTATACATTTTACATAGCACATTTTGAGCTTATTAAGTTTTTGGCGTTGTTGTTGGGGATTGGTGCTTTTACTATTATTGATACCAAATAGTCCTTCTTTACTTTGGATTTAGTTACTTTTGTTTTATTTTCATTTTCTATTTTACTTTGGATTTGCGTTTTTGTTTTATAGGAGCTTAACTCATTATGGATGCTTTCACTGATTCAACTACTCAAGCCACTCTTGCTAATTTATTAGCTTAAGTGAATTTTCTCACGAAACAACTTCAAAATGCACAATTTTACAAATGCTGATTTTGAGGCCAGTGATGTTCAAGTATACCCTCCCTTGTTTAGGTATTGTAATGGGCCTCATATGAGCATAGATTGTCAAATAGAGAATCCATTTTACACAGTAAGCCACCCTGACTTCCACAAGGCAAATCTAAGTATAGCGGAAATGGCTAATGCTCATGCCCAAATTCATGGAAGATGCTAGAAAAAGGTTAACGAAATTTTCTTATCACCATTGAAGAGAATCCTTAAGAAGAAGATTTGGAAGTTCATAAGAATGTAACCTTGAGAATTGGGGGAGAAATTGAAGAGGTAAATGAAAAAGAGGAAGTTGAAAAGGTTGATAAAGAGTTAATTGATCAAATGAAGAATCTAGAGGGTGACTTCTACAGAAATAGGAAGAAGAATGAAGAAGGCGAGACAATTGGAGATAGCTCCTTAGGCATTTTATTGCAAGAGGGTTTCAGGTGAAGGCATGCCATATAGTTTGGAGTGAAAAAGCCCGTAGTTTCATGGCATGAGATTAAGGGAACCTCCATTGTGGACATAACGATCAAATCATTTGAAGAGGATGTGCTCAAGCTACTAAAAGGGCACTATTACTCCTTCCTAGAGAAGGACAAGGGCAAGAATCCTCAAGCGTTCCATAGTTGGTAGAGTCAAGCTGGACTCGAAAAACGGAACGACTTCTTGGGGCTTTCAAGAAGCTTAGCTGTGTTTCCTTTTTCCCTTTTCCTAGTTTTTAGTTAGCTTTAAGTTTGTTTTTGAATAAATTTCGTGCTTGATCTTGTTTTGTTTTGTTTTAGTTGTGATTTTTAGGTTTTTGGAAGTCCTAAAGTTGGTTCTAAGGCAAAAGAAACTAGATGATCTAACTTGATCATCTTCAGGGGAGTCCTCTCTTCCTCCTTGTTTTTTCATGATCTATTTCATTAAGGAATTGTTTTGTTCAAGTTTAGGGGGACAAATTGTGATAGAGTCAGATTTGGATTTCCTTAGTATCTTGTGTTATGCATGTTTGTGTTTGTGTTTAGTTTAGTTTGGTTAGTTTGTTGAATTTGTATTTGCATGTGCTTTTTCTTTCTTTCTTTTGGTTGTTTTGTGTGTCATGTGAGTTGGTTTGGGGCTTAGTAACTGTTTGGAGAATGCCTTGACATTGTGCTTCAAAAGTTTGTTTATTAGGCCAAAACTTGGGATACCATCATATTTATGTGATCTAAGATTGAGTGTATCTAGGGGTTGTGGGAGGCTTGGTTGTAGAGCCTTCGTTTTTTTCAAGGAACCACTTCTTAATGGAACTCGTGCACACACACACACTAGATCTCATTTGTACACAGAGGTTTCAACCTCTTTTTCTCAAACTAAACTTACCTTTAGTGACCTTAACTTCCATAGTGTTGGGACACCTTAATAAAGAGGGCCAATGAGTCGAACATTATCAAAAACAAAAGAAAAAATGAAAAAATGAAAAAAAAAAAGAAAAGAAAAAATATGAAAAAGAGATAAATAAGTGAATTGTTGTCGAACCAGGGAATAGTTTGAGGGGCCTTTGAAAAGCATGCCTAAGCCACTGGTGAGGTCATTGACTTCATTGCTCGTTACATGGGATAGAGGATGGTTTAGTCTTACAGTAGATGCTTTGGTTTTCTGTTGGTGTTAGAGGTGTGAAGTTCAAGGGACTTAATGCTCGATGCCTTCTCTTAGTGGGGTGTCATGATGGATCCCAGTACATGGACACTTTTCTAGAGCACCTTAGCATTGCATACTTTCTAATTTCGATGTAAATGAAAGGTGTGTTTTAGCTGTTTTTGTTATTATCTTTTCGAATGGAGTAAGGTTGAGTTTGGTTGAAAGAAATTCATTTGGAACCTCCCAGTCTATATTTGAGATCTAACATAACATTTTCACTGAGTTTCTTTACGAAGGGTTCATTGAGAAATTGAGGACAAATCTTGCCTTGATCACCATGCACATAGAGGCCTTATCTTTAAATATTTTAAATGTGTTGGGATCCCATGTAAAACTCGTGAAAAATTTACATTTAAATTTTTCAGAAAAAGGGAAAAATGGTAATTTGCCGGAATAGTCCTGGAGGAAAAGCTGGGATTTTCTAGATCTTGAATGATGAAACGTATTTCACCGTTGGAATTGTCTCGCGAAATCTAGCACCCTAGTCGAATTCTGAGACTATAGAAATTTCACGTTTTTCGAGACAACGGGTGTTGGGTGACACATGGCATGTGACACGTGGCAAAGAGCTAGTAGCAAGAGAGACACGTGCAAGACACATGGCAAGCCATGTAATCCATTGCTGCATGAAGGATTGGTGTAGCTGGAAGTGACATGTGTCATACACATGGCATGCCACATGCATGCCATGTGGAGGTGAAATGGCTCATGGATTGGCTATATATATGGACGTTCAGTTCAGTTCGTGGAGGGCGGAAAGGGAAAGGAAGGAAAGAAAAAAGAGGGAAAGCCAAAAGGAAGGAAGAAAAGAAAAGGAGGAAGAAAAAAGAAGAAAGAAAGAAGGAAAGAAGGGAAAGAAAGGAAAGGAGGAGAAGCCGGTACCAATGTTGCGCGGGGACGGGAACCGGACAGAAAAGGACTGCAGGCGTACTCACGGTGGGTTTCCTCCTACTTGATTGGCCCTTCGCCCGAGGTGCCACGTAATGGCCTAACGGTTTCGCCCCATTTCAGGGTGAATTTAATATGTGTGTGGTTTGGTTGCTGTTGTGTGATGGTCAAAGACCGATTCACAGGGTTTCGGGACTGTTCAAGACTGAACACTGTGTTCTGGGACAACAAAATCCTGAGTAGAATGGCAAACCCTATGCCCAAATTTCCACACACCCTTGCGAATTGGCTGTGTCATCTTTGGACGGCCATAACTTTCTCGTCCGAACTCCGATTTGTGCGTTTTTGGACTCTACCGAAAGCTTGTTGAGTATAGAATTTAATAAGATGAAGTGATCAGCCAAAACATGGTTTGAACATTGGGCTGAGTCACGGACAGTTGAGGAATGGTCTGTTATAGTTTTCGGAACTTCTGTTTTCGGAACCGGTTTGTATCTGAAATGCCTGGGGCTGCGTATGGCCTGAGCAGGAAATTGTGTGTTGGATTTTTTGTGTGGTATTGATAAAGGCTGGACTTTCTAGACTAAGTCCAGATTATTTCCGAGGCCAAGCATGGCCGGATTTATGGGTGGGAATGACTAATGTATGTTATTGCTGTAAATTGAATAACATGTTGAATGTGTGAAATTATGTAATATATGTGTGATAAAAATGGAAATAATTATATGTATTAAATATAATTTATCCATGACACTTGACATGTAGTGTAATAGATATGTTGCATGTGACACGTAGCGTACATGTAGGCATGAAATGACATGCAATGACATTTGCATTGCAATTATGCACGGGACATCACGTCGAGTCGGGTGTGAGTGCATGGTTGAGGTCGACACTATATTTGGTGTTTGACAGTATGGTAAATCGACACTGTGTTTGGTGTTCGATGTATGTCATGAGGACATGGTTAATCGACACTGTGTTTGGTGTTCGATGGTGAGCTCAGTAAAATGGGACAATGTCCAAATTGAGGCTCATGGGTGCATAAAAATAATAATAATAAATTTCGTGTGTTTGGGTGAAGCAAGATGGGGCAGATCCCCCCCCCAGGGTGAAAGACCCAAATTTTATTCTTAGTCATACATATGTATCTAGCGATGAAAGTTCACGAAGAGTCGGAAGCGTCAAATCACTGCTGATTGAGACCCGGAAATTAGGGACCGAAATAAACACACGGGATTTGATAAATTAAAATTAGAGGGTTGTCCAATGGTTTAAATCATTGGGTGAAACACCAATGACTTGTTTTTCACACTTGGCATATGCAGGTGTGAGGGAGTTAGTGAGGACTCAGGATTTGAGTCATGAGGGGAATACTGCATTCATGACATGTAGACATTCAGGTACAGCAGAGAATAGGTATTTGAATGCGTGTGATTGTATGTATTTTGGCATTGCATGCTGCTCTTAGGTGGGGAGTAGCCTTGGTAGGAGATATATCTACTGGGCTTTGCTCACCCCGTCGTGGGACCACCCTTTCAGGTACACGAGAAGATGGCGCTCCTTTGAGGCTGTGAGTATGAAGAAGGCCGGGTTGTGGCCTTGAGAAGTATTTTTGTAAAATATATTAGAACAATCTAGTTTTAATATATTTTGGCATGTAAAGATGTAAATAGGTTGTACATCAAACTCTTGTAAAATATAAATTTGTATATTTCTCAAGAAAAATATATAAAGAGCGACCACGAATATTTCGAGGTTGTGAGTTGTCCAGCCGGACCCAGTTTGGAGTGTCACGACATGGTATTTGAGTATCACGGACCCCGGTTTTAGGACGTCACATCCATATGGCTATCTTGTTTCCATAGAACTTTGTCATGGTATTCTCGAGCTTGTTACTAGCACCATTGGCACCTCATATATATTTTAGTGTTTTGTATATATGTATGTTTTTCCTTCGCTTGAGAACTAGCAAAGATTTAAGTTTGGGGGTGCGATTTGTATCTTAAATACTCATTTTATCCCCATGTTTTTCCTAGGTTTTAGTAGTTTTATGAGATAAATAAGTGTTCTAATGCTATTTTTTCTCAATTTTGTGATTCGGCCAACCATTGCGAGAAATGAACGAAATAGAAGAAAAATCGGCAAAGTCATCATGCAGTCACAACAAACATGTGTTCCTTTTTCCTGCGTGATGTCCTTCTATTGATCCCTCATTGGCATGGGAAGATTCTAGAATTCGAGGGCTTTATGTAGATACCAAGATTGCGCGTTTCGAAGTCTGGATGAGTAAGATAAGACATCGGGAAGTGAAGGAAACGTAAAATGACGAATTTTGGAATAAGTGTGAGTGCCCTCACGCTTTAGCATGAGAACACTCATGCTATAGCATGAGTGCTCTCACGCTTTAGCATGAGCACACTCATGCTACAGCTTGGATGCTCACGCTTCAACGTGGTTTGATTGCTTCTCTTCCAGTAGCTCCCCATTTGTCCATGCCGCAGCACAGATCCACCATGCTATAGCGTGGATGTCGGGCCCATGTTTTGCCGAAGCCCATATCCTCTCTCTATTGGTTTTGGCTTTATAAGAGAAGGAAATTAGGGCTTTTAGAAGGGGGAGTCTGTGGAGGCAAAGAGAGGGATTCTCTTGGCTGCAAAGAGGGAAGTCCCTTTGGGTGGAAACACCCTAGGGCATAGCTCTCTTTGGGGGAAGGAAGAAAATTGAAGAAGAAGAGGAAGATTTGAAGAGAAGATTGAGCATTTCATTTTCCATATAGGCTATTTCTTCTCCTCTTTATGTTTCTCTCTTTTCTTTAGTTGTATTTCTCCTCTCCATGAAACTAATGTTTCTAGGGTTTTTGATGTAGTTTTGACAATGAACTATGGTGTTATGCTTTAATTTGTAAATCTTTGAACCTTGAATCTCACTATAATTAAATGTTCTATTCTAGTCTTCATGCTTATTTGATGATTGATCTCCATTAACATAGTTTGACCTAATTTGAGATTGAGTATAATAATTAGGTTAGACCATGAATAAGTGTCATGTTTCACCATAGAATGAGGATATTTGTAGGTTACATGTGGCTATGGATTCTAATGCTTAATCGTCCTTGATTTATGATGGTTTGAGAGTAGAGATACATTATAACCTTTCCAAAGATAGATTATTTATTTCTTGAGAAAGAATAGCATGTGCTTAGGTGAAATCCACCATTAATATATGATTTAGGCATCATTGGGACCATTTTGAATCTCATCATGGGAAATTGTTAGATGAAATCAAAACCCTAGGCTTTCTTGTAATTGCATTTTCACTTTGTATGTTAGAGACTTTAGTTTAGTTTGTTTTCCATTTCAACTTCACTTTTGTGTTAATCTAAATAAAGCTAGGACTATTCTAATTTCGGTAAATAGTAGCCTAATCCCCGTGGGAACGATACTCTTCACTCATTACTTTACTACTTGATGCGACGCGTGCACTTGCTCACATAGGCGTATACATTTTACATAGAACATTTTAAGCCTATCAAGAAGACAACATTTACTTGCCCTTATGGTACCTTTGCATTTAGGAGGATACCATTTGAGTTGAGCAAATGCTCCTGGCACTTTTCAACAATGCATGATGTGATATTCTCTGGCACATGGTGAAGAGGTCAATTGAGATCTTTATGGATGATTTTTCAGTGGTAGGAGCTTCATTTGATGATTGCCTTAGCAATCTAGTGTTGAATGTGAAGGAATGCAAGAGACGAATCTGAGTACTCAAGCGGGAGAATTCATTTCATGGTGAAGGAAGGCATTGTTTTAAGCCATAGAGTATTTGAAAGGGTAATGAGGTGGACAAAGCAAAGATCGAGACAATTGAGAAGTTGCCACCTTCCACTTCAGTGAAAGGAATCAAGAGTTTCTTGGGCCATGCGGGTTTTACAAGAGGTTCATCAAAGATTTCTCTACAATATCAAAACCTCTTTCAAGTCTATTGATGCATGGAGTCCAATTTTGTTTTGAGAATTGTATGATCGCCTTCTCTACACTCAAAGAGAAACTAACCTCCATACCCATTGTCATAGCTCCGAATTAGGAGCTCCCATTCAAACTAATGTGTGATGCAAGTGATTATGCAGTGGGGGCTATTTTAGGTTAGTGGAAGAACAATGTTTTTCATGCCATTTTCTATGCTAGCAAGACTCTAAATAAAGCACAATTGAATTATGCTACCACTGAGAAGAAGTTGCTAGAGATAGTCTTTGCATTTGACAAGTTTTTGCCTTACTTAATTGGTAACAAGGCCATAGTCTTCACAGATCACTCGACTATAAAATATCTAATGACAAAGAAGGATGCCAATCCTCGCCTTATAAGATGAATTCTTCTATTGCAAGAATTTAATGTGGAGATAAAGGATAAGAAAGGGTTGGAAAACTTGGTAACATATTACCTCTCAAGGTTAGAATTGCCAGACAATGAAGCTTCTCAAGTGAATCCTGGAAGAGCAATTTCTAGCCTTGTCCAATCTTTGATTGGACTCCGTAGCTGCGGATATCGTGGTACCTGATTCTTAGGAATAATCCTTGGACCCAACTTCTCAACAAGACCAAGGTTCATTTCTTGAATTGAGGCATTATGCTTGGGAGGATCCCATTCTCTATAAGATGATTAGAAGATGCATCCCAGAGAGTGAATTGAGAGCCATCATTCTCCTTTGTCATTCTTTAGAGTGTGGTGAACACTTTAGTGGACAAAGGACAACTGCAAAGGTGTTGCAATCAGGATTTTACTGGCCTACCTTATCCAAGGATGCTCACTCATTTGTGAAAAATTGTGATAGATGCCAAAGAACATGAAATATTTCAAGTAAGAATGAAATGTCCTTGAATTCAATTTTGGAAGTAGAACTATTTGATGTTTGGGGTATTGATTTCATGTTTCCATTTCCTTTCTCTTGTGGTAACAAATACATACTCTTGGCGGTAGACTACGTGTTTAAGTGGGTGGAAGCTATCCTCACTGTTACTTGTGAAGCCATGGTGGTGATGAAATTTCTCCGCAAGCACATCTTTTCACGATTTGGAACTTTTAGGGAAATTGTGAATGATGAAGGGACACACTTTTTTAATAAGTTGTTCGAATCACTTTAGTCCAAGTATGGAGTAAGACACAGTACAACTCTTGCCTATCATCCAAGGTAATGGCGAGTGAAATTTCCGATCGGGAATTTGTTGAGTCCTAAAATCATCTATTTTTAATCCATTTTTCTAGCATATTTCTAGAAGTTTATCAACCATTTTAATGCTGAATTATGGAATATTCACCAACTTTGTGTTTTGTATGTTTTAAATGAAAAAGAGACAATTCCAGCAAGAAAAGCAGAAAAATTGGCCAAGGAAAAAATCTATGTCGCGACATAGTTTCAGAATGTCACGACAAGATCTCAATAGAACCAGCAGAAGTTATGTCGCAACAGGAAGCGTTATGTCGCAACAAAGATCAAGCTGAACTCAAGCCAAAAACGAAGATTGTCGTGACATCTCACAACTTCTGTGCGACCTGATATGAGAGGTGGTGATAAATGTTGCGACAAAGTAGTGAGTGTATTGGGAACATAAAGAAAGTCGAGAAGACAAAACTTTGTCTTGACATTTCACAAATATGTTGCGACGCAAAGAATTGAAGATGGCGAAAAGCTCTCGTGTGAAAGACAACTGCATCCGCGACATTAAAGTTCAAAGTCAGCATTGAAAGGTAAGAAGACTTTGTCGCGACGAGTTTATGTCGCAAATACAACATAAGGTTGAGGTGAATTTTACAGCAAAGGCCCCATTTTAATTATGTGACAAAAGTTGAGAAGAATTATCGAAAGAATGTTGAGATGCAAAAAAGTATGTCGCGACACAATGAAGAACTGAATGCAGAAATCTTTGTCGCTACAATAATCAAGCAATGGCAATAGAGTTTCGTCTCAATAATTAAAAGAATGTCACGACAATAAAAGATGAAAAGTAAGAAATTTCTGTCTCGAAAAAAGATGAAGAGGAGTGAATAGAAGACTATCGTGACACAATGTATTTTATGTCACGACATTTCAAACTTATGTCGCAACATTGAGCAAAGATGAAAGACAAGAAGTTTTGTCGTGACAAAGAAATTTATGTTGCGACATTTTTCACTAGTAGCAAAGAATGACAAGTTGGTTGCAACAAAGTTTTTATGTCGCGACACAAGACACTCATGTCGCGACAATCACTAGACAACTTCAGCAGAACTATGTCGCGACATTGTCAAATTATATCGCTACAGAATCCAAGAAAGCATAAAACCAGCCGTGATAAACGACCACGATAAAAGTTGGGAACAAAGATAGTAACTATGTCGTAATGAATTTTCTATGTTGCGACAAAGCAATTAGTGGGCTACCAAAAGTACGGGGATCATTTCAGCCTTGAAGTCTGACCCATCATTTGAAATCTATAAATAGATGCATTTAAGGCAGTTTGGCAGAAAGTAACCATGGCAGACTTGGGTAAATTTAGAGACTATTTTGTATATTATTTTTCATTTATTTTATTTTATTTATTTTTCGTCAATTTTGTTTTAGCTTAGCATTGGATTGAACAGTGAACTAGTGTGAAGCTTCGAGCTGGGTTCATTGTAAAATTTTAGTTTTCATTACTGTCTGATTTGAATGGAATTTGGAAATTTTATGGAGTTCATTTATTTCATTTCGCTTGCAATTTCAATGAATTTTCCTTATCAGTTAGTCACTGTTATTTGTAATCCAGTTTGGAAAGACTGAGCTCCATAAGGGAATGAATTGATGTTAATTATTTTTTTTTGCTCAACTTGAAAGAAGGTCATAGTTCGAAATATTGTATTTATTTAATTGGTATTGTTCTTGAAGCTACTTATTCGAGTGTGTAGTGTGTACCGAAGAGCGTATCTTGTATGATTTTCAGGAAGCCCTCGAATAACATAGAGATGGAGATTCAGCAGAGTATGGAGCAGTTGCCAGGGGTATGTTAGACTAGTATTGCGAAACTACGAACTCTAAAGGTGCCCGGTGGGTCGCCCAACTTACTCATGGTGTAGGGATAGTTGGACTGATGTATCGATTTAATTGATCAAAGGTTTCTCCTCTATAGGATGAAAGGATCTTGATCCCGTGTTAGCATAAATCTAATCAAGGGGATAGAGAATTTTATCAGATCGATCAGATGATGCCAAATTCAGTTGGAAGACTTGCAATATCACGTCTATAAGGCGAAATTACGCGATTCCTAAGATTTGAGTGTGAAGTGCGAGGAAAAATACCGAGATCTTAGAAAGAAGTTTATATACAAGAAGCTGATTAGACTCATGAATCAGAAAGGAACATGGATCTCTAATTAGTGAAATGTATGGTGTATGGGAATCAAATTATACTACATTGCATCTTTAGTAAATTCGACTTTTTCCAACTAATGTTTTGAATCATGAATGAAAATAATCTGAGGGGTGATAATTGTGCACTTAGGTTTTATTTCCAGTGTTTTCTTTACTCAATGAACTCTCAAATCCCACTTATATTAAATTCTTATTATATAATATTATAATTATGATTAGTATTATTTTAGTTTAGTTTAAACAAATCATTTTTAAACATTGGAGTTCAAATAGTAAGGATCTTAAGTAGATGTGGTAATTGATCTTTTGATTTATCAGCAATCCTCGTGTGAATGATATGTGGACTTAAATCCACTTTTATTATATGTATGATTTGTGCACTTGCAATGATCTAGACCAAAATCAATTTTTAATGGATCCCTTTCACGAAAGGGCTAAACACATATTTTTATCAAATTTAGTCAACCAAGTTTATGGCATTTCAGCTAGGGACTGAAAAGTATTTTGGATGGAATTGATGATTACTTCATCGATTTAGTCTATGTGCAAAAATGATTGACATAAATAAAAAAAATCTTGGAGAAAATTGTGAATGTATCTAGGAATGATTGGATGGAAAAGATGGATGATGCATTTTAGGCGCATCAAACAACTTTCAAGACACTGATAGGGACATCTCCCTATAGGTTAGTCTTTGGGAAAGCATGTCATCTCTCGGTGGAGCTTAAGCATAGAGCTTATTAGGCAATAAGGAATTTAAATATAGACCCAAGTGGCAGGAGATAAGAGGCTGTTACAACTCAATGATCTTGATGAATTTCAGCATAAGGAAAGAACCAAGGCATGGTTTGACAACCACATAATGATAAAATAATTTCAACCGGGGCAATAAGTACTTTTCTTTAATTCTAGGTTTGTTTCCGGGAAAACTCAAATCAAGATGGTCTGGACCTTTTGTTATTACTCAAGTGTTCCCCTATGGAAGTGTGGAATTGGCACATCTGGAGAAGGGAAACTTCAAGGTCATGGACAAAGATTGAAGACATATTTTGGTGGAGTAGAAAGTGCAAGAAATCACCATTTGAAGGCACCATGAGGGGTATTAGAAGTTTGAGTAGTTGTTTCATCATTGCCCAAGTATTGTATTGCAACATCGAATGTCGGGGAATACAAGATAACAACGTTAAACTAAGCTCTTCTTAGGAGGAAACCCAAGCATTGTGAGGAACCCTTTTCTCTTGTAGTTTATCTTCTTTATTTTTTAATTCATTTTTTTTTAATCTGCAATATGTTGATGTGTTTGTTTAGTGTGTTATTTTGAGGTTTCATTGAAATGAGAGAATAATAGGAAGACCATTGTGAATTTGAACCACGAGAAAACGAGATGAAATGGCTATGGCATGTTTGTAATGAACTTTGAAGAAAAATGGGAATCTTGGGAAATTTGAGAGCTGAATTGATTTGGATTTTTGACATATGAAAATCCAAGTAAAGTTCAATGGTAATGAGAGTAAACATGATAATCAATGATGTTTTGAGGCATTGTGGAAAAATTCTAAGACAAAAGAGGAAATTTTCAAAAAAATTAGTGATGTCGTGACATCCCTAATTGATGTTGTGACATCATCAATCTTGTCGAGAAGAGATATCTCTATGATGTCGCGACACCACCCTGTCGATTTCATGACATGCAAAATCCTATGAAAATATTATCTTTGTGATGTTGCGACATATATTTCATTATTTTGCATGTTCTTTGCAATGTCGTGATATCACATTCTTGATGTTGAGACGCTATAACTTTGTTTTTCTTGACCTCTCTGTGATCACGCGACATCACGGCCATGATGTAAACATTCACTCAATTTTTAGTAAATACCAAGTTACCTCTCACTTGATCATTTCACTGCATCTCCTAAAAGTCTTCATTTCCTTCTCCCTCGTTTTTCTAGAAAACCCTAGACCACACCTCCCATCTCTCCCATTTCTTCCCTCCCTCTCACTTCTCTAAATCTCCATCCCCTTCATCTTTCACCATCATTTCCAAAATTGTAGTTTCCACTAGCAGAGGGAGAGCGGCTCTTCGAGTTCTTCTCTGAGATTTCAGAGTTATTTTGGGTTTGTTTAAGGATTTGTTTGGTTTGAAAAGATCTATTGAGTGGTTTGAATTTGTTTGAAGGAGTTTGAGCATTTTTTCGAAGAACAAGAACATCAAAAATTCCTGAAAGAATATCCATGGCTCCGAAGAAGTGAAAGACTAGTTAGAGGAAATCGGCAGCTCCCTCACCCCCTCAGAAAGTTCACATTCTACAAGATAGAAGAGTGGTACAACACCATCAGTATCAAGCCATTTGTCTTTGAAAGAGGGTTCCCCAACACCTACTTCAATTTCTTAATCAATAGGCAGGATTGGAAGAAACTGTGCGAGCATCCACCCCTCAAAGTTGCTCCAGTAGTGTGAGAATTTTACACTAACATTATTGATAGGATTGGCTCGATAGTATTCATGTGAAGAGTTTGGGTCCCTTTCGATAGCGCTACCATCAATAGAGCCTTCGAGCTCAATGAAGAGAATAGTGAAGAGTTCAAAAAGTTGTTTAGGGAGCCTAACTATGTTGAGGTTCTAAAGGAGATGGTAACCGGTGATGTAGTATTGAAGCATGTTGCATCAAATAAATGTCCTCCACGATCTTTGAGAGATAAGGCCTTACCTATGCTATGATAGCAGGATACAAGTTCAATGTGGGAGATGTCATCGAATGCTCTATCTTGGAATTAGAAAATAGTAAAGCCCTTCCCTATCCCTCTCTTATTACTAAGCTCTGTTTGATGGCAGGGGTTGATATTTCAGAATCTAAGGAGAAGTGCCTTCCAATGGTCACTCTCCCATTACTAAAGGAAAAGCAAGGATCTCATCCCATCAGGCCAAGTGTTAGTCACTCTATTCATGACTTAAGAGATGAAGACGAAAGGGAGGCAGTGTTGAAAGACTCAAATAGCAAGGAGGTAGAAGAAGAAGAAGAGCCAACCCATGATGGTATAGAGTAAACTAAAGAACTGGTCAATAACATGGCCAAAGGACGGGTATAAGTACTCGAGACTGCTCCAGGAGTAATGCAAAGCTACGATTTGGACATCACGAAGTCATAGATAAGCGAGATCGTTGGCTGAGCCAAAGAGCTAGTAGAAGAGGGCAAAAGACACGATTACTTGGCTGCATCATGGCACATGGTATTAGAGTCTGAAAGCACGCACTCATCGACTAGACCATCGAGTCCACCTCCAGCATACTGGCTCCCATTTTGATAGCTTGCACCACTAGTAGGGGACTCTCATTCAAATGAGGACATGCCAGATGCACATATAGGGTAGTTCGTTGATCCCCTTTGATTTTATTTGCACTTAGCTAGGGCAACGCTTATTTTAAGTTAGGGGGCATGTTTTCCCTATGTTTGAACAATTTCTATTTCTCTTTTTCTCACACACTTTAGATTCTATTTCCTATCTTTCTTCTTCTATCTCATTTGGAACTGTAGTACTTATTTTGCTAATTTTTCAGTTTATTTGGGTGTTAACAATTCAATTGTTTAGTTGAGTTTGTTTAGATGTTTTATAATTTGCTTATATTTTGATGCATCCTTAGATTATGATTGATTTATATGGTATGCTATGTGTGGATAAATGAGTATTAATAGAGTCTTCATGCTTATCTCTACTTGTGGTTGAATGTTTGGAGATTATTGAGCTACCATTTAGGTTCTTTTTTTTTATCTTTGGTGCATCACGTTTCAAAAATCCATAAAAATTTGCAAAATTTTGAAAAATTCAAAAACATTTGTAAATAGTGAAAAAGTTTTGTTTTGTTGAGCTTGTTTGGGGACAATAAGTGATGCCTATGAGGATAATTGATCGAACCTTTCTCTCATAGATAGAAATTTAGAGTTAGTTGAGTTTAAAGCATAATGATTTGATCATATGGTTGGCTACTTAGCCAAAAGTTCTTATTACCTAGAACACAAGTCTTAATACCCTTTTTGGTCAATAGTGCTTGGTTTAAAGAAGAATTAGGTTATCTCCATCTCATCTGATCCCTTAAGACTCTAGGACTTGTTCAATTAATATTCGAGGCGAAATTCTAGGCAGCACAACAATTAGAAGATGATACAAGCCATCCTTGGATTGGTTGAGTCTTTCTAGCTAACCTTTGTATGCATGGAACCATAGTCACACAATTTGAACCATAATAGCCATTTTCTTTCTAAAAACCTAAGAATGATCATGTTAAACCCCTCTCATGAAATAGCCTTAAGTCAAAGAACCCTAGTTTGCCCTCATCATGCAGTCATCAATGCAATATCTTGTATACATGCAGTGTAAATTTGGAGTTTGGTTGAAGCATGTGTGCTGAAAAGTGTAAATCAAAGGAGGTTTGATGTGAATAAGAAAAGAAAAGAAGCAAAATAAAAAAAATAAAAAAAATCAAGGAGTAAGTTTGACCCCATAGCCTTCTTACCTTGATTGACTAAGTCCTAAGGGGTGTTTCAACACCTAGTACCCTAAGGCTAACTAGTCTGTGAGCTACTGATCTAAAGCTCGTTAAGGGTAGGTAGAAAGTTCAAAGGGGTTGAACATTGCACTACTCTATACCTTGTGGTGAGAAACAAAAAGAGTAAAGCTTCTTGGTAATCTTGAAGGAAGGGTAAAAATCAAACAAGTTTTGGGGTTATGTGATGAAAAGATGCGATAAACCATGTTTGGGGGAAGCTATAAGAACCTCAATTATGTAGAAACTCATTATGTTAAAGGATGAGGAGAACATTGAAGAAAAAGTAAACATGCGTGTTTTGGGTAAACTTAAGCCTAAATGACCTACTTATCTACCCTTAACCTAAGCCATACATTACAAGCCATATTTAAAACCTATTTGAGTTGTGGATTGCCTACATTAGTGGATGCCTAGCAAGCCTATGGAGTCTTAGGCACTTTTAAGTCATGGAATCACCATGCAAGTGTGAGATCTCCATTCCATGCATGTTCATATAATTTCATCTAAGTTCCATTTGACCATAAGGTGGAAGACTTCACACAAACACCTAAGTAATTTAGTCTAGGTGTGCCTACTTTCTAGTCAACCTATTATATTGAAAGGAGCTATCTTGAAGCTTTTTTTTGTGTGGTATGAAGGCAAGGTCCTTGAGGCAAAATCATCACTCAAATTATGTCCTTTCCATTGCTCAACACTCTTGTTTAGTTTGAATAAGGAAAATGATCTCTTCTTTTCTTAAGGACAAGAAAAATGCTAAGTTTGGGGGTATTAGTTAAGTGTAGATTATTAAACTTTTACTTGCTGCATTTTTGTTGCAATATATTTGAACTCAATGCTAAATTCACACCCTAATCGTTCAAATTAATGCTAAATCTCCTCTCGACTTGTATTTTGCATGCAATGAATGAAAAGCAAGCACAATGAGTAGAAGCTATGAAAAAATTAAGGAAATTTGACTCTGTAGAGTTCATGTCGCAACATCAGCCTTGATGTCGCAACATCAAAATAGTGATTCTGCGGCATCAGAACTCTATTGAAGAACTATGCTTTCTTCCTGTACCCATGTCGTGACATCAAGACCAGTGATGTCGCAACATCATCACCCTTGTTGTTCATCATTGTTTTCACGCTGCAGTGATGTCGCGACATCATACCCTATGATGTCGCGACATCATTAGTTTAGGCTGCCAAGAAAAACTTACTATTTTAAGGCTCTTTTCACGGCTCATTTTCGAGAAGAGCTATTTAAGTTCTCATTTCTAGGTTTTTAGGGTTTGAACTTAGAGGGAGAACACACCTATTGAGGGTTTCTCCTCTCTTCTTTTGAAACACATTAAGGTTTTCATTTTTGAGTATTTTACTTAGGATTTAGATTAGATTTTGGATATTCAACCTACTAGAGAGACATCCTTTAGGAGACCTATGAAGATTTGAAGATTAGACAAAGAAGAAGAGCAAAGATTGAAGATCAACAACTTATTAGAGTTTCTTCTCCTATTTTCTTCGTGTTTTCAGTTTATCTTTTTTTGTATCAACTCATACTGATGTTCTAAATCAGTAGCCTAGGATTTTTACTGTTGGATATGAACCATATATTAATGTGTTGATTTTTTTATCTCTTTTGTCAATTGGTTGTTAATTGTTCATTGATTCATGTTTGTGCTTATTTGTATTGATTCTTGATCACCTTCAATATATTTTGTGACCTGTTACAAGATCTAAGAAGTGAGTAAGAGGTTAGACCTATGTGAATCTACTAATTAATTGCTCGATAATAGAGATATTAGAAGGAATTATGAGGCATAATTGAATTTCCTTTTCTTTAATGCATCACTAAGGCCTGGGGTTGAGTTGAGAAGCAATATACCTGGTATTAGTTGGTAGATCGTTAGCTTTCAAGAGAGGCTAATGATTAATATTGTGAGGCTTGCCTTCAACACATGTTCTAATTTACAATTTGAGAGGAAATTCATTTTAATATTCGAGGATTATCCATTTACATGAAAATCTTAGGGCCCTTTAATCTAGTAGCATTTTCCCTTAGAGAAGTCTAATTATGTTTTTCATTAAAGTTAGTTTGTGGTTGGTAATCGATCTTAGAATTCCACCTTCTTTGTTAGCTTGAATATAAGAGAAATTGTCCCAATTTCAGTAGTTAACACCCAACTCCCTGTGGTTCGATATCCAAACTCATTGAGTCCACTATATTACTTGTAGGCCCGTACACTTGCGAATTAAATTGCATAACATAAAAGGTATAAGTAGTTAGTCAACATCTACATACAATATTTAAATATCCATGGACAATCAAATATCCCTAATTGTGAAGCATTAGAATGTTGGTACCTCCATTTGTATAATTTGTTTCTAATCAATTCCATCCTTTATACCATTTTTGGTAATTTAAATTTCATAAACCCTTCAAGAATTATCTCCTAGGGTTTTCAATAGAAGTTTCCTAAAATTTAAAAATATGCACAAGTAAACTATCATCTCTGTCCTGTTTCTATTAAGAAGCATGGATATATTGATAAGTATTAGACCATTTGAAGTTTGTGCATCCAAATCAAGTAAGATTGTTTTCATCTTTCTTAATGAATTCAATCACAATTGCTTAACCATAGTTTTTTGAGTAAATTATTTAGATAATGTTTCAATGTAAATATATCCAATGTATTTTGTATAACTCATTTTTCTTTATCATTAAAATCTTTTTAATGCTAAAAATTGATATAAATTATTTGGACTACCTATTCACTCACCCTAACCTCCCTCGATCACTGTAGCTAGTTTTGTAAATCAATAATAAACTCACAAGTGATACTAAATTAAATAAAAAAAAATTAAAATATTTTTTTTCATTCCCAATATTGATTGCTTTTTTAGTTATGGAACCATAGAGAGCAAAATCGTCCAACAATTGTCTTGCATTCTTTCTTGGAATAACAACTTAACTGAGCCTACATTTTTTTTTCAAAGAAATATAAACTGAACATAAGTCGAAGATAGTGGAACATAGTGGATTTAAACCTTAGTTTCACTTAATTAAGAACAGGATAGTTGGTAAGATTAGTACAAGCAAATTTGTATTTTGTCAATAATCATGCAAGGAGGAGGATAATATATGTCCAAATTACATGTGTGTGCATGTTGAAGCATACATATTAAGTATGTGAAATTATAAAATTAAGAGTCACGCACAATATCAAGAATGCATAAAATGTTCAGAGTATTGGTTGTTGTCATTAAATTTGTTGGACATCTTTTTTATTTTAAAATTAGTAATGGAAGGATATGCCACTAAAAAAATAATTAAAGATAAAGATTTTTTTGACCTTTTTATTTATAATTTTTATACTTAGAGTTATAATATGCTTGATTATATAGGGATAGTACTTATTAATATATTTACTATTTTCTTTTAAATTGATTAATGCTCAAAATCTAAGCCGCCCTTTTCTCCTTTTCTCTCATCTTTTTCTCCTTTATGGCCTCATTCGCCAAGAAGGAGGGGTAAATCACCTCTCATAATCTTTTTTATTTCATTTTATTGCTTAATAAAGTGGTTCTTCCACTAAGATTTAGATTTTATTTTGTTTTTGTGTTGTCAGTGGCTTTTGTTGGCGCATTAGTGTTATTCGTCGTCTTGTTGCTGGCGGTTTTATGTGTGAGACGGTTCAAAGCAGAGACAAGGCCCAGGTTGTCAATTGAAGATGTCAAATTATGGTCGTCAGTATGTTAGAACTAGAGTTGTAAGTTACTATTTTATCAAATTTGTAGGCTTTATGTTTTATTATGCTATTAACATGGATATTGTTTCATCCTATATGGATTTTAGCTATTTGTATCTTAGATTGATCGATCTATTGCAAGTTTGAATTAATAATATCATTTTTCCTTTCAAAAAAAAAAAAAATTAATGCTCAAAATCTGATCTTTAAAATTGAAATTTTTATTCCAAAACTCATTTTATTAAATAATAAATTAAATTTATTATTCATTAAAATAAACTATTGGTTTTATACAAATAATTAGATTTCATTTTAAATTAATCATTTTAAAGTAATTAATGCTCGAAGAATCTTATCTCTTAAAGTAGGAATTTTAAAAATAATTTATTAAATTATAAATTAATTTATCATTTTAATAAATAAAATATATTATAGTTAAAATAACATTTGCGACGTTTTATCGGGTGGTGTTCAAGCGAATGAGGCAGGTTGATCAATCGAAGATGTAAAATTATGGTGCATTGGTATGTTGAAGAATTGGAGTACAAATTCTTTGTTTATCAAATTTGCCAAACTTTATGTTTTATTATGTATGCATGGATATTGTTTCATCCTATATGGATTTTAGATCGATTTATCTATTGTACAGTTTAGATAAAGCCATTATTATTTTCCTTTCAAAAAAAAAAATTAATGCTCAAAATCTTATCTTTAAAGTTGAAATTTTTATTCAAAAATCGTTTATTAAATAATAAATTAATTTATTATTCATTAAAATAAACTTGCTAGTTTTATACAAATAATTAAGATTTCATTTTAAATTAATCATTTTAAAATTAATTAATGCTCGAAATCTTATCTCTTAAAAGTTGGAATTTTTATTCCAAAAATAATTTATTAAGTATAAATTAATTTATCATTTTAATAACAAAATATGTTATAGTTAAATTTTAATTAAAAAATAGTATTTAAAGTTTTGTGAAACTAGGAGAGATCGAGATTTATGAGAAGGAGTAGAACGGTAAAATTTAGTCAAATCGAATTTTCTATTCACGGATGATGAAATGGACTTAGCGGGTTAGGTGTCTCGCAAAATCTATCTGCGTTGAATTCGTAATTCGAGGCAGTCAATTGCGTTTTAGAGCGCAGGGGTGGTGCGGGACACTGGCATTGTGAGTGGATCAAGAGGTGCGTGTCATGTGCGAGAATGAGTCAAACATTGAGCTGAATGGGACCCATGAGAGGCGTGTGGCGGCACAAATGTGATTGGGTGGAAATGCGTATATGGATAAGTGGATGGGGTGTAATCCAGCGTAGAAGTTGTGAAGTGGCGAGAGAAGACAATTCTCTTGACCAACCGGTTGGGAGAGGGAGAGGAAACAAAGAGGAGAGAGGGAAGAAGAAGAGGATTTTAGAGAGAGAGGGAAAGTACATATATGATTTCACTGATGGTCAAATTGAAGTGACGAGGCAAAGCCCAGTTGATCCCAGCTGCGAGAGGCTGCAGCGTGGGTACCAGTATTATGGAGTTTCGACAAACCCCGGGAGGTAGAGGTTTTCTTCTACTTGGATATTCTTTGTCTAAAAGGCCATGAAAATGGTTTTAGGAGTTGTGGGGTAGGAAATGGCCATGCATTCTAGTAGTCCCGAGAAACTGGGATAGAAGGCTTGATGGAAGGCTGTCATGGATGATCAACGGTGATTTGGGATTAGGCAGTCAGTTTGATTACTTGGTGAGTGTCGTAGAGAAATTGTTTGCATGATATTGCTTAGTGGTTGAATAACATAATGATTGAGTTGTTGGTGTCATTGTTTGTGATGGATGACACATGGTTGCTCATGGTTGAGGCCGTCACATGGCTCGTTAAGAACTAGTCGTGGTGGTGTGTACCGCAGGCCTAAGAGGTATGTATATCATTACGCAGTTGGTAAGTGACTTGATGTCTATGTAATACATGAATGATAGGTTAATGCATACTGTTTGATGTATTAACATGACGTTTGAATTATATATGGAATATGATGCTGTAAAATGGAATATATGAATTGGCATCATTGCATTCATGTGCGTGCATCCGTTGGTCAGTGTGGGTGCACGGTGTGGTTATTACCGTGCGTGGTGAATGTCTTTGACTCGTGTTTTGGACAACGTCCAATAAACGACTCATGGTTTAAGTCACAAACGGAATAATAATTAATGTGTGTGAGGCGAAGCAAGAAGGGGGTCGTTAATCCCCTCAAGTGAAAAGCTTGGAATTCGGGTGTATGAGACCCATGGTGATATCCGAAAGGTCCTGTATGGGTGAGAGACCGCGTCATGTATCAGAAGTTACGTGGGGGTGTAAGACCACAGTGTAAGCCAGAAAAGTTTATTGCTAAAAAGAACACACGCGATCATGGTTAACCATAGACTTCTGGTTAGAGTGATAGGAGTTAGAGTTAACTGGGATTGGTCACCAATTGACACTGGCATTACAGGTGTTGATGGTAGGCAATGTTTCGGTATGGTGTCATTTAGTACCACCATTCTTGATTGTCGCTTTAGTTATAGGTATGTGTGAGGGAGTCGGTGAGTGACCCGAGATATGGACATGAAAACATCTCATGCATGATATAAGTCATTCCATGTGTAAATTGAAAATTGTATGGAATGTGGATGATTGTGTTGTGCCATTGCATGTGAATTTTAGGTGGGGAGTAGCCCTTGTAAAAGAATTCAACTACTGGACATTGCTCACCCCGTCGTGGGATCCGCTCGGTCTGAGGAGTGATACCAGTGTGCTCCAGCTGAGAGACCTTTTGAGGAAGAAGTAGGCGTGTGGGCTTTAGTTATATGTTTTGTGAAACATGTAACAAATATTCGATTGAAACATATTTGTATAAGAGTGTTAACTCTTTGAGTGTGTAATATAGTTGAGATTTATATTTTGGTGAAAGTATGGATGTATGGAGCTTTGAGACGTGGCCACTTTACTCATGTTTAAGTCTCGGGGTAGCAAGACACTCATTTTGTGGCGTGGGGCGCTCAATGGCTTACATGTGTTCGCGGGTTGGCCAGTTGTCAGCCGGACCTGAGTCGAGTGTCACAAGTTTGTTTATTCAAAAATTAAAATAAAACATAATTATTTATGACATATAATTATTTATTAAAAATAAAATTAATAATATGTTTGCTTATGTTTGTTTTAAATAAATTTCCCATAACAAATTGATAATAGTTGTTTCTTAATCAAGAAGTAGAAAAAATAATGAGAGATAATGATCAAAATATTTATAATTTTTTTATATTAATATCTCATTTGATAAATAATATTATTTTAAATATCAAATAGTAAATATTTTTTAAAAATATTACTATTTATAGATACTATATCATAATAGCTATATTATTTTATATACTAAATTATATAAGAAAATAAAATAATTTTATAATATATATATATATATATATATATATATATATATATATATATATATATATATATATATATATATATTATTGAAAATTATTAAATCATTGTATGTATGTTATATATATATATATATATATTTGTTATATGATTAAAATAATAAAAATATTAAGATAAAGATAAAAATATATTTATAATAATAACTATAATTTAAAATAAATTTTTTTTGCAAGTAATTTAAAAACAATCTTAATCGTATAATATATAAATAATGACAAGCATAAATTCAATTCATATTAAATAATTTTATCATTAAATTATAATATAATAATTTATTATCAAATTATAAAAAAAAGTTGTTGCAAAGATTTAAAAAATAAAAAATGAAAAGAATATTTGTAGTAGAAATTGTCTTTTCCAAAAACAAGTTGTGAAGAAAATAATAGGAGAAATTGTATTTTCTAAAGGCGATATTGGAAGAGGGAAAATAAGAAAACTGAAGAAATCATTTTTTCAAAAGAAGATATTGAAAGACAGAAGAAATCAATTGAAATTGAATGTCTTTTTCAAAAGACGATATTGAAATACTGAAGTAATTGATATTGAAATACTGAAGAAATTGTAAGTTTTAAAGGCGATATTGGAACAACTAACTAAACTCATTTATTTAAAACACGATTTTCAACCAAACTCGTTAAAGAGGAGTTTGAAAAGTGTTTTGAAGAGCGAGAAGCAGTTTGAAAAGTCAGTGTTTTGAAAAGACTAGTTTGAACAAAAATTTGTGTTTAAAGAAGCGAGTTTGGTTAGTTGTTCCGAGTATTAATCTTTAACAATATCTTCGAAAAGGCGATTTATATAGTCTTCTTAACTTTCCCTCTTCGATATCATGCTGCTCTTTGATCTTCTTATTTTCTCACTTCCCTAAAGACGGTTTCTTCAGTCTTCTTATTTTCTCACTTCCAATATCGTCTTTAGAAAAGACGGTTTCTTCTATTATCTTCTTCACATCTCCTTTTTCAAGTGACGGATTTCTTCTTCGTTTATTCACATCTCGTCTTTCCAAAAAAACGATTTCTATTTCATTTTCCCATAACTTGTCTTTGTAAAAGACGATTTCAAATATTCTTTTCATTTTTTATTTTTTAAATATTTGCAACAACTTTTTATATATAATTTGATAATAAATTATTATATTATCATTTAATAATAAAATTATTATAAATATGTTGATGTTTTTTGAAAAATATTATGTTATGTTAATATAAAATTTGAATTTATCCTTTCAAAATGAAATATAAAATTGAATTTATACTTGTTATGATTCATACATTATAAGATTAGATTATTTTAAATTATTTGCTAAAAAGATTAACAATTATAGTTATTATTGCTTAATTATATTTTATCTTTATCATAATATTTTTAATATTTCAATGATACATCATTTTATTACCGATTAAAGAATAAGAAATATATAACATATATACAATGATATAATAATTTTAAATATATATTATAAAATTAATTTATTTTCTTATATAATTTAGTATGTAAAATAATTATAGATATTATGATGATATAGTATTTATAAATAGCAATATTTTGGACATCTTTTTATTTTTAAATTAGTAATGGAAATATATGCCACTAAAAAAAATTAAAGATAAAGATTTTTTTTTTTAAATATAAAGATAAACTTTTTTTAATAAAAAAATCAATATGAAATAATAAATAGAATTTTTAGTTTTTTTCTTTTTGAAAAGTAATATAATTTATAGTTTTAAATTATTATAGTACTAATATATGAATAATAATAAACCTAAAATCAATTCTACATGAATATAAATATATTTATAATATTTTTATAGGTGGAAAATATCATAATATTAGTTATGATTTTTTAATTATATATAGAAAATAGAAAACTAGTTGTTATAGACCATTTCAAAAAAATTAATTTTTTTAAAAACATTTTCTAATAGCAACTGAAAATGATTAAAAAATGGAGAAAAAATATAATCAAACCAAAAAATTAATCATTGCGATTTAAGAAAAATTAAATTGTCTTTTTAAAGGCAAATTCTGAAAAAAAAAAAAGAAAAAAAGAAAAAAAAAAGCGATATTAGAAGCCAGAAGCCAAGAAAAGAAATCATCTCTAGAAAAGACGATTTTGAAAGGATTAAGAAATACCAAAAATGTACGGAAAAACGAAAGACGAAATTGGAAGACGAAGAAATTGGAAGGCTACGAAATCGTCTTTAGAAAGGACAATATTGGAAGAGGATATTGGAAAAAGAAGATATCTTTACACTTTAGAAAAGACGATATTGGAAGAAGAAGAAATCTTTAGAAAAGACGATATTGGAAGAAGAAGAAATCGTTATATACTAGAAAGACGATATTTGAAGAAAAAGAAATTGTCAATCGTCTTTAAAAAAGACGATATTGGAAGAAGAAGAAATTGTCTTTAGAAAATACAATATTGAAAGAAGAAGAAATTGTTTCTAGATAAGACGATATTGGAAGAAGACGTCGTTTCCATTGAAAGATCTTTTTTACATCTAACCAAACTTACAAACATCGTTTTCTTTCCTAATCAGTAAAAATTGCTGTAAAATTGGAAATGTTTTCTTAAACAGCCTATTTTAGATATTATTTTTTAAATAAACGGTACATATAGGAAAAACCCCTTTTTAGCCCGTGAACAAGTAACGCTATTAATGATTTCCGTTGTAACAAGTATGAACCTGGGTGGAAAGCAGAATGATGATATAAGACGCGTAATGGAGACCAAGAAATTAATATCATATTTTATAATATAACAATTACAACCCCATATATACTAATATTTGTCATGTCTACAAACACGGCTAAATGTTATAAGTTCCCCGAATAGAATTCAATGAAGACAAGGGTCAAGGAAAGTGGTATACAAATAATATTATTTTTTATCAATTCCCCCACAAAGAAGGGTTCCATTGGATGGAAATAGACGGTAGGCAACCCTTCCATTACAGCATATTCCACTTGTTTTTCCGGCCATGAGGGTGAGTGTTTAAGGCCAGCTTGAGCCACCTCTACCCCATCCATGGTCCAATAATCTTAAGGTTTCGTTTGAAACTGAGAAATTATTAAGGAAATAAAATAGGGAAATATAAAAAATATGTCTAAACCTAATAAATTAGTTTTATATGTTTATTTAAACTCATTTTCATATTATATAAGGATTAAGAAATTTTAAAATATGTAAAATTTTGATTATATTTGATTACCTTTTATATTTTTAACAGTGAAACCAAATATGAGAAAATCATTTTTCTTTTTCTCTATTCCAAACCAAGTCTCAGGGAACTCCATACTGATATTTGAATTTGTATAAGGATTGTTACACCAGGCAGGTCCCAAAATGACGTGAACAACCATCACAATTACAGAAGGATAATATTCAATTTTGGCCATTAGTTACAATTAATTGAGGCAGTGAAGGTGGGTGAAATGGGTTGTCGTGCGGTGAAAGGGAAATCAATGAGTTCTAATCAGAAAAACCCATCCACGTATCTCTGGATGATTTCACGAATTAAAATCTTGTAGGCTCTTTCCGTAAGATGATAACTGTCCCAAAATACATATTTCTTCGCATCATCACAAGTAAGTGGATTATATCGGTTGCATAGTACTGAAACCTCTATCAACCCCGTCCCACAGCACCCTTTGTTCACTACTTCAAATCCTGGAACAATTAAGAGGATAGAAGGTTGTTTTCCATAACATTCCCATGAAAGAAAACTGAAAAACAAAACCAGAGGTATCTATCTCTTGTATTACCTGATTTTTGAGGATTTTGGATGATATCAAGAAGGGGGTTATAAATATCAACATACACAAACTTTGCAAGCGGAAATTTATTGTTGAGAAAATTCAGTTGAGATGAGAGCTTAACGTTGAATAGCTTGGCTGCTTCGTTGTAATTCTCTATACACTCTCTATGTACTCCTCCTGCCATGCTTCTCTGTGATGGCAGGCACCCTAATGGGGGTGCACTGAAAACAGCTACTCTTCGCGCCCCCAATGTATACAATTCCTTTGAGTTTGTTTGGCATGCATAAGATAATTTACAGTGATTGTATGTTCGGAATTGGAAATGGAAGAGCATGGGAATTGAAATTACCTTCAGGAAAGAAGAGGCTGAGGTTACGAGAAAATCGGCATAAGAAGCAAAATCATTCTGCCATTTTCGTAACACGAAATATGTGTTGGTAATGTCATTACTGCCTTGTACCACAAAGATTATGCTTTTGCTTATAATGGTACTTGTTCTTTCTTCTCCAACCAGCCCTTTCAGCTTTCCTCTGTACTCTTTGAACATTTCCAATTGATCTGACAGTGAATAAGCTGACTGATTTTTTTTTTTTTTTGGTTAGAAGTTAAAATCCCAAAATGAAAAAACAAAAATATCAAATATAAATAAATATGAAAAATTTATGTACCGCACTCTTAGATGTTAGAGGGTCATATCCTGAAGCACCTGAAGCGAAGCTTACACCAGTGAGGAGATCAGTAGGTAGTTGGATCAAACTATATAAGCAATAACTTCTTGATTCCCAATTCTTCTACTGTGTGGCTCAAAATCGAGACAAAAAAAAACTAAGTTTAATATCTCAAACATTCAATAATCCAAACAGTAGACCCAAAAGAAAAATGATCCTGGGGAAATCGAATAAATGAGAAAAGAAAGTGAAAGTTGGTTTTAGTTGTCTCCGGGGGCCCTGCAAGTCGGAAAAGTGAATAACTTCACAGAAACAAACATTAAAGAGAAATTGTATATAACTCATGCAGGCAGGAGGCTAATGAAAGTGGAATCGGAGAATGACGGATGATAAGTCGGAAGGAATTTTGCCGTTGCTAAACCGTCCGGTTGGTATTTCTCCGGTGAAGTCCCTGCCGTAGGGTGGATAATTGCATTTAGCAACTGTGACGAGATTGTTGTTATTGCCAGGATCGACGATCGAATCTCCGAACACTATCACTGCCGGAATTGATTCATTATCCTGTAGCTTTACCAGGGCTTCTGTGCTGCATAAAATAATAATAATAATAAAGAAGGAAACAATGAGTGGAACAGTGGAAGAAGAAGAAGAAGTGGATAAAAGCATTTTCATCCACTACTTTGGTTCTTTGTCTTTGTTTTGTGTCTTTGTCTTATAATGTCATGTCATATACATGCTGCTCTGATCTCCTATGGGACATGTATACCAAATGGGTGGGTCGCTCAATTTCTCATTACAGTATGTTAAATTATCGTAGCTATAATCGACAAATTAATGAATTTTCTTTTAATTTGGTTCTTAATTTAAAACAAAATGCTAGGGAAAGGTGAAATGAAAAAACAAAAGAGTAAAGCTAATATAAAACTTTTCACAATCTATTTTATACTTTTTTTCTTTTCTTCTTTTTTTTGCTACATAAATAAGTATTAATTTTCTTATTTCATATTTTATAAGGATATAATACATATTACATAGATATAATATAAAATAACCTTTCCTTTTCTTTTTCGCTCTTATTTTCTTCATTAATTATTAAGGAAAGTAATAAGGAAAATATGATAATATTTTCTTACATATATATATATTTTAATTTTATTCGCATTTTCCATGTAATCCAAATTTAAGAAAATGATTTTCTAAAATAATTTTTTTCTTTCCTTATTACTTTTAGGGAACCAAGTAACATTAATGAAATCATAAAAATGGTTATTAAGAGCCAAGGAAAAAAAAGATAGCAATTTGAAAATGATAGAGAATGATGCGCTTAAATGCATTAAATTATAATGATAATTTTGTTGATCATATTATTGAACTTGATATATCATTGTTTCGAGTGTCTTATCATCTATTATTGAGTTTGGCTTATTTCATTATCAAATTTGATAATCTCAATTATTTTTTACATTATGAATATAGTTGTCACATGCACTTCAAATGAAATCGTGGAAAGGATGTAAGAAAACAAAACCAAACAAACCAATAGGAGCGAAGGCATTTGAGCGTCACACATGGAATATTAGAACATACACATATGAAGCATTCACATTTCACACATGAAACTTTGTCACACATGAGACGTTTAAATGACTATACTAATCAGTCACAGAATTTTAGGATGTGCATTCACACATGAAACGTTTTCACACATGAGACGTTTAAATGACTATACAAATCATACATAATTTTAGGACGTTGCACATAGGATTGTTAATGAGTTAAATTATTAGGTATTTCTCGCGCCATTTCGTAGAATCTCCGGGTCGACTCGGAATTAATCAAGTGGGAACTTCGGAGCTCAAGTAGTTTGTCGAGTTGGGTTAAGTATCATAATACTCAAAACAAGGTGATGTAACAATCAGTCGAAGTCGAGTTGATTTCATTAAAAATTAGTCAGTTTAGATTTAAATTAGTCAATTTTGAGTTAATTGCAGTTAATTATAATTATTTATTAATTTTTTAATTAATTTTGAGCTTTATGAAGCGTTCAGTAGCTGACTATTTTAGAGTGGGTTCTATTATAAATAGAGCTGATCAAATTCAGTGGACTTAGGCTTGAGTTTTTAATTGGTCAGAATGGGCTTGCTCTATCTTACGACTTATTTCGGGTGTTTCAGTTGCATGGGCGTTCTATATCATATATGGAAAATCTTCCACTTATTTCTGCTCTTATTTTCCTCATTAATTTTTAAGAAATGTAATAAGGAAAATATGATTTCTTCAGCATTTTTGTAAAAAAAATTGTTTTCTTATTTTCCATTTCATCCAAATTAGAAAATTTATTTTTCATAATAATTTTCCTTTCCCTATTATTTTCGGGGAACCAAATGTAACCTCAATGAAATCATAAAAAAAAAGGTTATTAACAACAAAGGAAAAAAGAGATAGTGTTGTGGAATGTGTAACGAAATTTGAAGAGAAAATATAAGTTTTGTAATATTCTCTTCTTACCTATATATTCATGAATAGAGAAATGAAAAATGGTAAAGAAAAAGAGAGGGCAAGAGAGAAGAATAAAGAGAGGGATAACAGAGAGAGATATGGAGAAAAAAGATCTTTCTATGATGTGTATATCATATTAGAGATGAAAGCCTTTTTATAGGCTTTGACATGTAACCTTCAATTGCTCCTCTTTAAGATGAGCAATGAAGGTGCTTACAAGATACATGAATGTAGTCATTCATCACAACTTATAAAGTGAATGCAAAGGTGAGCAATGAGGTATTACATGTTCATAGTAACTGGTCGTTAGCATGTAAAAATCATTCATTTATAACACTACCCTTGAATGATCACCATAGTATGCCTCATTAAAACCTTCTTAATAAAACGATGGGGTAAGCACTGTGAAGGGAAAAATAGTATATTATTCATATGATGTTGATTTAGTTATCTTGAGTCTATTAGAGATTTGCCTCATTAAAAACAGCAATCGGTAAAATACGGTGGGACAAACACGGATGAAGGAAAAAAGAGTACAATACTCTAGCATCATATCATAAGCATACTCCTCCACATGTCAATGTGTGACGCCCCATTCTCGGGGGTCCTGTTGATAACCCATCAACCCGTGGAATATTCGTGGATGTCGGGTAACTGACACCCACTTTCGGGAAAATCGGGTAGAGTCTCAGCTGTACGGGAGCTCACCCCAGAGATCTACAACTGTCCAACATTTTACAGACCACAGGGTCCACATAGGATGCAAAAATGAGTAAAATGACCACTTTGACCCCGCCTCAATACTCACAAAATATATCCCAACCAATTATATTACATGGTTGAAGTTAATAAATCCTCTTAATTCAAACATAGATTAAAATTTAGGATTTCAATACATGTTGTAAAAGTATCTATAAAAGCCGCATGTAGGCTTTCTTCTCAAACCTTGATACAGTGGCGTCGTCCATCTAATATACTCCTATACTTGAAATAATGATCATAAACCAGGTGGCTTGTGCTTGATGGTGATAATTTACTACATGGGTTACTCCCCACCTAGAGAGTGCACATGTCATGGCAAATCAATCACACTTAAGCGAATACACTTGTGACCCTACTTGAATGTCTACATGTCGATCAGAAAGTAATATCAGGTGTGGCTCCCTCACACATGCTAAGCCAAATGTGAACAAAATAAAGTTTTCAAAACAAAAACTTTGTTGTGAAAATGCACCTCAGGTTTGATGCGTATCTTGGATACCCTCAGGGGCAATTGCTGGATAATTTCTCCAGCAGTGTGGTCCACATCAAAGATTAAATTGTTGGACGCTCTCGCGGTCTTGGGAAAATCTTCCTTGAAATTCCTTTCTAGTAGTTTCCATTTTCTTTCAATTTCTTTCGTATCATTTTTTCGCACCTCTGCATCTAGGTGCTTTCAGGTGCTATATGAATTCATTATACCATTTCAAACAATTCATACCATATATTTACATGCATATATTAACAAAAATTAACTCCATAAATCATGTTATTAATTTCTTAATAACACAAAATTAGCTCGCATGGGCTAATTAACCAATCAAGCAATTCATTTTGAATCACCCCGACCCACGCCATGCCTGACAATTCACGTGGAACGGTGAGCCCTCGGGTCGACCTTGTTCCTTTGCCTATGATGAGTTTCCTCAACCGGGTTGAGATTTTGAGGGCCAAGAAAACCACATTATCAGGCCTTAACAAATCCCCATCCATAAAATAATCTTAGCGAAAGGAATAAACCAAGTAGGAAGAGATTATATCTTTGGAACAGGAGCTGCAAGCCCGATCTTCAACGTGTAGCTGCGTAAGATCAACTTCGTTTTCTTGGCGACAAACAGAAGCAATCCAATAGGGAAATCTGAGAAGCCATTTCTTCCTGCCCCAAATACGGATCTACTTCCTATTGCACATTTTTTATTTAATTGGGGAAGAAGAAGGCTATTAACCTTTTTAATAACTGTCGAGCTTACTCTTTTCAATTAATCCGTTTTGTCCTTTAGTTTGTATTTTGACCACATGGCTTAATCTGGCCCAATTCGTCTCCAATCGTCTATTCAATCATCTGACATATGTCGTATAGTACATGTAGTAGGTGACTTTTGTCACGTCGCATGTCTAACTTCTGTAAATTTTAGGACACATAGACACCCAGGTGCCTCGAAAAGCGTGAAATTAGACGTCTCGAATTAAATGAGTTCGATGGTATCTGATTTCTGAGGACGTTCAGCAGTGGTCAGGTTTCATCATCAGAAATCCCAAACGTGTTGGGTTCAATAAGAAGTCTGGCACACCTTTTTGGAAGATTCAAATTTTCTTGGGTTTTTCACATTCTCCTCACTTCAAAGAGATTTTGTCTGAAGTATAATACATTCTGCTGATTATATATCTGCGTCATTCTCATTCTTCATTGTTAAAGTGTGCGAAGTAAGCCACGTTGCCATTCTCATCCCTAGCGAATGGATGGGTGGCGGATGGTGTATCAAAGCTTTGCGTTGTCTCCACTCCGGTGTTGCGGCACCTCTTCATCTCATGTTGCGATATGAAACGATCCCGAATATCAGTAATCTCTTGGTCCACCCCTCGAAGGTCCCGTCGGGTGTGGCATGATCTCTCGATCACTGTGGTGGATGCCGAGTGTACCATCAGACATGGAGCGAAATACCTTATGGACCTGACATGGTGTTATTCGCGGGTGCCTGATTACCTACCTCTATGAAGTATCTGAAAGACCCGACATAGCGATAGCTTCTTTGCACTTCTTTCAGGAACTGATGCACTCTCTCCTTGGACATCTTCCATGAGACAGATCTAACCTGACTCTCAAAGATTCAGCATTGTACACATGATGTGTGTAAAGGCTCGATAGTGAAGACATTATCGTGTCTTCCTTCTTGGAGCGTCTCTAATCGGTCGAGGTTGATTGATGGGCTCTATATCCACCTAGTTCGTATGGCAGTGACCTCATTGGCTCATACAATGCCTCATATAGTGCGCCAGCCTTCTGCGATAATTGTTATTGTAGGCGAATTCACGCTAAGGGCAAATGCTCTTCGACTACCCTTATGATCGAAGCATGCTTCTGGCATGCGCTCATAACACACAGCCATAGTCTACGTGACCATCGTCTATAGGTGGAAAGTTATGCTAGAAAGTTAGTGTGCTTGTAGCCTTTTTGAGCTCTGAAAGGTATAGTAACCGGTCTCATCAGGTACTACTGAATCTTTTCCATTGCCAGTGGACTATCATCTGAATATATAATCGATTGAAATCTCTCTAAATGAAGGTCCATTAACGATAGAAAGTATCGAAACTTAGGCGTTCTCTTATCATCATGTATCATGTCTTCTTAGTTATTAAGTGGAAAGTGGTCCTCACAAAATCCATGTTGGCGTTATCCTTTAATAAATACCTCAGTGTGAAGTAGCCTGGCGGCCTGCAGTGCTGTGTAACATGTGACCGTGAGACACTGTCGACCAGGTCCTACATGCATCTTCTTGTTCAGACCAGGTAAGTCGCGGCGTGAAGATCTGAGTGATCACCAATCAAAACGGATCTGCGTGAGTGAAGCGGTGGCTCATGAAATCTTCTCTGCAGATCAGATGACTAGGGACCAGCTGCATTATCTATCAAGAGACTATATCCCACTGGGCGATTCGACCTCAGTCACACCAGTGCTCTTTGTGCGTTCACGTGGACACTATCTGCAGCGTCACGTACCTAGGACTCGATCCTCTGCTGATAGAGGCGGTGCCAAACTAATACATTTTATGCGACTGTATTGTCTTTGTGGCCAGTCATCTCTGGTCAGGCATCAGCGATAGAAACTATAGTGGTATACGACAGTGGCCCTTGTCAGCCACCACATTTGCTTACGGGGTGGTAATGCAAAGTGAAGTCATAGTCCTCCAGATACTCCTTCTATTTGCGTTGCCTCATATTAAGGTCATTGTGAAATATCGCCGGACTTTTTGTGGTATGGGTACACCTCAGGCGTTACGCCCATATAAATAGTGGGCGCGAATCTTAGCGAGACTACAGTGTGGCTCATGTCATGTGTGGGGTAATTCTGCTCATGATTCATTCTTGAAGGACTATAAGCTCTTCACCCTCCGGTTAATCAAAACACATCGATCAGGCCCACTCGAGCATCCACCTGATACCTTTGTGTACCCACATGTTCGGGACTATCAAGATAAGAGCTTAAGTAAGCCTCCGTTTCAACTCCTTGAATGCCTTCTCATTGGTCATGGAAGATCAAACTTAACCTCATTCTAGGTCAGTACCAATCATGATTGCGCTAATCGGGAGAAATCCTCCATTGGTCTCTTGTAGTACCCGACCCGATACAATACGTATCTGAAGGCGAATTTGGCCTCTCCAAATCATCACGGCCTCAACCTTTATAGTTCCCACAGTAAATTGGTATAACACCAGTGATATAAAAATCACCTCGATGGCAACTATTCAGCGAACGGCGTATAGTGTTGATCCTCCCGATACTTGTGAAACAATCCTCAAATGATCTCCTTCTCCCCTCTATTGAGAGTAGATCAAAATGTCATCCATAGAAGACCCGATATTTGATCAGCCAGGTTGGAATGTCCTATACATCGCTGGCGCATTAAATGATCAAGACATCATTATTCAGCTCAAAATTACTTGTACTTGTCATAAACACATGTAGATCAATAGTCATCCCTAGCCCTCGATTGATGGTAACGGTGTGAAGTCTATCTTGCAGAGTAGGCTGCATATCTCATTGTTAAGAACAAATCATCGTCTACGTGATGAGTACTAGATTATAGAGTGTAGTGTGAACAGCTGTGTGAGTCCGTGCACAGTTGAAGGGTCTTCTACATCCTTATTACTTGATAGGCGGAAGCTACGTGTTGAAGTTAACAGTCTAATGAACCCTTATTGTGGCTGACCTTAATTTGGACTATGAGTTCTACTTGACTCGGCAGTTTATCTATCTGAGTCATGAGATGACCAAGTACAAGATTATAACTGATCAAAAGTCTCCATGGCCTCTGGAGCAATCCGAATCTTCATCTGAAAAACATCCATCATACTAGCAAACTACTCGGGGTGGTCTAGATCGGTCATATATTCCTTTGGGATCAGGCCATCTTGACCGATAGCTAGTCACTGACACAGGACTCATGCGTTAATTTGAAATATGTCTTGTCCCCCTCTGAGAATACAGTGAGTGCCTTCTGCGTGTGGCGGTAACCTCTGCTCACAATGTTGGCAGACTCTTGTAGAACATGCATTTGATCATCACGGATGACGTCAAGGCTCTGACATGTCCATGACCCTTTCGGTCCCACTTTGTGAGTAGAATCCCAGATCTACAACTGGTAACCAGACATATCATCCACTATTCTACTTTCAATCCCTAGGGAACTCATATAAGATATTTAAAGCACCAACCTCTAAGCCAGATCTATCACAAGCGATGCAGCGATGAATGTATCTGACACCATAATCAAATAACACTCTTGTAGCAGCGAGATAGCAAACGTGCCTTGTCTGGCCCCGGTTGATCTATTTGATAAGGTAGTGGTGCAGATGTGACCACACCAGGCCTGATGTCCCTACCTGTGGGCCTCGTCCTCTGCCTCAGTCCATAACACAGCCTCCTCGCTTGTATAGGAGGTGGTGTGCTCCACAGTTTAGGGAGTTAGCTCATACAACCCATCTTGATTGTAGGAGGAATATCTTGTATCCTCTCTGATACAAACAGTTGTTTTAGTGTAACATCCATTATGGATCTGTCTTTAAAGTCCCTCATCATGTGTCTATTTCTTTGACAATGGTAGCACCATACCTTGACTTAAGTGGCTCTGATACGTCGTGCGGGATGGCCGAGTTCTAAGACCCGTGATAAGCCTTGTGCTACCATTAGAAAGAATAGCTCTCCACTTCTCTTGCTCTCTTGCGTCGGTAACCAAATCATAAGTCATCTATCTTAGGTGGCGTTCATTGCGCGAATCCGTGTCGTATGGTAAATTCTGTAATCTATTCCAAATGGGCGGCTTTGGCGTTCTTGATCATCTGATACTAATATGGTGGCCACATAGTCATCGACAAAGCGAGTGCTCAAGTGGATCTGCCAATCCTTATCTGATCATAGTCCCACATGACTCTAGGAACTCATGAGCCTTTGCTTGAGGAGCAGTGTCCAAAAAATACTTGCGTGAAAGATCTGTGGAACTCTGCCCAGTCGTTTGCCAGATCTCTAAAGTTCTTGCTTCAGTTCGACCGTGGACCTCTTTCTGTTTGGAATCGGCTGTTACAGTCTGTTATTATGATGATCCATCCATCTGATGCCACTTCTCCAATTCTGTGACAATGGTGCCGCATCGGATCTCCACCGCACCTTGAATGTGGGAGGTGGTGTGCCACTGAACCTCAGGGTTACTCGGACCTCCTTGGCTGTTGCTGGCGTACACGAATGGCGTGCCGCCAAATCTCTGACCTCTTGGGCTCTTTGATTAAATCATTGGTGTAGTTGGCACCTAAATTGGGCGACCTCGTCCTCGCCTGTTGGCCATCTACACATGTCAAATGACAGAGTTAAGTTTCATCGATATATAAGTTAAACCTGACCAGAGACACTATTCACATAAGAAAACATTCATATGTTATCCTTTTACAGGTATTAAATGATGTTCCATATATTACATCATATCTGTAAAAAAAAATATTTTATTTTATTTTTATAAAATTTATTTATTTTATTTGTTATCCTTTTTTTTTAAAACCTGTTGAGCGGTGTTCATGAAAAGTGATCCCAACGGTGACAGACGGTGCGGCGATTCAAACCGTCGGAGTGCATAATCACGCACCGTGCCCGGGATCTTACGGTGGCGTATCATACGTAGTGTCATTGAAGATCGTTGTCAATGTTGGCCCCCTCCGGTGTGTTCCTTGTGCGACCATATCGCGTGCAGGCGCAAACAACCATTAGCCCTCGTGTGACGAAGAGCGTTGTTAACATCAAAACTCCCGGTATGGCGTTCTTGCTTGCCGTGTCGCCCAGCGCCCGGCGTGTAAATTACTTCATGTCGTCTTGTATCGCGACCCAGTTGCACGACCCACGTTAGCGTTTGTATTGCGACTTCCTTGACCGGGCCTTGCCCTTACCGCCAGGTGGCCGTGTAGTGGCTCAATGTTGGTAGTGTCGTGGGGGTAGGTGTCATGAGCCTCACAGTAGTGTCATAGCCACCTGCGCCCGGCTATACTGTGTCATGATACAATGCAATGTATCGTGACCAAGGCTGGGAAATGGGCAATAGCCCACCCAACTGCCTCCTGCACGTTTTTTTTTTCTCTTTTTTTTTTTTTCATTTGTTCCACCTACTGAAAGACCATAAAAATATATATATTATTTTTTTCATTTTCCGATGGGAGCAAGTAAATTCATTATAATTTTTTTCGGTTTACACCTTTGTAAAACCTCCGAAAAAATTTCTTCAACTCATTTTTTCCTATGAAGTAACTAAGCACACAATTTCATCTGACATTCGTACACTGATACATCTGATAATCATCGAGTGCACAAGATGCGTGATCTAACCCACAGTGCCCATCAAATACTAGGTAATCATTATGCTAACTTATTGATAAAGCCATACTTTAATTATACGACATTAAGCTCTAGGTATTTATAAACCTAAGCTTTGATACCAAAACATCAGAAAATTTGGTATCATGTTAAACTTATGGATACTAGGCAGAGGCTCCCTAGGTAATCTTTACCTAAGCTCGGATACTGCGCTATGATGCCCCTTTCGAGAGGGTCCGGGTTGTGACGTCGACCGCGGAATGTCGTGGATGTCGGGTAACTAGACACCGCTCATGAAAATGAGGCGAGTCTCACATGCAGGAGCTCTTTGAGATACACAACCTATCCCGACATTTGCAGGCCACAGGTCCACATGGACAAAATGAGTAAAATGGCCACTTGGGCCAATATATCAATGCTCATGAAATATTACCATTAGTATATTACATAGTTGAGTTAATAAATCACTCTTAATTCAAACATATATTAAAATTTAGAGTTTCTAATACATATTTATACAAGTATCTTACTAAAGCCACATGTCGGCTTTCTTCTTAAGCAGCGACCTCTAGTGGCGTCGTCCTCTATTACCTCACATACGAAATAATGATCCTCGACATTGTGAGCAATGCCCGATAGTGATAATTTTCTACATGGGTTACTCCCACTTAAGTGCACATGTCATGGCAATGATCTTGACAAATACACTTGCTATTAACTTGAATGTCTACATGCCCAATTAATGAGCTTAAAAGTCATCCATTTTCAGTCCATTTTTAGGATTGATTTCTATCTAAAAAAGGCGATTTATGTGCGAGAAATGTGAATAACTCATAAGCTATGCGGCGGGGAAATTGAAGAGGATATTGAGTAAAAGGAGGCGGCGGCGAAGCGGGAATGAGCACGACTAGGTGAGATGATGTTTGCTGTAGAATGCATGAGGAAGAAAGGACTGTTGTAGCGGCTATGACGGTGATGAAGAATCACACATCAAAATTCGCGACCACAAAACTCCGGTCGCGACATAAGAGACAGCTGAAGGCGAGCAGAAGCGGGTCGAAACTCCCGAGTCGGGCAACCATAAATTAATGAAGAACAAGATATGATGTTCATGACACAATTTAGAACCAGCGATAGAATTGAAGTAGAAGCGGTGCGACGCCGATTCGTGACCTTAGAAGATAAGTCGCGACATAAGTTCTCAAGAAGTGATGTGAAGTTAGCGACATCTAGAAGAGGTGCGACATCTATCTGAATGAAGATTATTGTGGCCTTCATTGATTGGTTGGCGAACATGGTTCTAATCGACCGATTGATCATGTGGGCAGTGGCGACATGGTTCACAAATTAATTAAGGTCGCGGCGTCATTCGGTGGTGTGACGTCATTTCGCCGATGCGATATTAGTTCGCGATGATTCGGTGGCGGCGTCATTCAGGTGGTGCGACGTGGGTTGCGGGAACAAGATCGCGGCGTTAGACGGCGATCCGCGACATCGGATTCTGAGTCAAGGTCGGCGTCATTTAGCGGTCGCGACGTCGGTCGAGAATACTAAAGATGAGTTAGACCAAATAAAAGCTTAGCGGCGTATTTGAGACAAGCCCAGTGTGATGAGAATCGAAGGTCGCGACATTAACAACCAAACTGGGCGGTTAATCACGAAATCGGGGAGACGTAAAGTTAAATGACTTTAGAACCACTATAAGTACGAACACTCTTGAAGAAGCGTCTCCAGTAAACTCAAAGAAGATATGTTGTTGAAATATTATATTTGTTCTTTCAGCTGTTTGTTTTTATTTTGATTGGTTTATTATTGTTGAGTTTGGATCAGACATTGTTAACAGAAATGAAAATTTGAATGCGAATTCTATTTCTTTAGTCTTTGCTGGATTATTATTAATTAGTTGATTTTAGATTAGGATTCAGTTGAATTCTGGTGGTTCTTAGTGTAGTATTTAGTAAGTTGTAATCTAGTGATTTAGAAACCGACTTAAAATTGGAATGACTCTTTATTGAGAAATTATGCCAAAAATTGCTGGGGAAGTTCTTGGTGTGGTTTGTAATCCACTTGGTTTAAAGTATTACGTAATTGATCCCGATGCTTAAGTCTTGCCCTTCATCGGATTATCTCATTATAGTTGGGGAGCCTCAGGGCATTTGGAGCGATCAGTGATGACATTTGAAGGTATCAAAGTCAAGGTATTGGTGATCTAATGGAAGCTGTGATTATTGATAATCTCCTTGCGAGTATAGAAGATGAGTTAGATAATTATCATTAAATAGCAGAGGTGCCTCGGTCCAGGCAGTGTCATTAATCCGTTGTTGATTAATCAAGGAAAGGATGAGAAGCTGTTCCAATTTGGAGGAAGAGAAACCGATAAAGTGTAAACCCGTACTATGACTATGTATTAGGAGCTAAGGTTCTGATTATGTTTAATTATTAAGTATTGAAAAAGAAAAATACCGAGCAAGGCAACTGATTAAGTAGTTATCTAATCCTCACGTCTTGAAAAGCGGAGAAATTCGATCAGTGACAGTCAACTATGAAGTCGTATATCAATTATGGAACCAGGTTTTGGTTGCTGGATTCGCGGTAGGTTGAGTGATGAGAATTGATGTTCAGTAATATCTTTCAATGCTCCTTAAAGATAAGCTGTTGATTACAGATTTGTTATTTTAATTTTCTTGATTTAATTCATTTTGTTATTAATTCACATATCTTGGAAACTAATATTTCAAGGTTTGCAAAGGCGATTCCAGTGCCCTGCTCGAGTGTAAATAAGTATAGGGTTTGGTAAATTGGGGTGGTGATTAAATTCTTAGAGATCTACGTGGGATCGATATCACGGACTTAAATCGATTTACTACTTGTTCGACTGTACACTTGCGACATCACGGATCAAGCGAAGAAAATGGTTACTCTTAGAAAACCGTTTTAATCGGTATAATAGATAAGGAACCGACATAAACAAGTTTGCGGCATTATTCTTGGGAGTTAGATGATGAATCCTTTGTGGCGTACGTTGGCGTAGTCGTTTTGGTCCATCATTATTATCCTGGAAGGTGAACACCGATCCACGTGTCTCGAGTCCTCCACGGACTCCTCACATGCTGAAAGCGAATGAGGCAAAAATGGTTTTAATAAGACTTTGTTGAAACACTCTGAGTTTATTAAATGTTGGACTACCTCAGTGAGTTACTGAATCGTTCTTAGGCGGTCAGTGGTGCCTCAGGAATTATTGGACCACTCTCAGGCAGTTCTGGAAGAGTCTTTCATAGAGTTCTTTCTGTAGTTTCCATTTTTCTTTCATTCTTATGTCTATGCACTCTTTACAATCTAGTTTTAGTTTTCTAGATGATGTCATAAATTAAACAGTTCAGTGTAATATCATTTATGTTCATGTTCAGCAAATTGTGTAAATATTAATTAATTTACAACAATAACACCAAAATTAGCTCACATGGGCTAATTAACCAATCAGTAATTCATTTTGAATTAACAAACCACGAAATCACCTGACGGTTCACGTGGACGATTGACCCTCAAATTATTTGATTCCATTTTCTAAATAAGTTTATCATAGTTCAAGATTTTGGATAATGATAAATCAGACCAATAGTCCCATCCATAAAGTATTATTCTTGAAGATGACCAGTAGGAAGAAGTCTCATCTTGAGTTCATCTCCATCACCAAGTATGTATGCGTTGCATTTGTACACGTGATCCTTTTGCATTCTTGACGACGAGTAAAGGCGGTTGAAACTGGAAATGGAAAACAGCTCTTTATATCTAAATCTGGATCTCACACCCTCTTGGTTTTGTTTGATTAGGAAGAAATTCATTATGCTGTGTATCAAACCTGTTCAGTCAATCGTTTGTCATTTGGTTTGGTTTTGACACATGAGCAATGCAAAGCCATTAATATCAGTCTATCTATAATATGGCATATTCACATGTTTTATTATAATAAGGTGACATTATCCCATCTTGATCAGTTTCTCTTTTGGCACAGTTTACTCAGCATGAATTGGTGTGGTTGATAAATTGATGTGATAATGTTATTAGATTATAAGAGCGATTCAACGATTGAAGTCAGATTTAGTCATGGATCAAGTACTACGATTTTGTAAATTACCATTTTACGCAAGATCAAATTCTGGGTTTTTACGCAATGTCCTTCAGTTGGCTCATTCCAAACTTGTATATTAGCTTCTTGAATCTTGAGAGTTCCATGATGACTTTGTGACCAGTCTTTCTCAAATTATCATAAATGTTTGGGCAGACCATGAATTTAAAGCATTTCTTGGAAGTTCCTATTTTGTATAAAATTTTGAAAAAATATGATTTAAATTTTCATCTCATGCAGTGTAACTCTGCATTAAGCAAATGCGCTTTGTTATCTTTAAATAATCATTATTAGATTTCTTTAATAAAGAGGAATGCATGATTCATGGATCATGTTGGATCATTGATCTTGATGTATACCATTGACTTGCTGGCAATTTTTACCATGTTTGTGATTGATAATTATGGCCACCATTGTAAGCGGATCTCATGAAATAAGCGGTTCCATTAAATTAAACACATATATTTGCAATTGACTTTGTCATGAATCTTGAAAGGAAGTGTCTACATCCAAACATATCAAATAGTTATTGCTTTAGTTATGTTTAAAATAAACCATATTCAGTTCTTGGTGTAATAATAAGTAATAATTCTAATGTCTTTGGTTGATGGAACTGTACCCATTATGTTTGTTCAAAAGCTAATATCTGAGCAGTATAGTTATTAACCAGAATCAAATAAATTGCACCAATTGGCATTCAGAATGTTGTTGCTTTGGACCCAGTGTTCTCTCACCTTCTGAGGTGAATGGATCTTTTTATATGAAGTGAACAATAGCCGTGGAGGAACTTAAAAGTTGATAACATCAATATAAAATAAACACAATTTTCTGTTATCATCTTGATTAGACCAAAATCCATGGGAAGTAATAATCATATAGTAGAATAATTTGACTTGAGATCATCATCTCAGTTAGTTTTCAAATATTTGTTCTTGTATTTGCTCTTGAGGTCATGAGATTTGCCACCGTCATCAGCATATATAGAAATAATTATAAATGTGATCCAGTTCTTGATAAAGAATCTACTTGAGATGTAGGGTTGTTTTTCATACATTTCTTTCATGAAAATATTCGCTAAAATGATTGCCACGCTAAGTGTAGGATTACTTTGAGTAAATAAATTGTTGTAATTTGATTGTGCACATGCTACGAGACTTTGTACTATTTGCTTTAAGTAATTTAAATCCTTTAGGGGTTTTCATATAGATGTCCTTATCTATGGATCCATATAGATAAGCTGTAATAACATCCATGAGACACATATCGATCCTTGAGATTACTAAACATTAAAATGAAAAGTGATTGCGGTATAATGAAATATGTTTATTCACAAGTCATCACCGAGTCTCTAGGTGAAACCTTGGCTGCTACCGTCTTTATCTTATGATCTCATTATTTTGTTATTGCATTAATTATGGCCCCGGTTGTACCAGTAGTGTTACCTTTAGTTTTGGATTATAGTCAAAAACTTCGTTTGATGCGAGTTTAATTATGCATGCATAACTTTTTTCCATTTTGGCCTAATCATTTCTATGTCGACATTCTTCCACATTTTGTGGTTTAGGATCCTCATTGACTGTATGATGTTTAAGGCCACTTGAAGAAAAATATTATTGATAACAATATCATTCGATCCCATTTATATCCTTTGTGCACATAACTTCGATTTGAGTCTATAGTTTAGATGCTTTGTGCATAACAGTATTTTTTGTCTTGGGCCTCTTGAGGGTCTCCTGATTATTATGTGCTGCAGGAGCTTCTTGTTCTACATATGCCTATAATGGTCCTTTTGTTTCATATTGCCTCTTGAGGGCTTAATTTTCTTTGTTTTCTCATGTACAAAAGTGGTCGTTAGTCTTTTAAGCCCAGGTCTCCCACACTTCAAATGTATTTGAGCTTGTTGCTAGTGTCTTTCAGGGGACATCAAATTCGTGTTAGAGCATTGCAGTCGAGGATATGTGACTGTCACTTTATTTATATGATAAATGCATAATATTGAATTGATTTGCAAATTTTGCAATGAATGATCCTTTAGACACTTCTAGTTCACGTTTGTGGATTTATACGGATCAAAATGAAGTATGATGCATTCAAGTAATTTCTTAGTCAATTCTTGGAATAGAAAAAACACTATCTCTAATAGTAGGAATACACTCTCATTAAAATGACAATCCATATGGCAAGTTGTAAAAACATCTCCTGTTAAGGGTTAGAATGTCTTTATGATAGGCTGAGAGTAGAAACTTACACTGATCAATTAACATTTGGGAACCCATTTAGTGTATTAAATTCAGTTCATGAATTGATACATTATCTTGCACAACCAAAGATTCGTGAAAGAGAAATATTTGGTTATTTGCCTAGTACAAGTTGTGAAGGGGAATATTAATAGTAATTTGTTGGTCGAATACGAACCAATCTTGCATGCATAATATCATGTCCCTAGGCAGAAGTCGGCAATTTGGTTTTCATTAGCAATGGTTGAGCTATTAATTAAAGACGTTTGATGAGTTACATGCTAAGCGTTTTGGTGTGATTTGAACAGCAGATGCTCAACATTTATTCAAGCCCGACATGTAATAGTGTGATGAGTTTGAATTAGTAAACTCTTTGTTAATGAACCTTGATAGTCTTAATTGGATAATCAGGAAAGTGGGCTCATAATTTGATCATTTATTGTAAGAGGTCTAACCGATGGAAACATTTCGTGTAGAAAAGAGTGAAACATGTATCTCGTAGAGAGCATCTATTAAGACCATAAAGTAACGAAAAGGTCCACATAACTGATGTATAGGTCCATATATAATCCCCATGTACTCTTTCAGAAAAAAAATTGGTAGCTTAAGTAGTAAACTTTGCTGGATGGTTTTATTTATTAATTTACCTTGACGGCAGCTACATGGGTATTCATTAGGAAAAAATATTTTGGTTATTTAGTGGATGTATGGTGTTCTATGATTACCACGTCATTGAAGGCAGGGGTGACTGCCTGTCATGTTAAAGAATAAAATTCTTTGGGTTGTTGAACTTCTAGTTCACGACAACATATGACATGATAGACTTTATAGACAGCGTAATGATATAACCCACAGGCAGAAGGCTAAGAGTTTTCCATTATAATTTTCTTGAAACAATAGAGTAATGTAAAGATATTCTATATTGCCTTCATTCATGGTACTGTCTTGATATCCATTTCTACGAATATCTTTGGAAGGCTTAGGCAAAGTCCTTGTATATTTGCTTGAATATAATGCATCATTGATATGGAACTGGTCCCATTTGGTAGCATTATGTTTGCTCTTTAGAATGTTGGGAACTAAATTTGTAGTACCAAATATGGTACTTAAATTGGCATTTGTTAATGTCAAATCTAAAAAGTATCTTTTATCTTGAAGAGATTGTGTGTGGTTATAATTAATGAAGACATACATCGCCTCAATAAATCGTGGAATCGATAAAATTGGATTTCGAATAAACTAATAAAACTATAGATAATATAAATAGCAATGTAGATGTAATAACAAATGTGATATTTTTGTTTAGTTTGATATAGAATCATCATTTAGTAGCAGTATTTTCATCATTCATCAAATAGTCTATTTTTCCACTAGGACCTCTAAAAAAATCAATATCATAGTAATTAAGTTAGGTCTAGTCAATTTCTAACAATAAAGTTTATTTCTATTTCTTTTCCTTTTTCTTTGATTGATGCTTAGTAGAGATTGGCCAAATGTTGGGCATCTGTGAGTGTCTTGACCAATGCCCCTTCATTCACCATTTATGACAATTATTCTCATGGGCCTTGGAAGGTGTTTTTTGTATATACTTAATGAGAATCAAAGCACAAAGGATCCGTGATGCAAGAGCTTCTACAACATACATTGGGAATTCAATCTTAATTATGGAAAATTCAAATTTAGGAAATTTGTGAAACAGGCACTAAGCCATATTTTTATTTTCAAGTTTTTTTGAGTTTTATTATATTTTGGTTTAAAGTTGTTTTATTTTAAAAATATTTGTTCTCTAAGTCCAAAGTAGAAGTTCTTTATTTAATTTAAAGTTTGTTTTCTAGTCAAATAGGAGTTGTTATTTCTTTTAGAAAATGTTGGTGTTGATTTCTTTCTTGATTTGGTGAGGATTTGTACTTGATTCTTTGTTATTTTGGAGCTGATTTGTTTGATTTCATTTGTTGATTTGGTATAATTTGTTCTGATTTGTTCTTCAATTGTCCTGATTTGTTCCAGATTGTTGGGTTTAATTACAGTCTTGTCTAAAATTATCTAAGTTCCTTTCTATTATTTGTAGAATATTTAGTTTCCTTAGTGGCTGAATCTTTGTTTATTCTTCATATTTTTCAGAGTCTGACATGTCCTCTTTTGCAAATTACAGATTAATAAAATTGAGAGTTTAATTTCTCTTTGGTTCTTAAATAACTCTTTGAACATCGGATTTATTCTATGGCGTTCATCGAACATCAATCGGATCTTTAAATCACCGTTGATATCTACACCAGGTTCTTGCTTCCTTACTTAAGCAGTCAAGTTCATCCATCAAGTAGAACACTAGAGTGATTATTCTTAAGGCTAATTAGATCACGAGTCTGCACTCATAAGTTGGAGGGGTTAAGTATCATTTGATAATGATAGAGCTCTGAGTTCTATTTTCTGGTTTGCCTATCTTTTACTTTTTTTTTCTTTGTTCAAACCCAACTTAGTCACCACTTTCATATGTTCCTTCTAAATTCCGTTCAACCCCCAATTTCATTCACAGCCTATTCTCTACTCCATCCTAAGTCCAATTTTCTTTATTCTTGATTGAATATAATTTTTGTTTGTCTTCTTTGTGGGCCTTCATCTAAGTTAAAAATAAAAAATAAAAAATAAATAAAAAAAAAGTAAAGGAAAAGTATCCGATTGGAAAAACAAAAAAAAAAAAAAAGATTGATTTTATCATCAAAAAAAAAAAAAAAAAAAAACCAAGTCCATGGAGAATGTTGATTAGTCCATGTGTTATACATGTATTACTTGCACCCAAAAAGGATGGACCGTGGAGGATGTATTTATTTTTCATGTCGCCGACAACATTATGGTTAAGATTCGAGGACCGGTCTTTTCGAGGAAAGGGAATGATGAATCAAAGCACAAAGGATACAGTAATCACGAGAGCTTCTCTGACATACATTAAATTCAATCTTAATTATGGAAAGTTATGTAACCAGGTTGTGACCTTAGGAGCCTTTCAATATATTGCTATTTCCAAGTGTTTTGAGTTTTATTACTATTTTGATTTGGAGTTGTTTTATTTTAGAAATATTTGTTCTCTAAGTCAAAGTAGAAGTTGCTTTATTTAATTTATAAAGTTTGTTTGCTGAAATCAGGTATAGATTATTATTATTTTTAGAAAAGGTTTGCTTGATTGGTGTTGATTTGCTGCAGTTTGGTGATGATTTGTTCTGATTTATTCTTATTTTGGACTGATTTGTTCTGATTGCTATTTATTTGATGCTTGATTTGTTCTGATTTGCTACTAAATTGTCCACTGATATTATTGATTGTTCCAGTTGGTGATTACTGTGCCAAGTCTTGTCCTAAAAATTATCTAGTTTCCTTTCTAGTGTTTGGCCAAATATTTAGTTTCATATTTTTGGGCCTATTTATAGGCGTGTTATCCCTACTTTCTGCAAATTACAGATTAATAAAATTGAGAGTTGAAACTTCTCTTTGGTTCATGAGCTCTTTAGAACTATGGTTATTCTGTGGTTATCAGTTTATCAATCGGATCTCCATCACCGATTGTGGCATCCTCCTATACCAAGTTCTTGCTTTCCTATAAGCAACAGATCGAGGTCATCCATCCAAGCCGAACACTAGAACAGTTCTTCCGAGCTAATTCGATCATTAGTCTCCTCACAAGTTGGCGGGGTTTGTATCAATACTTCCCATTTTATTTTTCACTCGGTTATTATTCCACTTCTGGTGGTTCCATGAGGTTTTCCTTTTCTCATAATTTGAATGATTACTACCATGAGTTCCATCAGAATGGAAATTCCTTCCATGACCCACGACTGTTTGTGACCGTTTCTTGTCTAGGGTTTGGGACGATACCATATTCACTTTAGGGAATGGTTCGGATCCGGTTGGACGAGACTGGTGATTTCTCATCAAAAGCTCATTATTTTGCTCAGCAACAAGAAGACATTATATCCAATTCGAGTGTTTGCTGAAATCTACACTCGTCTGTTTGCTATAAGACACATTCGAGCATGAAATGTGGTGAACGTTTTTTCTAAATCGTCTTAACACGTGACTTTCTCTCTCCTCATAGCTTCAATTGAGAGTTGATTTTAAATAATGCATATTTGTATTCACTAACTGTTTTAAAATCTTGCAATCTCAGATGCATCGAGTCATATTGAGCATTTAGGAGAATCACAGTTTTTTGGTGGTCATATCTCCTCTTCAACTCATTGCATGGGAGAGGATCTTTCTTATAGCAATCTCGGTCACATCGGAGTCATATTGAGCTTTTAGGAGAATCACAGTTTTTTGGTGGTCATATCTCCTCTTCAACTCATTACATAGAGTGAAGGGTGTCCTTTACTATAAGATATTCACTTTTGAAATTCTCATTCGAATTGGTCTTTGAAGGGAAAATCCAACTCTTTGCGTAGTCTACCTTAAAAATTTGCTTGATTTCCTTCTTTAATGGCAACTCCAAGATTCATTGCATCAAGGCGTATCTCAGCATCAAGGGTCCAAGATAGATAATTCTTTCCAGTAATGTCAAGTGCCATAAACTCAAGGTTTGTAAGATTTGACATTGTCGACAAACTTTTGATAATAATGTATTAGGATCGGTTTTGAAAAATAGCAATATAGATTTTGGTTTACAATCAAAACTGACCATAGTCATAGTATGCAAAATTGAAATAACTTCATGCTAGGGTTAGGGAATTACCTTAAGAGAAAGCACATGTTGATAATGTGTTGTGGAATGTGTAATGCAATGTGAAGAGAAAATATAAGTTTTGTAATATTCTCTTTTTACGTATATATTCATGAGTAGAGAAATGGAAATTGGTAAAGAAAGAGAGAGGGCAAGAGAGAGAAGAATAAAGAGAGGAAGAAACGAAGAGAGATAGAGAAATAACATCTTTCTAAGATGTGTATATCATTTAAGAGATGGAAGCCTTTTTATAGGCTTTGCCTTGTAACCTTCAATTGCTTATCTTTAAGATGAGCAATGAAGGTGCTTACAAGATACATGGATGTAGTCATTCATCACAACTCATAAAGTGAATGAAAAGGTGAGAAATGAGGGTAATTGTTAAGTCAATGACCTGATAATGAAATCTGAGAGCAAAGAAATAGACACGGTTACATAAAAGCTTACTTGTGGGAAAAAACCATAGGCAAAGGAAAAAGTTTCACTATGAATTTGAGAGAGATTACAAAGTACAACGGAATAGAGCCCCTCTTCTACCACAACATATCCCTATTTTTTTCTCAACATTTTATTTTCACAAAGAGTCGCCTTCCAGCGCCGGATAGGAAGCATAAGCTCGAAAACAAAATTTAGATTCTGATCGCATCTCCACCTTGATATGAATTCCCATCATAAGTAGAAAATGCCTTGAACTCCATGTATCTAATGAGGTCTAAAACCATACTTCTATTCACAATGGCCACAGATTGGAGCCAAAACTGACAACAGGAATCCAACGAGTTTGAGCTGATACCTGAGCTTATCACCTGCAGAGTTGTCTTAGGTTCAGCACACTCAACAATGTCACCAAAGCATTGTATCATGCAAATGATACCTCACATCAATATGCTTTCTCCTTTTATGAAACATATGATCTTTGGTGAGAAATATAGCACTCTAGCTATCACAAAACAATGTACTGATCTATAGCTGTTCACTTAGCTCTCCAAACAATCCCTTAAACTAAAGGGCCTATTTACAAGCTTATGTAACTGCCATGTACTCTACCTTTGTAGTTGACAAAGCTGTTGTAGATTGAATAGTAGCTTTCCAACTAATAGCACAACCTCTAATGGTGAACACGTATCTTAAAAGGGATCTCCTCTTATCGAGATGCCAGTGAAATCAGAGACCAACATACTTTGCAACTCCTTCTCTAGTCTGCAGGCAGACAAACTGTGGGATCCACTCGAAATTATCGCGCCGATCCATTGAGCGCCTTCGATGTTCGCCATGGGTTTTCCATACCTCTTGACTGCGTAGTTGCAGGCTACCACCGTCTGGCCTTAAACTGTGTATACATTAAAGAACCTCTGTACTGAATGGCAAAATTTACTCTAGATGTGATCAACCTCCTCATCAATGGACATAGAATGGATGACGATACGAAATATTGCAAAAGTGGAGTAGTAACAAGCAGCGTACGCATGTTGAACCTACCAGTAACTTTTAATGATCTTCTGACTGAGATAATCTTCTTGCCGCTCTATCCCTTAAATTTCCATCAAAGTATCTTCTTGGCCGGTTCCTAGATCTTCCATCTCAAACTTATCATTCAGTTACAACGGTTTCTGACTCTTAACCTCCTCTTTACTCTTGTTTACTAATGTATGTGTATTATATAAGAGCATATACATAAATGGCTCATCATTTATCGTTTGAAGTAGACACAACCATTCAAGCTACTCCTCTTAAATCATGAGAGATAGTGAATGAGTCAAATCTCTTATGTCTTAGAAGATTGTTTCAAAACCATGAGGCCTCTTAAAGTAGGTAAACACGGTCCTCCTTTTCATTGTGAAACCTCTTATTTGTTGCATATAGATGTCTTCCTTATAAACAGAAAAATCTGGAGTCTTCATCCAGCTATCTTGGCTCTTAATCATGAAAAGCCACAATCTAGCAAAGCTTGAATTGAGCTATGCTTCACCACTATAGAATCATTTGTGAAGTGACACTTGGAATATGACTATAACCTTTAGTAAATAGTCTTGTATACCTTGCATTCTCAACACGTCGCCTTAACTGTGAACACCCATTTGCAGAAGATGACTTTCTTCTCTTTAGTGCTCTGTGTTCTATACATTTTTATGAAAGGCTCATATCTTCTTACATGTGTCACTTACAGAATCACTTCTAACTCTTTGCCTCTTCATAGGATTGTTGGCTCTTCAGTGGACTTGATATTATTTGCTACACTCTGAAGGCATGCATGTAGCTAGATTAAGCTTCACCTTATTACCTTGGTGGCTTAATAGTCCTCCTCTCTACATCTTTAACAGTAATCTTTGTTGCCTTTGGAACTAAAGTTGTAGAACCTTGCTTATTTGAATTAGAACCAAACCAGTCTCGAACTCCTGGTGCTTGACTCTTTGCACGGTCCTCTCGCCAACACTACAGAGTCTTTAGAACTGAGAACCTAGAGTATGGATCTGTAAAAAACCGCATCTATATTTAATTACCAATTTCTTGGTTTCTAAACACTTAAAATTTATAGCCTTTCACACCAGATTTATAACGAGAAATATACACACTTCAGCGATCTGGGTTGACTTCCATTATCAATGTGGGCATATGTAGGGCATCTAAAAATTTTTAAATCTGAATAAGTAGCAGGACTACCAGACCACACCTCTTGAGGATTCTTCTTCTTTATAGCAGTTGAGGGAGAACAGTTGATTAAATAACATGCAGTGGACCTAGCTGCTACCTAAAAAGACTTTGACAATTGAGCATTAGAGAACATGCATCTTACCTTCTCCATCAAGGTCTTATTCATAGCCATGCTGATACATTTGTAGATGCATGACAAACTATACGATGTCTAACAATTCCCTCTTTCTTACATAGAGTGTTAAACTCATCAAAACAAAACTCTAACCCATTATTAGTGCGAAGACACTTCACCTGCCTTTCTGTTTTCTTCTTAATCACTGCCTTCCAATCCTTGAATGTTAAAAACTTATCTCTTTTCTGTTTCATGAAGAATACCCATACCTTACGTGAGAAATCATCAAAGATCGTTAACATATAAGTAGTACCATCCATATAATATACTTTTGCAGGTCCCCAAATGTTTGAATGGAGATAGTCAAGCAACCCCTTTGACTTATGAATGCTTGAAGAGAATCTAACTCACTTATGTTTCCCAAAAACACAATGCTCACAAAAATGTAACTTACTTGTTTTCTATCCATGTAGAAGTCCTCTTCTACTCAACTCTGCTATAATGTTTTCACTCATGTGCCCAGGACACATGTGCTAGAGCTTTGTAATATCATCCTCTGACAATGAATGAGATGCATCAGAAGCATCTTCTATAACAGTAGAACCCTGCATAACATATAACATGGCGGTCTTTTTATGAACCTTCATCACAACTAGGCCTCCCTTACTAATCTTCAAGACTCCACCTTCACCAAAGTACTTGTACCTTTTTGCGTCAAGATTAATTACGGATATCAAATTCCTCTTCGTCAGAACATATGCTGCATCACCAAGTCTGAACCTTCTCCATCAAACATCTTAAAATGTGAGCGCCCCCGATACACGCTGCCTTAAGTGCATTGTTACCCGTAAAAAACCACGCGCTGTCATTAGGCTCATGTGCTGAGAACGAGTCCAGATTAAGTCATATTAAAAACGTACAACGAATCTAAAATCTAATTCTCAGCTCTTGAATGTTTGAGGCAACCAAAATGTTCTCCATCGATCGATCCCAATTCCATAATGTGAGACCACGGAAAATCCAGATTCCCTAAAGGAGGGTAAAATGGTAATTTCGGTCAAAATCCGGAATTTTTCTAGATCTCGGATGACAAAACAGACTCCACCGTTGGAATTGTCTCACGAAATCTAGCTACCACGTCGAGTTTCGTTGGATTCCGAGGTGGTCGGAATTTCACGTTTTTCGAGGCGTGGGGTGTCGGATGACACGCCAGAGTAAGGGGATGCAAGTGGCAAGTTAGAGGGGCTGCCACGTGGAGACCAAATTCCCAACCATTTGCATGTCCTCATGGACAGCGAAGGGAGATCCATGGCTCACATTGAGCCACATGTAAAGTGGGTTGGAGAAAGTCCCAGCTAATGAGGGAACAAACATAATTTAAGGAGGAAGACATCATCTTCTCACTTTGATTCTTCTTGGCTGGTTGTTTGACGGGCAGTGGTTGGAGATGGGGTTTTAGAGAGAGAAAGTCCGGCTTCTCTCTAAGATCTACGACGATCGGACCAGGTCGGCTCGCTTCGATCTGAGAAACGAGGATTGGTCTACACACGTCGAGGCTGTGTGAGTACAGTTTGGGAGTTCGACAAACTCAGAAGAGTAGGGGTTTTCTTTCCTGCTTGCTTTACTTTTTGTAAGGGTCATGTAATGGATGGGGATTTGTTGGGAGGCTGGATGGTCGTTGTTTCGGTTCCAAAAGATTTGGGCCCAGATTGGAAAATCCCTAGAATGGTTTTAGACCGATCCACGGGCATTTGTGTAATTATTGTGATGATGTTATTATTTATGACCATGAGTGAATAACATCTTTTTAAGTGTAATTTGTGGCGATTCTGAAGAGCTGTGGATTGTGCCTTAGCCCATGAGAGCTAACCTTATGTTATTGTTGTAAACTGAATAGCATGATATATGGAATTAATTATGTTAATATATGCATGAGTGATATATTAGCATGTGTTGAATGTTGTGTGCCATTGCATTGCACTTAGGTGGGGAGTAACCCAAGTAGGGAAATTCCACTATTGGGCTTTTCCTTGTCGATGAGAATATATTTTGGTCTTAGAAAGCGTGGGATGGGACATCAGGAACCTTTAGACGAAGAAATAGCCAGATGGCCCTCTCTTGTATTTTGTAAAATTTTGGGCTAGGGCAGGTTTGTATAAATTGTATCATCTGAGTATAAATGAATCATCTTTTGTATAAAATTATACTTGGGTTGTATGGATGTGCGGGCCCAAGTGGCCATTTTTACACATGTATGGGTCTCGGGACATGAGACTTGTAGAATTCCGCGGGTTGACAGGTAGACAACGGACACCCCGGGTTTTGGGGCGTCACACATAACATTGTCCTCACCAAATTTCCTAGATTTCTCTCCTTGTTTATTCCTAAATTTCTTCTCCCTATTCTGCAGCTTGAAACACTCCTTTTTTATGTGACCCTTTTTCTTGCAATAATTGCAAATTTTATTAGAATTCCTGGATTTTGACCTTTTCCTCTGTTCTTCACCAGAATTCTTCTCTTTTGGCCTATCGCATACAAACAAGCTATCTCCTTGCGTTTCAGGCCCTACAATTAATTGCTTTATTTTCTCCTTAGAAAACAGAGCCTCATAGACTTCATTTAGGGTTAGGTTATCACGAAAATATAAAATCGTATCTCTAAAATTCGCATACGAAACATGAACAGAACTCAACAAAATTAACCCTAGATCTTCTTCTTCATATTTTACCTCTAAAGTTTCCATATCCACAACAAGTTCTTTAAAGGTCGTAAGATGCTCTTTTAAAGACATGCCTTCTACCATATTGTGCGAATACAATTGCGTTGCTTCAAGTGCAACTTACTCGTAAGACTTTTCATCATGCACAACTCTTCCAACTTTAGCCATAGTGCATCATCATTCTTCTCCTTTAGAACGTCTTGTAGAATCTGATTCGACAAATGAAGGTGAATATGTGATAGGGATTTATGATCCTTACGTTGTTTCTCCTCTCACATCACTTGATGACATCTTGTCAAGCCAGCAGCATACAAATCCATCTATGCAAGGCACCTTCGCGTCTTAACTTGCCATAGCGAAAATCTAGTACTACGATCCAACAAGGGAATTTCATATTTCATGGTTGTCATTGATGAGAGTTTAAAAAATTTTTAATGGCTCGTCACATTTGTTGAAATCAATGACTGTGTGAATATAAAATTGTAAGGCAGAAAATTCAATTTTTCGAAGAGCAAAATGTGGTGATCAAAACTTAGAAATTTTCTAGATCTCGGATGATGAAACGGACAGCGTTGGAATCATCTCATGAATCTAGCTGCACATGAATTTCGTCGGTCGGGACGGTCGGAATTTCACGTTTTTCGAGGCACCAAGTATCGGGTGCCGTAAAACGAGTTTGAGAGAAATGTGATGTGACAAAATTCACCCACTACATGCACTCATGACACATGTTGCATGAGTAGAGAGATGATGGAAATGGACGACCTAGATAGTGCAAAGTGTCAAAAATATAGAAGAAGAGACATGATGGGAATTATTTGAATTGTTAATGATAATAAGACGAAAGATGAACAGTGTCATCTCCCCATTTGAAGAGCCAAAACATGAAGGGATGCAGTAGGTGCAGATTTTGAGTTTTAGAGAGAGAAGATGTGCCTTCTGCAGGATTCAGTCATTCGGACCTTTGGTTCTCGGCTGGGCAAGAGTAAAGTCGATACAGCGGCGAGAACACGTGTGGACAGGTTGGTAGAGTTCAGACAGCTCAGAGGTGGGGATCTCTTTTCCTACTTAGTTAATGTTGGCTAAAGTCATGTAAATGGTTAGGAATGTTAAATTTTTTTTAGCGTAAGTCGGTCTCAAAAGCTTTGAACCGAGTGGAAAAAATTCCTATTTGTGTGGTCGTGAACAGTAACCCAAGGGTTTCACTGTTCATGTGAATAGTGACACAAAATTTTTGGTGTGAAAATGTGTTTGGTTTAGTGATTCAAATTGAATTGATCGTGTTTGTTAATTAACCCATGTGAGCTAATTTTGGTGTAATCGTTTGAGAATTCGCATAACATGCTTTATGTGATTTAATTATGTTAATATATATGCACGTAAATATATTAGCATGAATGTGTTGGAATTGGCATCATGCATTCCATATGCCTTTGGGGCACTGCTGATGTTAGGAGTGAGTGCATGAAGCGCGAAATGAAACAAAAGCGAAAATGTTTGTAGAGAAGGAATTTCAACGGAAGATTTCAGAAGAATTGCCTTGGAGGGGCGTCAACGGTCAGCTACGGATGAGGGCTGTGGTATTTCGGAGGATGCCAGCAATTAGCCTCGGTAGTCGATATTTTTATCGGCTTCGATAGTAAGTTTTCAAAGAAAAAGAAGAACAAAAGCTTTTGTTGTGAAAACTGTATTTTTACTCGCATATTGGCCTAAGCATGTGTGAGGGAGTCGGTGAGGACTCGGGACATGGGTTTGAGCATGTAGACATTCGAGTAGGTTCATGAAATTGCTTGAATGTGATTGTTTGCCATGACATGTGCACTTAGGTGGGAATGCCCCAGGTAGGAAGTATCCTCTTGGGCTTTGCTCGCCTGTCGAGGATCACTATTTCAGGTGCGGGAGTGTGCACGAGGACGGGGCGCTCACTAGGTAAGACGTTTAGAAAGAAAGCGGGTTGTGGCTTTGGGTATTCGACTTTGTATAACATGTATTAGAATATTGTAATTTTAATATATGTTTGAATTAAGAGTAATGTAAAAACTCTTGAACCATGTAATATATTTGGTTGGGATATATTTTTGAGTATTGATGCAGGGCTCAGTGGCCATTATTTGCATGGACTGTTGTGGTCATTGTTAACATTTGGAGACAGAGTTTGTACTTTAGGTAGAACTCCATTGCAAAGGAGACTCTTAGATTTTCATGAGTGGTGTCGGGTTACGAACATCCACAGATATTCCGAGTTAACGGGTTTGTGTGGTTCCGGTTTGGAAATCACGACTTGGTATCGAGCTTAGGTATCGAATACCAAGGCCTTTACAAGGGACTTGGGCTTAAGGCCATGGTCATGAGTGTACAGGGACATCACAGCTTGAGTATGGCTCGATGTTAGGGTTAGGTAATGTGATTACCTGAACAATCCGGAGACAGGATTGAAACACTACATACCTTGTGTTTTTGTGATTGTATGATTATATGCTTGGTGAATAGCATAGGAAAAATGTTGAACATGTTAGTGTGAGAACAAATTGTTTGAAAATTTTTGGGCAAATAGTCCAGAATTAAATGAAAAAAAAAATGTGTTGAGGAATTTTTTTTGAGGTTTTACAGTGTGTAAGACTAGAAAGAAAAATTAAATAAAATAAATTTTAATAAATTTATTTAGTTTTTCTTTAGAAAGTGAAAATATATATATACTATATATATATATATATATATATATATATATATATATATATATATATATATATACATTTTTTAGTAGTTTTCCGGTACTTGGGAATGAGAAAAAAAAGTGATATGAAAAAAAAAAAAAAATACAATGGAGGCTAGAATGGGCTACTGCCCATTTCCTCCTTATGTGGAATCCACGATATAGTAAGATGTACGTGACACAAGGCTAGCAGGCATGGCACAGGAGGCAGGAGCTTGGAGTGCGCGGCGGCGCGTAGGGCGCGCGATGGCGCAAAGGCGCTATGGTCGGCGCGTGTCCCGAGCCGCTAGCCACGGCGAGGAAGCGGCCACTGGCCCGTGCAGCGTGCACGCGATCTTTGGCTGATGGATTGTGTCGCGATACAATTTTGTATCGTGGCGAGCGAAGAGCTGGCGGCGGGGTTAATCACGTCTGATCTTTGTATCGTGCGAAGCAGGCGCGGTCGGCTGGCGGGGAGTGTCGCGTCGATCACTTGTATCGTGACGGGAGAACGGCGGCGGGCGTGTCGTGCAATCTTTGCGACCGGCCGGGCCTATCTTGCGATCTGGCCAGAGCTGCGACCGCGGCGCAGCTGATACAGCGGGGGACTCTGCGACACAATTGGGAGGGGACCACGACACGGTCTCGTGTGCCCATTTATCTGACCCGGTAGCGCGCCTGACACGGCTGCCGTGCGTGCCCATTTTGGGCGGTGGGGCGATGTATGGGAGTCGAGTGTGCACAGGTGCACCAGCAGTTTGGACTCGAGTTACATATTCCCGAGTCATTATTTGGACCACTGTTCATGAACACTATTCACAAGTTTTTTCGAAAAAAAATAATAAATCAAATCAAATCAAATCAAATGAAATAAAATCTTTTAAAAATGAAATTTTCTAAATTAAAATTTTTGTTGTTAAAAATGATTTAATGTGGAATTATTGTCTTTCATTTCCTATGAATGCAAGGACATTGTGTATGAAATATCTTTTCTGTATATAAATAATATCTCGAGCGTGTTTAGCATGCCTTAGAATCTGTGAATTTAACGTCGTCGACATGTGTAGATGGCTGATCGAGGGTGAGGACGGGGCGGTAAGGGTCGTCCACGAGTGCTGGTCGGGCACCATCGGCACGATCGGCGAGGCCTTTCTTTGAAATTTTGTAGGGATTCTGGCATTCTTTGCTATTGCCTGGCGGTGTAGCGACGACGGGGAGGAAATTAGATGATATCTGAGGCATCAAGATGAGTCTTGATCTTTAAGAGGAAGGAAAGATTCATCTTCTTCAGCCCGAAATAAGCAGAGAAGACTTACGTTTCGCATGGACCTGATGAGAGCGAGGTTAATGGGACGGAGTTCCGGGGATGGGGCATTTAGTCGAATGAGGCGGGTGATATATTTATTTATGCAAATGGCGGACCGCTGACGGGGATTGCCTGGCCAATCTAAGGGTATGGGACACCTCGGTCCCAATCATCGATGAGGCGAGTTAAGGGTTTTGATCCCGAAGTCAGGCGGATGGTGTGCTACCATTGCGTGGCCGGACATGAAGGGATTGCCCGGGAATGGAATCCCAAGGTTTTGTTCAGTGCGGTCCAGTCGGCGGTAGGACGAAGAAGGACACACTTTGTTCCTCCGCTTTATTATGCATTCGGGGAACGATGTCAGTTCGAGGTCTTATGCCCCATTTTTAGTGCCTTAGACAGTCCATAGGCCGAGGGCCCAGAAGCGTGGGTCGGTCGGCACAGATTGCAGTAGAGAGTTGGTTGGGAGGCGTGGAATCAGTGTTACCATTGCGTGACCTGATATGAAGTAGGATTGTCCTGGGAGCGAGGCCTCTGGTCACTGAAGGAAGTGACATCACGGATCAAACAGGGCGTGAGTGCGTTTTATGCTGCATTTGTTTTCTAATCATCATGTTCATTAATGTCTTGTGATAGGTTTGGGCTTAGAGGTTGGGGCCCTTGAAGCCCAGTGTGGATGTTCCAGGATGCAAGGTGGGTTGACATGATGGGTCGAGATTGTGAGTTAGAGATCTCCGAGATTTTGCTCATGGTGGACCCCCGGGATTGGGGTGTCACAGTATGGCATCATTGCATTCATGTGCATGGTAACATCGCGTGGAGTCGGGTGTGGGTGCATGGTATGGTCATTAACCACTCTTGGTGAGTGTGGGCTAGGTTTATGCCCCCAGGACTATGTCAAATAAGGCTCATAGATTGAATCGAGAAATGAAGAGTAGTGTGTGTGTTGAAGTAAAGCGAGAAAGGGGTGGAACAAATCCACAAGGTGAGAAGCCACAGGTTAGGGTGAAGGAGGCCGCGGTAGTATCAGAAGGTCTGTGTGGGTGTAAAGGGCCAGGGGAGATAATAGAGATTTACGTATGGGTGTAAGGGCAGGGAGATATCCCAATTTAAATGTAGTGTAGGGCAGGGCTATCTGAATTTATTGGGTGTAGGACCTGGGGAGAGATCCCAATTTACGTGTGGGTGTGGGGCCGGGGAGCTATCCAGAGATTCTGTGCAGTAAAGGGCGGGAGGTATCCCGGAATTTTTGTGTGGGTGTAAAGGCAGGTGGAGATATCAGAATTTACGTGGGTGTAAGGGCCAGGGAGCTATCCTGAGTTTACGTGTGGGTGTAAGGACCGGGTGGAGAAATCGAGGAAATTTACGTATTGGATTAATAAGAGACCTATGGAGATCGAGAATTTAATGTGTGGGTCATACGAGACCGAGTGGAGTTATCAGAATTTACGTGTGTGGGTGTAAGAGACCAGTGGGTTAATAAATTTACGTGTGGGTGTAAGGGCCCAGGTGAAAATCGAAATTTCTATGTGGGTGTAAGGGCCGGAGTGGAGTTATCAAAAATTGTTATGTGTGGAGTGTAAGAGACAGTGGAGATATCAGAAATTTCTATGTGGCGTAAGAGACCCAGTGGAGATATCGAGAATTTCGTGTGGGCGTAAGGGCCAAGCTGAGTCTCAAATTTACATTGTGGGGTGTAAGGGCCGAGTGGAGATATCACGAAATTTCTTTGTGGGCTTAAGGGCAGTGGTGATATCAGATTTACGTGTGGATGTAAGGAGGCTCGTAGTTTAAGTAGAAAGTTACGTTGAGAGATAAAACACACGGGTCATGTTATCACGCAGACTTAGAGTTGAGGTGATAGGAGTCGAGAGTGACTCGAGATGAAAACACAGTCGAGTTATCACGTAGAGTTAGAGTTAATTGATAGAAGTCGAGGAGTGACTCGGATGAAAACACAGGTTAGGTTATCAACGTAGACTTAGAGTTGAGTGTTGGTCGGGAGTGACTCGAGATTTGGATGCCTTTGGAAATTGCATTGGGTGTTGGTGGCCAGAAATGAGGACTTCGATAAATGGATGTCGTTCATGACATGGACTGGTTGATCCATTGGATTGTCGATTGATTGTGACTTAGGAAGGTCGAGCGTTTGGACGCAACGGGGGTTGTGTAGGTTACATGTTGTGTGGATTATATACGGGTGTTAGAGGGACATCTTTGCGAGCATGCGCCTGGATCGTAAGGGTAGTTGGGAGGCGCGCCTTAGTGAAATTCGCTCTGACAAACGGTCATGGGCGAAATATCACGGATGGCACCATGAGGCGTGTATGGGAGGCCGTGCGAGATCAGCCCGATATGTTGGACGAGAGGTGGGAGAGAGCTCGGAGTCAACGGAGTCTGATCGATTAGAGACACCCGCCCAGAAGGGTGGGCTTGATAAAACGGGGTTTTCTCACGGTTCGAGTCGGCGAAGAGTTATGCGGATGTACGGCGTCGACTGTAGAGTTCAAGGTTGGTGATGCGTCTTCTTGAAGGTAATGCACAGAGATGAGTGGTCGAGTTATTGTGAGTGTGCCGAAGTTTATTGGAGCCCTTGAAGTCTCGAGGAGGGTAGGCGCGCCAGCGTGTCGGTTGGCTTCTAGCCTAGCATGTCAGTGTCACGGGGTATTTCACGTCTCATGCTCCGGAGAATTTACCTCCGGATCGACTCATGTAGTGGGTTGGGGAAAGATTGAGGTTGACACGGATGGTACCTTCGAGGAGGGACCAATGTGCATTGTAGATGGCCAGGGATCGGGTTTGCGGGGCTCAGACGGCGAGAGCCAGTGAGGGTGCTATGAAGCGCAGGTGGGTGGAGGTCGACGTGGGAGCGCGAGGGACACGATGCGAGACACCTATACTTTCTTGTTTAGGGATGAAGTCGTGGTTTAGTCGTTTATATTTAAATGACTGGTTTGCATCATGGTCTGGTGCGTTGCATATCATGTGGTTGTTATGATTGTCGAGAATTTCGGGGCGAAATTCCTTTTAAGGAGAAGGAGAATGTGGAGCAGAAAATTCGATTTTTACGAAAAAGAGGCAAAATTGTAATTTACATCAAGGCAGAAATTTTCTAGATCTCGGATGACGAAATGGACTTCAGCATTGGAATCGTATCGCGAAGTCAGCTACCGCATGATTCGATTAGAATTAATTTCCACGTTTCGGGCATCGGTGTCGGGTGCGATGCGCGGGTTTGAGAGACATGTGATGTGACAAAAGTCACCCACTACATGTACTCATATGACACATGTTGCATGAGTAGAGAGATGATAGAAATGGACGGCCTAGATAGTGTCAAGTGTCAAAAATCTAGAAGAAGGGACATTATGGGAATTATTTGAATTGTTAATGATAATAAGACGAAATATGAACAATGTCATTGATTCGTGCCACGGTAGGGTGATGCGGAATCAACAAAATTTGTAGTCCTAAGTTCCTCATCTTTTTAAATTGGTGGTATTTTCTTCATCTTTTTAAAACGTATATTTGCGAATCAGTCTTATAATTATTGTAAGACCCGAGAAATTCCAATTTACGGAAAAGAATTAAATCGTAATTTAGGTTACAAGAGTATAGTTTACATTAAAAATCAGGAATTTATTCTCTAGATCTCGGATGATGAAGCAGTTTCAGTTTAATGCGTCTCGCGAGAAATCTAGCTAGCGCGTAAAATTTCCTGGGTCGGGGCCAGTGCCGAGATTTACACGTTTTGAAGCATCACGTTTCGGTCTTGAGTAAAAGCGATTTTCGATCGTGAAAGTCACACTATAACACGTACTCATGTGCCATAAGTGGCATGAGTAGAGAAATGATGAAAATGGACGGCGAGATAATGCTGAGGTGTCAAAAAGCCCCGAAAAGAATGACCAAAACGGTCATTTTGGGAATTTTAAATGAGGATGAGACAAAACATGCATAGTGGTCTTTCTTCCTTTTTGAAGGCCAAAGGATCAGGCTGTTTGAGAGAGAGGGGACGGACAGCGGCAAAATGGTGGATTTTAGTGAGAGAATGTCCACCTTCTCTCTAAAACATTAGGCGTCAGGCCAGTCGCGATCTCGGGACAAACGGGAAAGCGACCTCGCGGAGCGGGTGCAGCGTGGACATCGGTTTAAGGAGTTTAGACAAACTCCTTGAGGTCTTTCTCCCTATTTGGGTTTTATTCATTCTTTAAGTACTTTGTCGATGTTTCGGTTGGTTTGAGGCCGTGAGGGGCCGTTTGATCGGTCCCAAAACATGGGATCGAATTGTGGAAATTTTTTTAGACATTTTTTGTCAGTTCGTGGCTATTGGGGACTGATTTGAGTGTTTATATGATAATTTATGGAATAAATTATGCTTTGAATGTGTATAAGACGGAAATGGTAAGGCAGGCAGTTCACCCAGTGAATTGATGATTTGTGAATTTTGGGAATAATGTAGGGTTTCACTATTCAGAGCAATCTCTCGAAATATTTTTGTGAATTAATATGTTTGGTCGAGTAATTCAAGTAGGGTGCTCAGTGTTTGATCATTAGCCCCAGTGAGCTAATTTTGATGTGATGAAATGCGAAATTACATAACATGATTACGATTTAATTTTTATGTGAATATATACATGTTTATATATTTGCATGTGCTGTTATATTATGTGGAATTGTCATCATACATTCCATATGCCTTTAGGACACCCTAAGGACCGGTAGGAGTGAGTGCATGAGATAAATCCTAGAAAATTGGAGTTCGAAGGGTTGTCACAAAAATGATAATTATCGGATGTGAAATCCATACCAAAAATATCAATCGTGAGCGCTTGATTGATATACATTGGAGGGTAGTCCACAAATAATATCAATCGTGGGGCCAGTCAATTGATATACACATCGGAGGGTTGTCCACAAACAAATAAATAATAATTCTCAGCATCACGAGGCTTAAGCAGTGTGAAGTCGGTGAGGACTCGAGGTGCACGAGATGATGACTTAGGCGTTCAAGTGGGATCATGCATTTCCTTGGATATTTATTGTTTATTTTAGACGTGCATTGCACTTAGGTGGAAGTGGCCAGCTTAGGGTGATTCCACTCACGAGCACTAGCTCCTGCAATCAGGGATCTTATTTCTGGTACGAGGGAGCGTGCGGGGGACAGCTCGTCTTTAGAGGCGTGGTTTTAGAAAGCGGATTGTGGCTTTGGGTTATGATGTTCTACATGTATTAAATTCTCTAATTGTAATATATGTGTTGTATAAGAGTAAAAACAATTGAACTCTAAAAACTATTGGATATAGTTGGATTCATAGTTGGTATGTTTGCATGGGTGATTGTTGTAGACCCAGTGCGTTTTACTCATGTTGTGGTGCCATTGGATATATGTTGTGAGTGAGGAATCACGGGGGCCAGTGACGCGTATTTTCAGTTTAGTTGTATATGGGATACTTTGTGTGAGTCGTTGGGCTTTGTTTGGGACAGGTTATGTACTAAGAGTAGAGCTCCCCGTATAAAAGAGGCTGGAATTTTTAAAAATGGTGTCGGGTAGCTTGGGCAATAAACTGTATTCCAGAGTTGGTGAGTGACGATTGCGAGGTTTGGGCACAGCAATTATTTTTATAAAATAACTCTTTATACATTTCATATCATTATTAATCCTAATTTGATAAGTATAATTTATACAAATTTAATTCTCCACTTATTATTATTATTATTATGATAAAAGGAATATCAAAATAAATAGAAAATTGTTCTAAGTAGGTGGAATAGATTTTTCTTTTACATTTATTTATTTTTATATACAAAATTATAGAAGTTTGTTTGAACAAGACTCTGATTTGAATTAAGACTCAAATTTGATCCATTCAAAGCTTAAACATTTGGAAAGGATTCGTTGATTTTAAGGGTTCTACGATAAAAAAATTTTGTTTTCATACTTGAGATTTGAGTTTTTTCAAACATAAAATTGAATCTAATAATATAATATTTATATCTAAAAAAATAAAATTGAATCTAATACAACAAAAATCGTTCGTATATACTAACGAACTTTTTAGACCTGAAACTCAGGGTTTAATATAGTATTTTTGTGAATTAAGGAAAACGTGTATAGCGTCGCCATGTGGCCACCACTGAATATTACAGTTGGGAGGTGGAAGTCTGAAAGTTTGGATCATCAATTTGGTCAGAGTGTCAGACACTTCAATCCATCGTACTGCTTTTGAGTACTGAACCAATACGCCCCTTGACTTAAAAAGCCCCTTGACTTTTGATGTTACGCCCCAAAACCCATGTTAAGGGTATTACAGTTAATATACATCCTTAAGCTTTCATTCTAAAGGTCTAAAGTGTAAAACGATATTAATCTTTTTTATAATTAGATTTTATTTAATTGCTAAATACCTATTTAAAGTAAATGTGCGGTATAAATTCAAAATTTTATATCGACAAAAAATTATTTTAAATATCCAAGTCTCAATTACGATTTTCATATGGCTGTTCTCAATATAACAATATTTGAGATATCTCGTCAACTTTGTACTAATATAAAAACGAATGTTACATTATCAAGTGACTTTCTTGGTAACTCAGAGCCCAATATTTCACATAAACATGAACTTATTAGTTAAACATGATCCAACATAAAGTTAATCAAATCCTAATGATGGCGTATTATAACCTAACGATAACTCACCGTAACTAAATCACGAGAAAATATGTCGCGAATGGGAGTGAACTTATTTCAAATAAAAGTATTAATACACTTTCATGGATCAATAAGTTTGTCGTATAGCGAATAGAAGATGTTTTTATCAAAGACTTTTGATTCATAAATAAGATTTAAACATAAAAAATTTTACTTGAAGACATTCTCATCAATTTCCATCAGTTTCATATTAAATGTGATCAAAACAATTCGTAGTAGAATTCGATTCAAACACTTTCATATCAAGGTCCAAATCAATCCATTTCAAATATATTTTTCTCTGGTCATCAAATATCGAATGATATCCAGCCATGAGAGACTTTCAAATGGTATTTAATACAAATTGTTCGTTTTAAGGTGAATGGGAACCAAACGCTACTAGTACTAATAACCTCTGAGTGAAATCCTCAAAATTTGGGGTTCAAATCCAATTACATTCTTACCAATGAATGTAAAGATCGAATATTATTCTCATTAATGGCGAATAATGTCATGTATTCCGTTGATATGATCGGTAACGAAGTCAAATATTTCATACAATATTCAAACCACAAAACATTATATCTCTACATTTTCTTTCATAAACATGACAAATCTCATGCTTTCATGTAAGATCTCTATTTGATCAATGAACAATCAAAGAGAATAAAACAATTCAAACTTCACTCATTCAAAATTACATAAAAGACAAATAAATATTTTTCGGAAAAGACTATATAGATAATCTTTAAGCAAAAACATATAAAATATTTTCTTTTGCAAAAGTTGTATTAATATCTCTTACCTCAAAGGAGTACTTAAAAACTTTGAAAAAGATAATCCGAAAAATTTCACCTCAATGAAATATTTCTCCTAAAATAATAAGGAAGAAACTATCATCATTACTTATTTATTCTTAAAACTTTCATAATTTGATATTCTTAACAATAATATTTTAATTTTTAATCCATAATAATAAAAGTTAATGTAAATATTTTTTATAAAATTGTGATTTATAAGTATATTTATCAACATGATTTTTTGTTTACCTCAAATATATCGACAACTTTTCAAAATGCTAACTATTTGGTCGGTAGTTTTCCAAGTTTTATAAAACTCATATTCCTTTCGGATCTTATTTTTATTAATTATTTATTTTTATGCTCTTAATCCGAAATAAATCTTTTACTATAAAGAAATAATATTAATAATATTTTGAAATTATACTATTATATAATACTCATCTAGTCTTTTTACCTAACAATTATCATACTTGACAACAAGTATTATTAACATATCTTATTTCCTATAATTGCTCAATAATTACTCTAATCATATTCCTTATTTAAATAAATTCTCAATTCTTAATAAGATATTTACTTGCCAAAATACATATACCTTCAAATACTTATCAAATACATATATTTATAAAAATTTAGTCTTTTCAAATTTATCTTATTTGTTTATTATTATTTTCTTTCAAAAATTATCCTCAAATATTTGTTTTTTTTTTAAAATAAGTCACTGAATATCTAACATTATATTTTTCAAAGTATCCGTCATAAGTCAATTTTCCTGAATATATATATATATATATATATTTAATAATATTATTCATAACAAGAACTTTTACATTCCCCTTCTGTCTTTTCACTTATACTAATCAAAATTGGCACAAACATGTCGCTTTAACTTTTCAATTTACTTTCCACACTCTTACAGTTAATCTCTATATAATTTTGTAATTTGTTTTTATTCTTAATTTGGTCCCCCTATACCTTTTTTTGGTTAAATTGTTCTTTGCTTATTTTTTTTATTTATTTACAAACTCAAAGCCTACGATTACTACTTTTTTTTTTTTTCATTCGCAAACTCAACTTTCCTAATTTTTTTTCTCTTACTTTTTAATTCTCCTACTCAAAGCCATTCTATACGACACCACTAACCATTAATTTTTTTTTTATTTCATTTTTTTACAAAAGCGAGTGTAATATAAATTTAACTTCTTTAGACTTGATCTAAACTTAAAAGAAAATTAAAAGTCTATAAAGAATTACAGAAAAATAATAAAGGAAAGATCTTACCTTTCAAATTCTCTTCTTTAACCTTAGATTCAAAGTCTTAGGTTTTCTGATTATCTTGAAATCACTTCTTCAAACCCTAGATTTAAACTTTTACATTTTCAGTAGCTTTTCGTGATCAAGAGATGGAGACTATGCGGAGAACACAAAAATGGTTTGATAATAATTTTTCTATTTATACTTAAATTTCTTAAAAGAATTACCCTTATACCCTAACAATTTTAAATAATTATATTTTCTACCCTTAAAAATAATTGCAGGGTATCACTTGAGGTTACTTCCATTCAGTGATAGCACCGAAGTACCCTTCTTCGGTTTGTGCCCTATTCAAATTTTTACCCGGTTTCTAACTCAAATTAAAGTCATAGGTATACCCTGAATAATCATTAATAAGATTCATTTATATCATCATATGTATAACAGTATTAGTTCTATATTGTTTAATAAGTCATTTCCTTTCAAATAAGGATAGATAAAAGGGGAAGGAGATCAACTTCTATTAAGATAATTATTACAGCAAATTAAAGTATAATAAAAAAAAAATATAAAATGTGTATTTATGTCTTTGAGGCCATGCTCAAGTGATAAAAAGGAGTGATAGCTTCACGAGAAATCTTGAACTCGAATCTTTATAAAAACAAAGTATCACAACAATATAATATAAAGTGAATTAAAGTAAAAATACAATGTATATTTATTGAACAACACAAACGGAATAAGGTACATATGTAAAATTGGTGTGAAACATAGGCCCATATGCGCAACTATACGCGTCAAGTTTGCATGTAATTATAATTGGCTCCTCCAAGTGTCGATCCCACAAAAAGAAGTGTGTTGATTCTTGAATTTTCAAATATTATCTAGACCTAAGGTTCACAGTGAATTTTGGCGTAAGAGAAAAACTAATCCTAAGTTTTTTGCTAAATCAATTAATTAAAAACTAGGGTTTGCTTCACTGCCATAGTCGTGGATTTGAACCTAAAGTGGTTATTCATTAAGTATATTAATTGATTTATCTTGCTTGAGTTGATCATGGCTATAAAGGTGTAATTTCTCGAGATATATTTGCCTATCTCACTAGTATGGTGTATTGCATCTTTTCCTCAACCCTGGACTCCGAAACGCTTAAATGTTTAAACCCTAAATGCCACATTTGGAACCAAGATATCTCTATTCATTGATTGACCAAGTGTTGCTTTATTCATATCCCTGGGGGTCATCATCTCTCGATCTCAAACTCCCAGCAAAAACACGCCAATGTTAGCTAAACACCACCATGTAAATAAAATACAGAGATAAAACAAGTCGAGATAAAATCAATTCCTTATAATGGATGGCGTAATTAATACGTGTCGATTCGAGATGTGCGAGGCTCTGCCAAAAACCTAGAAATAAAACTAAAACATCTACAGAAAGTAGAAGAAAACCATCAAAGAAAAGTAAATAAAGAAAGAGAGGATGAGAATAAACGATTTTGGTAGAAAGCCCCATCTAACTTTTTCTTCAATCTTATTCTTAACAAGCTTTTCCGCTTCAACTTTGCGTGTCCTAAGGTGTTTACAGAGAGGCTATCACTTGAAAAGCTAAAATCCGTCCTTCTCTTTGATTCCTAGGGTTTGAGCTTTAAAACCATCCATTATGGGCTCAAAATGGGCTAAAAATCCACCAAAAACCAACCTCGAACGTTGCAACGTCGTTTGGCAATGTCACGACGTCGGAATGCTTTGTTTACGTATTCACATTACGTCCTTGACGACTGCGGCTGACTCCTGTTTTTGTCTGAACCGTAAGACCATAACTTTGTCATCGAACTTAGATTTGGGTGTTCTTGAATGCTTGATTGAGCTCTTGAAGTGTAGAAACTAGATATGGCCAGGAAAAACACTTTAGAAGCTATTATATAAAGATTGAATGTACAAAATTCTCCAATGGTCACTTTTAGGCTCTCTTCTTCTTATTGGCTACGAGAGTCTGCTTTGTCATTTGCAATCCAAATGGAGTGAATAAGGTCTCTTTGGAAAGCCTGAGAAGTCTCATATTCATCCATATCAATATTTTAGCCATTGGGGATCATTGTACAGCTTAAAACATCAAAACACAGTAGATGTTGCTGTGTGTGTTGTTTGTTGATTTTTGGGCTTTATCTCTTTGTTTTTACTCCTTATTGGCTCATGGTTGACCTAATCACAAAATTGAACATTTAGAACATTAAATCACTTATTCATGTAATAAAAATACTAAAAATATAAACAAAACATATTGATAAAATGAGTTTAAAGTATACTCATCAACATATATACCCTCGAGTTTGCACATATATCCCTTTGCCTTTGAACTAATTTTCAATTCAAGATAGATGTTACTTTCATAGTCATCCATAACTATCTGTTAAAAAGTCATAATCAAGTTGAAAACTTTGACACGTATGAGATGTTTAATAGGTGTTTTAATGGGTGTTTGTCCATATATGACATTTTTTTAACGATAGATACAGATTGGAGTTACAGTAAATGTCGCAGTATCTTAGGACTATAAAGGTTTAGAAAAAGTGAAATGTAGCACAGAAACTGGGGACATTTGTACAAGTATCCCCAACCTAAGCGGTTTCATGACAAGTCTACTCTATGTTAGGCACCTAACATTCCACACATATTAGTTAATAAGAAAATTAGGATGAACTTGGGAAATATATGAATTTGGTATTTGGTGGATTTTTCATCTTTGGATTTTTTTGTTTGCTTTAAGAAATATATCACATCAATTGCTATTTTATTTCTCTTTCATTGTTATATGCGTCCACTAGAGTGCATATTAGAGGTCTTTGGGCCCCCTCAATGCCTTTTCAGCCCGCATAATTTAAATTTGGAATTAGGAGGCTAGTCCAAACCCAAGTACTTCGGTCCAATGATTGATTTACCTTTTCAACCGTTCGGTTCCATGAACTAAATTGGTATGAAAGACATGACAAGTTCCGAGAGGTGAAAGAGTTCGATCGAGGATAGTTAAAAAAGCCATAATAACGTGGCGCAAGGCTGGACCACCTAATCACATTTATTTTAGGAAAGTATGGGTTTTAATTTACAGACTATTTAAGAAATAAGACCAAAAAATTTTATTTAGTCATAGCCACCACTTTAAAGACTATTTGATAAAAAGTTCTCATGTGCCAAGACACATGCAGCAGTCTAGTATTCCCAAACAACTTTTAATTCTTAAATAAAAGCACAAAATTAAAATCAAAAGCCCTAAGATCATTACTTTTCTTCTCCAAAACACCATTTGTACCAAGAACTTCATTCGGTAAAGGGTTTCAGTCAACAAGGAAGTTCCAAGGCAATGAAGTTCCGATCGTCTAAAACATCTTCATGGTTAGTTTTTTTCCTAAAACATCTTTCTCTCTTTCTCCCTCTTGCTCTAAGAAAGAGTTTTCTCTCAACCCATTTGATGATTAGAATGAATTACAGTTTGATTTACTTCCATTTCATTGTTTCAACTTAAATATTGAATCATTTGTTAGGTTTATGGTGATTGGCAAAAAAAAAAAAAAAAAAATTTGTACTAAATGTTTGTGTTTCTCATTTTCTTGCAAGCCCCTTTCCTAGAAGTAGAATTTTTTTTTCTTGGAAAATCATGTTTCATTTTGCTGAAAATTGAATCATCTTCATGAATTGATTTTATTCCTAAAACATGTCTCTATAGCTCTCTCTTTCTTTTCTCTCTTTCTCCTCTTGCTCTAAGAAAGAGTTTTTCCCTGTTATTTGATGATTGAAGTGAATTATAGTTTGATTTGCTTCCCATTCTTCCTGTCTCAGCAAATATTAGATAATTTGTCGAGGTATATAGTGATTATGCCAAAAAATTTGCACATAATGTTTGTGTTTCTCATTTCTTACAAACCCCCTTTCTAGAAATCGATTTTTTTTTGAAAAGCATTTTACTTCAATGATGTTTCACATTATATGCTTTGTTATTTTTTTTTCTATTAACTACAAAATCTTAGAACTTAGATGCAGTACAATATATGTAATAGCAGTGCGACATGTTTATCTTTGGAGTGACCAAATAGAGCACCAGATGAGATAAGTCTGGCTTGATGTGAATTTATACTCACTATTTCTCCATGTGTTTCTTAAGGCTGTCGACCAAACAGTTAGTATTGACTATGACATCTTCGCAATAAAATACATGGAGATGTGGAATGGTGTGATACTTGTAGAATAAATCGCTCACAATAGCCCTATCATACTCTATCTACAATTTTTGTCATTTAATATGGGTAATCATGATATACTCTATCAGTGCTGATTGTTGTTTGTTCTATTTTTGTTAATAGGATAAAATCTCCCTATACAGATTGCAACTTTCAGTCTAACTTGTATTTGATTCACAGAACAAACAAAGGGACAAGTTTGTGCATCAAATGTGTTCATGAAGTTGAGTTGTGTACTTGGGATAATATTATGTATTGTTGAATGGTTGATTAGTAATGAATGATTGTGTGTATTGTTAGGATAATTTTCTTGCATGTATTGTTGTTGGATGGTTAGGATGATTTTACGTTCAATACACTATTTACTTTTTATCATATAATGTTCATTTGTACATCGCTGCATAATTGGACATGAATTAGGTTTGTTCGACTAAAAAAAATATAAAGCAGTGCAAAATTTTGGTTACCTTGCGTCGTCCTACCATGTTATTTGTTTAAGAGTGTGTTCTTACCAAGTCTCACCCAGAGTTGAGTATAGACTCTCATTAGTTGTGACTCCACTGTTTGTTCTATATTTGCAAGATATTACAAGTCCTTGCGTCTGACCTCTACTACTCAGCAATCGACCCCATATGTTAATGTAACCTGATACTAATCCAAACATAATTTGCATATTGTTGGTATACACCTCAAATTGTTATAAATATATAGAAATACACAGGCCATAATACAAGTTTGTATATTAATTGGTCCAAATGGGCAATTGTAATACAAAATACCTTTTTCAACCATATTACACAAAATTGGCATAAACGAGAATAACACTAACAAGTCGACATCATGTGGCTTTCTTCTCGGGGGACTGGCTTTATTAGCGAAGGTGGAGGACAAACAAAGCGGAACCCAGGCAGGCAGCTCCAAATCTTGAGTTGACATTTCGTTGATCTTATTGGATAATTGTACACAATATATGAGGATACCCTATTCTCATTGAATCGATCCTTAAGGGTAACTACTCAATTTGGGAAGCGAGCACATCTCATGCCTAGAAAGTTGGTACATTTGCCTGAATTATTTGTTTGAAGTGGGGTATGTTTAATTGATGTGGAGTCATATCATGTTCTAAGATCTTATCATCATCAACATGCTGACCATCTTCGACTCGAACTCCGCAGGATGACCATGAACCATCAGAGCTTTTCTCGAACTTTGCTCACATCCCATGGACATCCCATTATATGTCATAAGGTGATGGCTCCTCAACTTCATCCTCGAGGGTCAGTCGATACCAAATGCTATACTCTGGTCATAATGTGCCCATATGGTAGAATACAAGTTTTGCTTCCACAACATGCATATATGATTCATGATTCATCAGATACCTCATGACATCTTGACCATATTCTTCCTAGGTGTCATAACAATTATTAAACACCTCGATTCCTAATACTTGATCAAAATTATTGTTACTATTAAACAAACATGGATATTCAAACATTTGTACACAAAACAAAATGGAAAACCAATTTCAATACTTTCCCAAGCTCTTGTACCTAAGGTGTATATTGGAGTGTACTGACATTCAAGATTCTTGTGCTCGATGTTTACCTGAAATGGTACCCTATGGGTATATAGTAGTACAAGTTCAAATCAGTTTGAACCATTTTGTACCTTATGTTCATTTAGGTTGTCCCTGACATAGAACATGCTTGTGCTATGTTTACATATATTGTACCTCGCACCTAAGTTCTAAGATTTGTGGATATAGAAAAAAAATTAACAGGAATATATAACAAAATGAAACATGTTTTAGCAAAATGCTTTCGGTAAGAAAACTTGATTTCTAGAAGGGGGTTTGTAATAAAGGAGAAACCCTGAGCATTGCAATTTTTAGCATAATCATCATACCACAACAAATGATTCAATATTTAAGTTGAGACAATGGTGAAGAAAAGTCAGGTGTAATAAGTTTCTAATCATCCAGATGGGTTGAGGGATAACTTTCTCTTAGACGAGGAGAGAGAGAGAGAGAGAGAGAGAGAGAGAGAGAGAGAGAGAGAGAGAGAGAGAGAGAGTGAGAGACATGTTTTAGGGAATAAAACTAACCATGAAAATGATTCAATTTTCTAGAAAAATGAAACATCACTTTTCTAGCAAAAAAAAAAAAAAAGATTTCTAAAAAGGGGGTTTGTAAGAAATAAGAAGTAAAATTTTTTTTTACATAATCTCCATATACCCATAGCAAATGATTCAATATTTAAGTTGAGACAATGAAATGAAGCAAATCAAAATTTGTAATTCAGCCAAATGGAGTTTGAGAAAACTCCTTTGTAGCGAAAGATAGATAGATAGATAGAGAGAGAGAGAGAGAGAGAGAGAGAGAGAGAGAGAGAGAGAGAGAGAGAGAGAGAAGTGTTTTAGGGGTAAACTAGCTGTGAAGATGTTTAGAACAGTGAGCTCTCCCACTCCTTGTCGATCAAAACTCCTCGTTGATTGGAAATCCTCATTTTCCGAATGGAGCTCTTGGTGCAAATGGTTGCTTTGGAGAAGAAAGCGATCTCTTAGGGCTTTTGATTTTTAGTGTGACGCCCCAAGTCCGGGGTGTCCATTGACTACTCGTCAACCTGCGGAAAATCTGCTTAAGTTCGTATCACGAGACGCATACCCTAAGTAAAAAATGCCTATGGGGCCCTAAACCAATACTCAAAATAAATATCAAACTATATTCCCATGATCCCAAGAGTTATACATTTCTCTTAATACACATACATATTAAAATTTACAATTCTAATATTATATTATCCAAAAACCATTCAAAGCCACAACTTGGCTTTTCTTCAAAATCGGCCTCTAAGATGTTTTGGCGTCTATAATCTGCATCTTGTACAGTAATATATTCCCTCGACAGGTGGTATCTCGCCCGAGTAGTGGGAGAATCACCACTAAATGGGTTACTCCCCACCTAAATGCATATGCAATGATCAATTTAAACACACTCAAATGTCGACAGTCTTGCCAGATATAAATGCAGTTCCATGTCTCGAGTCCTCGCAGAGCTCCTCACACTTGCACAAGCCGTAACTGAGAAAATAATCATTTCAAACAAACTTGTTGTTCTTGAAAATATACTATCGAAGTGTTGGTAAAAATATGGGACTACCCTCGGCGATTAGTTGTTGACTTCGAGCTTGATCCTTAGTCCTCATCTGAAATGATCTACGTTGTTTATCTCCCGACCCCGATTTCAGAAAAATCTGCATCTGTGAAATTCTTTTACTTCAACCATGTTCGTTTTTCGGAAAATTCATGTCATGCATAACACCTAATCTCTAGGTTACCCGGTGCATATGAAAATGCATTATGCCATTTCAAAACCATTTATCTGATATATATACCAATATATTAATTATGCAACATTCTCAAATTTGCAATTCACACCACATGTAATTCAACAATATGGTTAAGCGACACCCAAATTAGCTCATTTGAGCAATTCACAATTCATCTCCAATGGCCTATACTCACGATTATATTCCATATAATTGATCACGAACCCTATCTCCAATGACCTATACAATTATATTCCATATAATTGAAAATCATAATTGTTACCATAAATTATGTCCCTGAACCTGAAACAGCCCCTACACAGTCCGCAATTGCCAAATGGGCTCCAAAATTCTCAAAAATTTCCACACTTCGGTTCCAAGATTTAGGACCAATCAACTGACCCCTCTGACCTCGAGCCAACACAAGCGATTACAAAACACTTAAATCAAGAAAGTAAAACAAGTAGGATAAGCCTACCTCAGAGTTTGTCAAAGCTCCAACTTTTAGTGTCCTCGTGGCTCATCGTGAATCCAGCACATATGTGACGAAAACCTACGATTAGATTTTAAATATAGATCAGAAAAAAGCAAGAGAAAAAAATAAATATTTCTCCCTCAGCTCTCTCCTCTCCAGCGCCTTCTCTCCCTCTTTTAGCGATTTTTGTTGACTTTTTTATTATTATTATAATATTGTTATATTATTATTATTATTATTATTGTATTGGTACTTTATATTATTCGATGGGTCCATTACATCTGAAAAATTTTATTCTTTTAAGTTGATGTTTTAAATGAACTTAAATCAAGCCACTACGACCGGAGATTTTAAGTAAAATCTAGCCCACAGAGAATCAACGGCGATTTATCTTTCGAGAAATTCATAAAATATTATAGTGTAAATTCAACGAAAGTTTTCTGGGTCACTAGATTTCGTGAGATGAATTTAATGGCGATCGTTTCGTCATCAGAGATCTAAATTCCAGGTTTTCAATCGAAATCAGTTTTACCATTGCAGAAAAAATTGTTTTCACCGGGTTTTACATTTAGTTAGGGCTTTTTTATTTAGAATTAAGTTGTTTTGAATGCTTTATGGCTACTAATGGTAAATCATCTATTTTTAAGCCCGTTCAAGTATATTTCGAACAAAGTTCAGTTTAATGTAAAATTATGGAGCTTTCACCCAGATTTATGTTTTGCATGAAATTGAGGAAAAGAAGTAGAACTCATCAAAAAAAGAGCAGAAATCAATATTGTGCGGAAAAGGACCAATGTCGCGACATCAAATTTCCAATGTCCGCGACATTTGTGGCTGGAAGAAGGTCTTGACCGCTGCTACAATGTCCGCGACATAATCGCGACATCGATTGAAGAGGAAAGCGAAGATATGCGATGTCAGCGACATCGTCACGACATTATTGTGACGCAAGCGAATATGCGCAACATCACAACTCAGTATCGCAACATCAGTATCCTTGGCGGTCAAACTACATCAAACGTAATGTAAATGGCGCTGCCGATCGCGACTACAACATTAGGCGCAATGAGAAGATTGAAATGTTCAATGTCACGACATCCGCAATATTGTGCCAACATCGCATTCGATATGCGTCAGCGAGGATTGTCAGTGGTATTATCGGGTTGGTATTAGCGAGACATCACCCACGACATAAATGATTATTGATGAGTATGACTTTTGATTTTATCAACATAGATGACAATGGCGAGGTTATAACATAACAACCAAAAATTATTCAATCCCCAATAGTCATTCCAAAAACTTGTTTGACTGAATATTTATAAAATTTGTTTTTTGTTGTTTAGGTAATAATTTTATATTTAAATTGGTTTTGGTCTATATCATTGCAAGTACACAGGTCATGCAAGTAGTAAAGTGGATTTTTAATTCCAGATATCATTCCCATGAGGATTGATTAGAAAATTTAAAGATTAACTACCTCTTTACTTCAGGGTGCTCACTATTTGGACTTCAAATTTTGGGTTGATTAACTTCTAAAGTAAGTTAGTAGAAATAATGAAATTCTAAAATACATGATTAGAATTCAACTGAATTTGAAATAACTTTGGGAATGAAGCAGTGTTGTGACCATCACTTTGCGAAGTTCTAAATAAAATATAAAAAGTATGGATATGAACCTTTGGGAATTGTCGAGAGCAAATTAGTGTAGCAATGGATTTCTCCCAACACCACACATTTCACTCTCTAACTTACCACACTTCTATCTCTAGATAATGGATCTGAAGAGTTACTTTTATGAATTGATCATCTTTTAAGATTTGATTGTTTTTCTTTTTTAGTACTTCACAACAATCTCTTAGGATTGAAAATTGCTTGCCCCCATAGACGGATAATGCAAACTGCTTGAAATAGTGGTATCTTAGCCATCGGTTAAACCCAAGAATTCAACCATTTGCCAGTTAGGTCTTTGCTAACCTGAGTTGGGGTGTTCTTCTCGGTGGCGAAACCTGCCCAAGTGTTGCTAGATCGGTAGGTGGATCATATGTATTGGGAACACACTTATTGTCACCCGGGAGGGGAACCTTGAAGTCGAAGGTTAGATCATTATCAAATCCTAAAAGTGCATTAGTTAAGATAATATCAGTAAATTTACCCCCCAGTGGCGCTCTTTGCTCTGGTGGTCCCATCTTTATGTCATAGAGTTAGTGGAAATCGGAAATGATACTGACTCTTTACAGGTCTGAAAACAGCGTGTTCAGGTTCAATGTAGGGTAATACCCGGTTAAATCACTCTGACAACATATTCTTCCCGGAGGAAGCTTAGCCTTTCAAATCTGGATCAGGCAGAAATGATGACTAGTTGATCAAACAAATTCATTGAGATTGTAATCAAAAGCGAAGATAAATGAATATAGAAAAATTCCCGATTCCATTGAAGTTGAGACATAAATAAAAGCTTAGAAATACATTCATGACTCGGAATCCTGTTCGAATCACTACTGTAAAAAATATATCAAAAAAAAACTATATACAATGAGACTTTACTTTCTCTGAAATTCCTAAAACTTGATGAAGCGGTACAGGCTTATGAAAGTACTCCCGGGAGCTTCTATTTATAGACTAGGTCTTGGGCCTAAAAGCGGCGACAATTTGAAAAGCCCAGAAAATCCTGCCTTAGCATTACTATCATGGAGATGTTGCGACATCATCGTAACATCAAAACTCTTTATGCCGTGGGTTGACTGCGGTGTGCGACATTAGCTCGTAATGATTGAACTTTGATGTTGTCGCGTGTCGTGACCGCTGGACTTGTTGATACGATCATTTGGTGATGTTGCGACATTGGTTCATCTTGACCACCTTAAGGCGATGTCGCGACATTGTTGACATTATATGACATTGAATCTTGATGTTATGAAGCTCTCTGTCAATGTTGTGGCTGATGTCGCGACATTTTTGGTCAAATGTCATGACATTGAGTTGGTCTCACCACCTTAGCCGCTTTGGTCTGATGTCGCGACATCACTGATTCGATGTCACGACATTGGATGTTTAAATCTCTAGTGTTCAAGCTTTGGCTAACGTTGTGGCGATGTTGCGACATTACTAAGTTTTGCTCTTTCAGTCTTACTCACGATGTTGCGACGTACTGTTAGTCACTTTATGCGATGTCGCAACATTATATTTATGTCTTGGCGATGTATGACATTGGTGAGTTAAATTCACCTCGAGCTACCGCTGATTTGATGTCGCCACATTGCTTTGATGTCGTGACATTGTTCATCGATATCTTCAACGTTTGAGGCTTTGTTTTGATATCATGCGATGTCATGGTGATGTCGCGACATTGATCAATTGATAATACCACTTGACAATCCTTGCTGATGTCACGACATTGAACATTTCAATTCTTCTCACTGCATCCAATGTCGTAGCCGTGTCATGGCGATGTCGCGACATTGGATGTCTGATGTGGATTTTGACTGCGAAATTTGCCGATGTCACGACATTGAACGTCATCGTGACATTGAACTGGTGTTGTAACAATGTACCGTGATGATGTCACCGACATTGGCATATCTTTGCCTTCCTCTCTTCAGCTGATGTCATGGCTATGTCGAGCCATTATAGTAGTATCAAGACATTCTCCACATAGTGTCGCGACATTGGAAATTTGATCATGCAACATTGGCCCTTTTTCTACACAATGCTGATTTCTGCTCCTTTTTATTCCGAATTCTGCTTCTTTTCCTTAATTTCCTACAAAACATAAATGTGGGTGAAAGCTCCATAATTTTACATTAAAGCCCCGAACTTTTAAGCTTTGAAATATAATTGAAAAATGGGATTAAAAATATGAACCATCAAACTCCCAAAATCTTAAAGTTTTGCTTGTCTTGAAGCAAAAGAAAGTATTGTTTTCCTCAAACAATAAAATTTTATTTTTAGGACATTTTTCACTTAATCATCATATCAATCGAGATCATCATTTAGGCCTTAGTAGTATTTGGTTGTGACATCAATTCTAATTAAGTTTCATTTTCAGAATCCTAAAAATTTTCAATTTAGATAATTTATCTTTGCATGTAATTATAGTTAATAAACATATCTGAGTTCTTTGACTACGTGGTGTGTGTTGGTCTTCCCTTTATGACTAATTTGCAGAATAATTAACTTTATGAGAATCACTATGTAGAATTGTATTCTTTAAGAGCAATTTAGGTCTCATAGGCTAGTTGGTCATATTATTCTCCACTAATGTAGGCATTACACAACCTTTAGAATTAAATAGGACTTTTGAGCTTGCAATGCTGGCTAGGGTGTGGTAGATAACTAGACATTCAAACTAAGTTACCCAAACGTATACATTTCTCAACATTTTCATGTTGCTCATCCTATGTTTATGCTAAACTAATAGCCTTTAAGCACCACCAAGCTTGTTATGGTGCATTTTACATATTTTCTCAATACCTTTTTTTTTTTCTTTCCATCGCTATTTTCAATTATGCTTTGAAACACACTACGTAATTTTGTTTTAGGTTTGGAATGGTGCAATGTTTTACCTTTTTAAGCTTTCTACCACCCCTTAACAAGATTTGGATCAAAAACTCTCATACCAGCTGACATTAGGGTGCTAGGTGTAGAACATCCCTAAGGACTTAATTGTCAGGTCGATGAGCTCTGAGGAAAAACTCACTCCTCAAAGCGTCATTCTTTTGACTTCTCAATTTTGTTGGCCTCTTTTTAATTCATTGTTTTACCAATTGTTTTCCTTCACATCATAATTATTCTCTTTCATTTCAATTCAAATTTGTACTTCCGCAAACTTATCCTTTTAATCATTTTTCTTTGCGATTTGCGGAGTTTTGGGTAAGTCGGGGTTCTTTCTTGTAGGTAGGACTTAAGGAAGGTTTAAGGTTGCTCTTTGTGGTTTTGAGGATGAAATTGGCATTAGGCTCAAAATGAGTACTAAGGTATATGCATATAGGATATCAAAGGTCGACTTTTGAAAGTCCCAAACTATCTAGGATGGCTAAAATCAAACACATTGGTTGTAATGCCCAGGATTTTGCCTTGAATAATAATGCATCAAGTTAGGACCTTTTGAAATTTACTTTTCTGACAGCAAATCTAATAAGTGTTCATAGCCCGAAACCTGATAAATTTTTAAGGTACTTATGACCCGATGTGTTAGTTTGTCATTTTAATTTGTCTGATTCGATCACCTTAAATTAATAGCTTTATTAAACTTATAATTTGATTTTAGAATTTGAAAATTTTAGCTTAACTATCCTTGACATCACAACTTAAAACCCGGTTTCAATTTTTCAACCCATTTGCATTTATAGGTTTTACTTTGTTTGGTTTAAAGCAGTTGTTGTGTTATTGTTCAACTGCAGTTCGATGCGATTAATAATCAACTCGGTTCATTTGATCAACAACAATAACACCAACATCTCAAAAAATTTATCACAGTCCTCAAACAAGTAATCACAGCTCCATTCAGAAAATATGCAACAAACATCCAAAATTTTTCAATCACAATTCAACTCTACAACATTCTTACATTCAACATACTGAATTCTCATTTATTCAGAAAAACAGACACAAGCTCATATTTATTATAGATCTCATACATATAAAATTAAAAGAAAATAAGAAGAATAAGAAAGTGCACTTTTAAAAAATTGAAAGAATTCATTTTATTTGAAGAGTTAATGTAAACAGAAAATTCTAATTTTTAGAAAAAGGGTCGGAAATGGTAATTTGGTGAATCAGTACAGTTCACGGTAGCGAGAATAGAACATCAGTGATATCCATAATATACCCACATATTTACATCAGATTTAGAGTGATGATTTGCCATTTTTAAAGGCGGTGTCAGGGTGCTTCAGTGTCGTATGACAGCTTGTGAGGAGTACACATGATATAAGAGGTATGTGGTGTGACAAGGGCCACCTACTATATGTATCCATGTGACACATGTCACATGAATAGTGAAAGGATAAGAGATAAATGGCTTATATTAAGCCATATGTTAAAAAGGTCCCTAAAGTCAACTAAGAGGACAAAAAGGGAATAAATGAAAAGAAAAAACTATTTCTCTTAACGCTGGTAGCCAAACGGTGAGGAAAACATATTTTAGAGATAAAGTCTAACTTCTCTCTGGGTCTCTTGGCATTTTGGATAGTCGGTTCTCGTTGGAGCGAGGAGAAGTTGGTCTCTGGCTGAGGACTACGACGTGGACAGATTTTGTGGGTTTCAACAGCTCTAGGAGGTAGGGTTTTCTCTGTTGTTTTTATTCCTTGGCTAGAGCCATTTTGATGGATAGGGATATTACGGCGTGAATGGCGGGTCTTTTCGAGTTCAAGATTGAGATTGAGTGAGAAAATCCCTAATGTGGTCGTGAACAATTTTGAGACCTAGGGTTTTTTTCTTGTTCATGTGATCTTGTGTGGTTTGTGTTGCCCAGGCGGTTCAAAATGAATTGCTTAAATTGTTTATTAAGCGTGAAATTTAATTTTGATGTTATTGCTATGAATAAATAACATATGGGTAGTATGTGAATTTTGTTAATATATGCATGATTGATATATTAGCATGTGTTGTATGAAAATGATATAATGCATTTCATATACCCAGCAGAGCGACTAGAATGTGGTGTGAGTGCATGACATGAAAGAAAAGGAAAATGGTTGTGAGAGGAGGAATTTCAAAGGAAGATTTTAGAAGTACTTGTGGAGAGTTGTCAAGCAGTTCATCTCGGAGGATGACCCATGACTGTTTCGAAGAATTACCCAGCAATTCACCTCGGAGGGTTGTCGATAGATTTCACCCAGGCTTCGGTATTATGTTTCAAGGCAAATAACATTTTAAACGGTGTTTTCTCACCCTTGGCTTAGGCATGCGTGAAGGAGCCAGTGAGGGCTTGAGAAGTGGGAAAGGGTGAGTCACATTCTCATCCATTTCATGTAGACATTTGAGTAGGAACATATATGTTTTGCTTGAATGTTTGGTTTGCCATTGCATAGGCACTTAGGTGGGAAGTAACCCATGTAGGAGATAATTACTACTGGGCCTTGCTCACCCTATCGAGGGAAAATTATTTCAGGTACATGGTGTGTTCTGGAAGACGGCGCTTATTAGAGGCCGCTTTTGAGAAGAAAGCCGACATGTGTGTGAAACTATTAAGTTTTGTAAAGCATGTATGAAATATTACAATTGAAACATGTTTTGTATTGGAAGTGATGTAACAACTCTTGAAACTATTTTAATATAGTTGGATATATTTTGGTGAGTATGTTGTGTAGGCCAATGTGGCCATTTTTACACATGTATGAGTCTCATGATATGAGACACAGTTTTCTGAGTTGATGGTGGTGGCGGGACTCCCGAGGGAAATGGGGCATCCTACGATGAATGGATTACAATGAATGAGCAATACAGATAAAGATAGAGAGAGATGGAAGGATAAAGAGAGAGATAGAGCTTTTTTTTTTTTTTTTTACTTTGGTATTTTAAGGGCTTAAGATTGAAAAGTTCAAACTTATAGCTGGCATTATAAGGAGTGAATTTAGGGATTGAAGGGAGTTCGGTTTTCAGTTAGACACTTCCCTTCCTTGTCAAATAGATGCCATTCTTATGTTCAAATATGCTAGTTGATTAGCTCATTTTGCTTCTACCCAATAGAATTTAGGGATTGCTCAAACTCACCCTGGGCTTCATACATTTTTATCATATTGGAATTTACTTGATCTATACTATCAGTCAGTATATCTCTATATCGGTGCTCAATTCCTCATCTCTCTTGAGTTAATGCCTTGATCTCCTTTTTGGTATTCTTTGTAGAGATATCAAAAACTACAGCACTACGGAAGCTGATTTTTTCTCATCACTTTTCACGATCATATGATCTTCATCGGCATCTGATCTCTCATGGTGATCATTTCAAATCACCCTCTCCCTTTTGCTCTCCCTTAGAGCTTTATCCCTTTTTATCAATTCTTCTCTTCACCTCCTCCTCCCTCTATTAGAGAAGTGCTGCCAGGATCTCTTCTATTTCCTCGTTCTCTATGGCCTGACTATTATCCTCCATCTCAGCTCTTCCTTGAGCTGTTCATCTCTTCTCTTCATTTCTTCTCTCATCTCTGTTAGTAAAGAGAACAACTCAGAATTGCTACTCTCTTGCTCTTCTACTCTTCTCTTCCCTCTTTCTACTATGTTATGAGCAAGCACTATTTCTTCAGCACTGGTGGCTCTAGGTAGTCTTCAACAACACCCCTCTTTGGTTTCTAGCTCTTCTCAGTACATGGGTTGCCTCCTTAGCAGTGTGGCTGCTCTCTTTCTCTTTCTTGCTCTCTCTACCTCTTCAAACTGTGCTAGAGTTTTGAGGACTCTAGTGAGGGTTAGAGGTGAGGCTCTTAGGCACTTTTCCTCTGTCTCGCTAAATGTTACAGCCTCCTTGATGCACAGGAGAGTGGTCGAGCGAGGAGGGGATGTTGTGAGGAAGTTGTTCTTAGCGTAGTCCCGAGGAATGTTTGTTCCATATCTCCCCCACATTCAGAAAACACCCCTTAACCAGTGCATACAAGAGTATGGCATGGTCTTGTCTCACAGTTGAGACATGCTTTGAGGGGGTGAGAATAGAGTTGACAAAATAGAACCATACCTTATTCGCCTCAGTTAAATCACCTCTGTTAATGTAGGCGTTACGGATGGTTTTGGTCCTCTGCCATTGTCTATACCATTTGTCATCTCTGGATGATTTCCTTGGAACATAGACTCTCTTGGGCTGGTCATACTCTGTGCGCGCACTAGTCGGCTCTGGGAGGTGGGGAGATGGCGTGGCCATTTCCCCCGAGAGGATCCATCTCGCTACGACGGCAGCATATGGGGTTCTTGCTTTCCCAGATTGGCGTAAAACTCTTTGTGAGCCCTTACCGCCCGGCCTATGTTGGCTCACTGACGGGCTCCGTAGAGGTTATTTAAAATTAATGTAACACGTAGGCCTGCATGCACAAGTATATGCGTCGAGTTTACGTAATATAGTGGCTTGTTAAGTGTCGTTCCCACAAGGAGAAGTATGTTGAATATTGAATTCAGATCTAGAATATTATCTGGATCTCAAATTTTAGTGAATTACGACTAATATGTGAAAAGTTGATCTAAGCGGTATTTTCTCAATTAATGGGGACTAGGGTTTTGCTTCCCCTTGCCACATTCGATGGATTATAATCTAGGTAAAATTGATCATTCAGTATATTAACGGATTCACGTTGGCAGGTTGATCATGCTTACGAGATATCCTTTCTCGAGGTTTATTCACATCTATTGTGGGTTTATCGCATCTACGCATCAACCCTTAACTCAGAGGCAGCAAATGAGTTCAAACCCTAATCGCCACCTTGGAACCAGGAGATCTCTTTCTCAGATTGACAGTCACTCTACCGGATCCTTAGGAACTTATCTCCTGATCTCAGTTCTGAAGTGAGCATGTTGATTGGCCCGAACACCACCATGTAGTTAATTAACTAAAAATGAAACAGAGATGATATGCTCGGATCCATAGATATATTGAATAAATTAGTCGATATGTAATCCCATATAGATGTAACAAAGTACAACAAAACTCTGAAATTAAACTAGAACATCATATTTGTTCATACAATCATTGAGTTTTTAAACAATAGGAGTTCGAGAAAGAAAATACAAATAAAGGATTACACGATCTCTTACAGTCTCACTGCCGTCTTCTCAGATCTCATGTCTCGTTTCTCCTCCCTCTCATTTCTTCATTCCTTTTTGTTATATCTAAATCCAGCACGGTCGAGTCTCGTCGTGGCGATTCGGGCGTCGGCGTTGGGCGATGGGCCGCATCATCGACCTCGACATGACCTTAGGATGTCGCGACATGAGAATTCCGTGACGTTGAGGCTGGGTTCTTCCTTCTTCACATCTACCTGACCTCTAATCTTTTCACTGAAATGCCTGAAGTGAGTATGTATATCACGATGATAAACATACTTATTACTAAGTGAAATGAACCGAAAACATGATAAAACACGAGTACATGATGAGTGTTTTAGGCACTCATCACACCCTTAAACTTAGCTTCTTGCTCTTCCCCAAGTAAGACACAGACTCACAACACAATCACACATGAAAATTGACACACCAAAATGCCTACGACATGAGTGTGATATACACAACGCCAAAAATGAGAGTCAAAATGAACCAAACTTGCAATCGAGCCTCGACTCTAAAATCAAGGGATCCTTAAAGTTGTGCACCTTCATAAACAGCCAACCAAGGTCAAGTTAACCGATTCGTGCTACGTAGGTGTCCTGGAATCAACAATATTTATCCTAATCCTACCGCCGTAGCAAAGCTACCGCAGCATAAAGGGCTCTAAGGTCAACTCGTGGATGGTTTTCTTCGCACAAATGACTAACAAGTGAGGTTCAATTCAGAATTTCACTTGATTTTAAGGTTTGTTAAAAACAGGAGGTTTAAAACAAGTTGAGGGTTGGTCAGATGTAGGTTGAAAATAAAATAAGAAAAAATGTAAAATAGAACTCAAGTGTTAGGCCACTGTGGCTGGATTTCAGTGGTAACTAAGGGTTCCCGTGTCCTTCTCGGCTGGGGAGGATGACATATAATTTCGAACCGTGACTTCATTTAGCTTTTTTAAACCTAACCCTTAATAATTATCCTTGAAAACGGCATCCACTCGCCACGTTGCTCTGTCATTAAACGCAAATCACCTTTACTTCACCTCCCAATGGTTCATAAATGATAACTAACAAACACAATGGATTCAACATTAAGCATCTAATGAGCCCAAAAGATTACCAAGTAATAACCATTCAAGGAGACTAAAAATGGAGGAAACCCACGTTAAAAGGAGAGCACAGACTTAGTGACCAATTCGCTACAAGCACTGCGGATCTCCAAGACTCTGTGATCCTTACACCCAAAGAATTCCTTCGTCTCAAGGAGGCTATTTTTAGCCGCTCATCCTCCGTTGTCATCCTTGAGGGTGTCACAAACCAAGAAAGGGAGAGAAAATGAGAGAAAAGGGAGAGAAAGGAGAGCTGCTTAAGAGCCGGAAGCTTCCTCCCGTCAATTTCTATCGATCAAGTTGATTGATTTACAAACCTCGACTCTAGCTTATATACCTACAGCAAGGGAAATTACAAAAACCAAACTAAAGCTATTATAAGGGTTAAAATAGGAAGAAACAACAAATTGTAACAAAAATCCAAAAGCGTGAAATGCAGGAGAACAGGCTGTTGGATGCACAGTGCTCGCAGGAAAAGCATTCCTGTAATGCTCCATTTTCTTCACTTTACGCTCTTTCCTTCGGGATTTGATCCGCAATGATGAGTTTGACCAATTCTTCGTGTTTGATCGACTCAATTTTAGCATAATTAACCCGCAAAATTGCAAAATTGCCACAAAATGCGTATCATTAGAATAGTAGGGACCTTATCAGGCAAATCGGTTATTAATGATTAGTACACAAAGCACTCAAACCCATAATAAATAGGACTCAAAATAGCACTTTTGGGCACTAATCACACTTCAACCTACACACATTGCTGGGGTCCCTTAGCAATGAAAGAAAGAAAGAAAGAGAAAACATACAAAACGATAACAAAATTATGTTACAAAAAGGTTGCAGTTCAAAAAGGTTGTGAATGAGTAATGCCTAACCCTAAGTAAGAATCATCAAAACCTAGCCGAATAACCATCTCGAGAGAATGAATGCCATACAAAATTGAGTATCAAAAGAGCCTCCTTCTTGTTGAATCAACCAGAGACTTCCACCAAAACCTAAGTGTTTGTTTGATTAGTTCTCAACAATAAACTGTCGAACTGCACTCTCCCCCCAACCTAGCTACTGCCACAACCTAGCATGCTAACCAACCTAAATAGATCAGGACCCACCTCTTATTCCACAATTCTTTGTGAAGTTGTAGGGTGCACACGAGGAATCGACCTCACCAAAGTCCATGTAACTGTGGACTAGCGATGACTCCCAACCAATTAAGGCTAGGCACCAAATCAAGGAGGATCTTTCACCACTAACCCTTCTGTGCCTCACCCTGACCAATGATTTCAAACTCCAGCACCTACAACTTGCAACTCCACCTATCCACCCATGTAGCGAGCATTAAGCTCCAAGTGGGTCTCCCAACTAGTCAGCTTAGGCACCAGTTTTAAAGGTTTCGCCATAAACCCCTGACCGTGTCGGGTTTCAAGGCAAAAGCGCTGTACTTCCTTTCTTTTTCTTTTCTTTCTTTTTCTTTTTCTCTTTCTTTATTTCCTTTGGGAGACACATTGGCCTTTCTTTTCAATACGGGGGTCCTTAACCTATTAAAGGTGGTCAATGAAACTAGGGTAGGTTATCATAGCGCAGCGAGGTCACAAGCAGCTTTCTTCACCTCATCATTGAAACCTAATGTGCTCAGTGTGTGGTTAGATAAAGGAGGAAGAAAAAGGTTAAATACAACAAAAATTCAACTAATCATTCACTCAACTAGGCATGGGGCCAATCTAACAAAGACTTAATTGTGCTCTCAACTTTTCATAAACTTTGCAGGTTACAAAAACCACAAAAAGTTGGTGCAATTTTAGAAAAATTAACACAAAAAGGACAACCAGCAAGCCACTGAATATCACAAAATAGGCTTGCTCAAAAAATGCCACTTCCTTCGCTAACTTTCCCCCCAACCAAATGTCACATTATCCGCAATGGGTCTTGGATTGAAAAGTTAGAGAAGAAAGTGTTACCTCCTTGATGATATGGGCTCGTTTTTGGATAGGAGACTTCACAAGCTTTCCATCGACACCTTATTCACTATGTTTGGGCTTCAAATAAACAAGTTAGGAGAAGAAAAGAGAGAAAAAAAGTGACCAGTTGGAGCATTTTTAAAATTACACATTTATAATAATTTCAAAAGTATTCTTTCTAGCCATATTTATATTCTACACTCTCTAAGCTTTCCAACGGTACCAAAAACACCTAAAACGGAGTCTCTGATGAAAAAGCATGAATAAACAAATGGAGTGCAACAAGAGTCATGAAATTCCGTAAAGGTCAAGGAAATTCTCGCAAACGTATAATGATTTTTTATTTTTTCAATTTTTTAAAATATATATGAGATAAATTTTTTTAATATGTAGAGCATATATATATATATATATATATATATATATATATATAATCATAAAAGGGACAAAATAGTGAATAGCGCAAGACAACCCGTAATAAATGAGAAAGCACTATTGTCGTGCGAATTTTGGCAGTAATGCTAAATTCTCGCACATCATAAAATTAGGTTTGCGAAATACAGTTGCGAAATTTTATGTCTTCCCAGGTTTCCACGCATCCAAATTTGATAAAACTGCAAAACAGAAATTTAAAATGAAAATTAATATAAAAACAAAGATTAACTAAAAATTAGAGGAAATCTATGAAGAAAAATTAAAGAAATCAACATAAAACAGAATAAAATAAAATAAGCAAGACAAAAACAAAGCTGGTGACCGAGCACCCCCAAAACCCCGTTCTCGCTTCTTTGAGGTCACTGGAATTGTCGGAGCTTAGAAATGCCGAGGTTCGGTGTCTAAACCGAACCAACACCCGAACCATCCACTCGCGCTACGGAATGAAAGCAACCGCCATCTTCAAGTAGGGACGAAGGTTCGACAATGGCCACTACTTCCGAGGTTTCTCGTTGTCGGCAATCGGAGACGGGACGGCTCACAAATGTGTGCTGTATGTGGTGCATGTGTGAATTGTGCTACGTGCAGGTGCATACACTGGCTTTGGGCTGAGGCTGGCCGCGGTCATTTTCGGTCGGGAAATGGCACTAGAAATTTATAAGTGGGATTTAATGGCGGTAAGCCTTGGTGCTCTTCCCCGTCCCTTCCTCCGCCTCGCTTCCTCTACTAGCGCTCCTCGTGAGCCTCTACCTGCTCCCCGTATTAATTCCTCCTAAACCTGCTACAGGATGTCACAATTTTCATCAATTTCGCTCCAGAACTCATCCAATTCCCTTGTCTGGGCGAGCTCTCCACTATGTCAATTTCCGACTGGTTTCGACATCCACGCCCTACTCCTCTTGAAATTATCCAACTTAGTTTGCTCGGTTCGCATTGCTTGCTCAATTGGAGAAATTAAATGTGGTGGCTGAGGAGTTGAGGTAAAATGTGGAGAAGCAGGAGGCACATAAGTCGAGGGAACACTATAGACGGTGCACTCATCCATCGTCTCATAGTCCCTCATGTAATCTATTTGGATTCGATTTCTCCCCAAGGGTCAGCCGACCGCCATGTAAGGTTCCTGTAATCCCTCATGGACATGTATGCTCTAGGGTTTCTCTCCACTGAATACTCATTGTATTGTTCTCCCTCTCCCATGGTCACAATTCAAACCCACTGGACATGCAATCCTGCAGTAGAAATAGGGCAACACAAGACAACACCAAAAAACAAATTCGTATGAATATATATATATTTTTACAAAGGAATAAAACTAAAAAAATGACAAAGTGGAAATATAAAAGAAATTCACCAACACTGTGATGAGGATTACAGTTCAACAACTTCTCACTTCACTAAGGCACCATCCCTTGAATGGCGCCATTTAATTCAAGCATACAAGTGTGTGTTCGAATCTACAAATTTATAACCTAGGATTCTACTAACGATGTAGCAAAGCTACCGCAAAGATAAAGGGCTCTGTGGTCGAACATGTGATAGGCTTTCTTCACGAGAGAGGAGTTACAAGGTATTTCGAAATGGTGTTTTCTCCGATTAAAAAAACAGAAAACAAGAGCGTGGAATGGTCAGAAACTAAAATAACCAAGTGAAAGTTAAAAGAGAAATCCTTGAAGTCTCGCCATTGGGCTTAAAGTTCTGTGTTAACCGACATGTGCTCTGTCTTTTCTTCAAGGTCTGGGGAGCATGACATATAAACATTTCGAACCGGGATCTTCATTTGAGCCATAAACCTAAACCCTAATAGTTTTCTTTGAACAATAGCATTTCATTAGGGCATAAATGTCCTAGCAAAGAAAACATATCTCAAAACACTACCCTACGTATAACTAATAGAGACAACTAACTGGCCCCGTGATCGAGTGAAAGTATCCACTCGAACCCAAAAAGCTTGCGAAATACACATTAGAGCATGCTTAAGAGATTTTAACCTCGCAGGCGCTGTGGGGCACAAATACCCTAAAATACAAACATAAAGAACATGAGAACATGCAACTAAGCCCAAAAAACAACACCCAGTGGCCTTCCCCTTCAAGGATCAGAGGGTATTAGCCAAGCATCCCTTGATTTGTCATCATCAAGGGGTGTTTGGCTACCAAGAAAATGCAAGAAAGTGAAGGGAGAAGAAAAGAAAATCACCAACAGCAGGGAGGGAGGAAGCTTCGTGCTTGACTGATTGATTGAATGACAAAAGTTGATTGATTACAAGCATGGTCAGAGCTTATAGGTATTCAGTAAAGAGGAAATACAAAGTGTATTAAAGAATCAAAATTACATAAGGGCAAACTTTTGTATTAAAACCACCAACAGGCTGGTCAAAAGCAAATAGTGAGCAAAGTTCGTAGGGTTGTGAAATTGGCAACCTACTTAAATTACAGTTGCCAAATTCTTTGCAACCCCAAATTTTCAAGAAGCTCGCTTCCTCCATTCTTTTAATAAATTTGTCTCAATTTCCTCTGATTTGATCACGCATCCTCGAATTTGGCTCAGGTTCATCATGTTTGAGTCAATTTGAAGAAATAGAAGGTATTCGACCTACAAAACTACTAAAATAGCTACAAAATGTGATTAGTATCAAAGCCGGGACTCAAATATGTCAATTGAGTTATTGAAGTCGATTAGTACACAAAGCGATAAACCTGGTTATAAACAAGGCTCAATATTGCACTATTTGGGTACTAATCATTAACCAAGCAACTCAACCCACCAAGTTTTCAATGACCTTTCCTTGGAAGTCTATTTGTAGTTGTTTCATGATCTTCAACATATACCTAGGTTCCAGTACCCCTATACTTGAAGTCAACTTGCCCATCTGAAAGACTATAACCATGGAAGGATAAAAACACACCATTTTGATTCATGTTACACCACCTAGGCATGAAAGAAAACTAGTGCCTATAAGTTTTAGTTGAGTGTCTCTATACGGATTCATTGGTGACTCCTCACCCGCTGGTTGGTAAGTACTGGCATTTAGTTCTCGAACTTTTCACCCCAAACACTCAATCAAACCTAAAGGCCTCAGACAAAGGGAAAGTGGTCCATCCTCAGAAACCCTATGTAATCTGCAAGAAGTCAATGGTTCCTTGTAATTCGCTGGTTTAGGGGCATTAGGCTTTGAAAGGCCCCTCAGATTGTGCCCGGGATTTTGATTGGACAATCCCACTTATTCTATTCACAAACATCTTTTTTATCATTTTCTTGTTCTTTTCTCTTTTTCTTTTTTTCTTTTACTATATTCGGGGGGGCTCGATGGTAATCCTCTTTCAAAGGTGTCCCATTACTAAAAGCGAAACCCCTCAAGGCGCGTAATCTTTGTTAGCATGTCGAGCCTTGGTTTTCCTAGAGATCATATGTGTGTGTGCGATGTAATTACTTAGGAAATGGCTTCTTGAAACACATAAGGGGTGACTAAACTAAGTCACCCCAACCTTTCCAGCACACTATTCCATATCATGGAAAAACCTAAGGGTCCCTTTTCATTATCTGCTTGATCTTTTTGAAAAAATTTGACTCAAATTAACCTCCCATTATCAAGCGTGACATCCACTCACACACAATACCTAAAACAAGACTAAAACAGCTGCGAAGATAACCTAAAACATGTAAACATGTAAAAACCAAATATAAGAATAGAAACACCTGCATCCTGAACACATAAAAACTAAAACAACCTAAGCACAAAAAACTAAAATAGAAAACACAGAAATAAACAGAAAATATAGAAATAAACTCAAACAGACCCGATCCGATCACCCACCCCTAAATGTCGATGTTGTCCTAATGTCAACAAAGAGCAAGTGAGGTGAGTGGAGCTCCTCGGTGATCACTCGCATCACCAATGCATGGTGGTGGAGTGTGGCATGTGAAAGGCGAGAGTCGGGCAAGTCGCTCTGCGATGGACCGCTAGTTTCATAATGGCTCCATGGTCGCACATCGCGGTTCACGCCTACTCAGCGTGTCCATGTTCTGGCTGATGGAGACCTGGTGCTCCTGGGTCTCATCCCAATACGCATCGAATCGGGTGGTCAGGTCATGTACCTAGTCCTCTAGTGTAGTAGAAGGACTGACCGGGTCCTCCTCTTGGGATGGGGGGGTTGGGTGGATGACTATCCGACCTCTCCCTGGGCACTTGCTAAGATCCCAAACCTAGACTGGTATGCCCTAAGCTCATCCTCATTGCTGGAATCGTACACCTCCTCTGGTCTTAGTACACATGGTTTGTCTTTCTTAACCATTATCGCCTTGATCGGGTGTATCTAAGCCTCATTGTCCTCTAAGGGTACCCCGGCCTGCTTGCATAGATAGTAGATAAGGAAGGGGTGCCCGAGATTCATCTTTGGATCTTTGTTATTGCATCCTCTATAACCTGACCGACATCAAATGGGATGTCCTGGATTATGACATAGTTAAGCAGGGCCCTCTTGGCCATCACTGGCACACATCGATGAGATGCTATGTGATGAAGCCGATGCCCATACTGAATGTGCCAAGCGCTTCGCTCAAGTTCACCGTATGCCCTTTATTATTCAGTTTCTACTCGCCTTGCCCGTTAGTCAACATCCTAAGGACTTTGGGATAGTTGGGGTTTCATGGAGCCTATCATAGGCTTCAGGGTTAACCAGCTCAAGGTTATAGTATCAATTGATAGACTTTGCACTAAAGCCTACCAAAACCCCGCACACCCAGACCCTTTTCAGAACGTGAGCAGCTAAATTGGGGTAGAACTCTCGTACCACGATTGTGGCTGCAAGCCTCAAAGGTAGGCAAAGCACCCTCCATCCCTTATTCGCAATGGTTTTGCGAAAGAAATCATCGGGGTGGTGAAACCCCTTCTCCTTGATGAAGGATATATCCTTCGAGATTAGGCCAAATTTCTCACACACTTCAGATCGGGGACAAATTTCATAATCGTAGTCATGAGCGGGCCTTCACTCTGCCCCCATTCTTCAGCTTAGTTTCTACTTTTTTGCTCAACATCAAGCACTTGATAGGGTCATTTTGATGGTCGCTAGGCTTTAATCACACTCTACTTGGCCTCCCAGCCTCCTAACACCTGGGGCAGGATGCAACTCAACCGGGCACCCAATACGCCACCAATCTCACTTAGTTAAAAATCCCAAACACCTAAGCAGCACTACATGAGACTCTGTGCTCTATCCTATGTCTTTTTGTAATCAACCAACCACTCATAAGGTCCCCCACAATACAACCTAAAACAATAATGAAAATCTAATCTGACCTAAACTTACCCGAAAACTAGACCGTATGAAGAATATCCAAATGAAGGTGGACATTAGGGTTTTCAGAACTATGAACGTGCTTAGTGCTTTAGGAAATGCTAAGATCGGTTGGGACGAGGTTGGATGGAGGTTGGCTAGGGAACCTGAAAAAATCGGAGAGAAACAAGTTGTGAGTTCGAGTCGGCGCGAAAATGAACGCTCATGCCCATAAAAACGGCAACATCGCAACGCTCCCGAAGTCATTCTTCAACATCGCGATGTTGGCAAGTCATTTTTTCAACGTCGCGACGCTAAGAGCCAACGTCGCGACGTTCTAGAGGACCAGGCTTCCAACGTCGTGACGTTGAGATCCAACATCGTGAAGTTCCAGATAGTGCCAATTTCAACATCGCGACGTTGAGATCTAATGTCACGATGTTCTCGAGAGTAGCTCAAAACTGAGTTTCCAATGTCGCGACGTTATAGAGAGCTTAAATTTCACTTTTCCTATACGTCGTGACGTTAAGAGCCAACGTTGCGACGTTACAGAAAATGTAACTCAACTTTTTGATAAAAACATTTCTAAGTTTAAGAGCACTCCCCTTTTTGAGGTTCCGATCCTTGTCCAACCCCGGAGTAGATTTCTCGAGCTACCTCTATGTCGCCGTACTCAATCTCGCAGCCCGTGAAAAGAACAACACATATAAGTTACTTAGCCTCCGAAAATTTCCATCTCTAAATAAACAAACATATGCAAAGCTACACCGATGAATGAAAAATTGAAATGCTCTGGTTGCCTCCCAAGTGGGCAATACATGAATGTCGTTAGCCTGACTTCCCAAATCTCAATGTTCTCGACTACTCGGACTCGCACACAAACTCCTTAATGAAGACTATTTTCGGTGTGCTCAGATTGATGGCCTACTTGCTTGCATGAAAATCGCCTCTAAAGTAAGGCTTCAATCATTATGCGTTAACTTTAAAGCTCCCTTTCTCTAGGTGCATAATTTCCACCCCCTCCATACCTAAAAACTCTCGAGTCACAAAGAAATGGTCCAGAACACCTCGACTTTAATATCCCTGGGAAGAGCTTGAGTCGGGAGTTAAAATAAGAGGACTTGTTGACCTAGCTCAAACTCTTTCCTTACATTATGCTTATCGTGCGAGGCTTTCATCTTTCTTTTATACTCCATTTTCGTAAGCCTCAATGTGGAACTCTTCTAATTCACTGAGTCAGGACATGCTTTCTCGCCGCCATCTTACCGCCCATATTCAATTGCCGAAGTTGCCCAAGATTCTATATTCCAATTCCACAAGCAAAGGCACGCTTCCAAACACAAGTGAATGGGCGACACTCTTAAGGGTGTTCACGTCAGTTTCGATAGCCCAAAGTGCACCATCTATCCTTTTTGCCCAATCTTTCTTCAAGCTATTGAATGTTTTCCCTAAGATAGATTTGATTTCTCTGTTTGACACTTATGCTTGGCCATTAGGCTATGGGGGTATGCAAGTGCGGTACGATGCCGAACACCATATTTTCTCAGAACGTTGTCTACAAGTTTGTTACAGAAATGTGTTCCCCCATCTGTAATCAACACTCGTGGAGTTCCGACCTAGGTGAATATATGACTACAAAGGAACCTTGTTACCACTCTGGCATCATTAGTTTGAGTAGGTATGGCCTCCACCCATTTGGAAACGTAATCTACGACTAGGAGAATGTATAGGTTGCTGAAAAATGAATGAAAGGGGCGAATAACATCCATCCCCCATATATCAAACAACTCTACCTCTAAAATGGTTTGCAAGGGTGGCTCATCCCATTTTGATATGCTCCCCATTCTATGGCATTTGTCACAAGTAAACACAAACCGTGACATCCTTGAAAACAAGGTGGGACAATAGAACTCATCAAGTTCCTTTGTAGCTTTTCTATTTCCAAAGTTCTCCCCACATGCTAGAGGTACAAGATTTAGTATACTTTCCTTTCCTCCTCTAGGACATATCTTCTTATCACTTGATCGGCACAATGCTTATACATAATGGGCTCCTCCCAATAGTAATGCTTCAACTATGCGAAAAATCTCTTCTTCTACTGATAACTAAACTCTGGTGGGAGCACTGTTGCAACCAAGTAGTTCACAAAATCAGCAAACCAAGGTACTGGCTCTTTGTCTTCAATTGCCAAAAGCTGTTCGTCGGGAAAATCATCATTGATATGAATTTCTTTACTCGACCCTTCCAATCGTGAGCATGGCCTGGCTACAGATTTTTACCTTTCTATCTTTAATTTCCGCATCAAACTCTTATAGTAGTAACACCCACCTACCGCCTTTGGTTTCGTCCTTATTAGTCATCAGGTACTTTATGGTCGAATGGTCGGTGTGCACTATTACCTTGTTCCCAATCAAGTACAGTAAGAACTTGTCAAACGCAAACACAATTGCTAAAATTTTTCGCTTTGTCGTGATAATTTAGTCACAGATCATTCAATGTCCGAATTCGCATAATAGATAACCCGAAATGTTCTTTCCTCTTCCGACCTAAGATCGCCTCTATCACAGAAGTTGCTCGCATCACATTAGTTCAAAAGGAAGATTCTAGTCCCAAGTAAGGCTACAATAGGTGTTGATACCAATTTCTCTTTCAGAATCAAGAACGCTTGCAGACACTAATCATCAAACTCAAAAGGCACCTTGAACAAGCAGATTTGACAAGGGCTCACATGAGAACCTTTATGAATCTCCGTAGAAACTCAAGGTAACCCAGAAAGCTTCTTATTCCTCTTTCATCGAAGATGGAGCTTGTAGTTTCTCTATTGTTTCAATCTTGGCATTACTCTACCTCGATTCCTCTTTCCGAGATCCGACGCTTCAAATTCAATGCCTTCCTTCACCATGAAGTCAGACTTTTCCTAGCCAAGATAGCGGTTAGTTTCCTCACATCTTATCAGTGCTTGTCTCAGGTTCTAAAGACTATTGTCAAAGGACTTCCTAAGCACAGAGAAATCATCCATGAATACCTCAATTGTTTTCTCGACCATGTCTAAGAATATAACCATCACGTAATCGCTAAAACGTGTCTGGCTGCGACATACATAACCCAAAAGTGGCATTCACCTAAAAGCAAACGTACTCATACCGCACGTGAATGTTGTTTTCTTGGTCCTCCAAAGGATATAGTGATATGATTATAAATTTAATACCTGTCCAAGAAACAAGAATACTTATGTCACACTATCTATCATCCGATCCAAGTTTTAAAACGGGAAATGATCTTTCTAGTCATTTTTATTCACTCTAGGTCCATGCAGATTCTCTACCCCGTAACTATTCGAGAAGGAAACAATGCGTTATTCTCTGTCCTTATCACTATAGTCCCTCCCTTTTTTGGAAAAACTTGTACTGGGCTTACCCACGAACTGTCTGAGATGGGATAGATCACTTCTAAGAGTCTAACCACTTTTTCTCGACCACTTCCATCATCACGTCGGGAGCCTCTTTGAGCTTCCACTTAATGTTTGTGCCCATCCTCTAATAGGATCCAGTGCATACACATGGAGGGGCAAATCCCCTTCAAATCAGCTATAGACCATCCAATAACATCCTTATGATCTCGAAGTACTCTCAAAAGCTTCTCTTCTTCCATGGCTGTCAGAGATGCTGATATGATTACTAGTGGGTCGAGGATTCCCCAGATAAGCATACCCCATGTGACTAGGTAGTCGCTTGCTCCAACTCGTCGTATCTCAACCCGGTTGGGCACCAAAGTCCTGGGTGTTCTCTCCCAACTACTACACATTTCTTATGTTCGGGCCGGGAAGGAGTCCATCCACTTCACAAACTCTTCGACCTCTTCACTTAGTTCCTTCTTAGCATTCTGCCTAAGGCTAGTCTCCAAAGGGTTAGTCAAACCACTTTGGCTAGACACTATAGCCTCTACTGCCTCTATCATAAAATATGCATCGCTCTCTGCTAGGTGCCTCACAACATTAAATTTTGACCTCATTGTCCTGAATTCTTAATTTCAATTCTCCCTTCTGCACATCAATCATAGCTCCGCCAGTTGCTAGAAATGGTCTACCTAGTATAATGGGTATCGCTTTATCTTCCTCCATGTCCAACACTATGAAATCAATGAAGATAAACTCATTTCCACCTTTACTACAATCTTCTATCGTTATGTTTCAATGATCTATCCACCAACAGTAGGGTAGCCGTCGCTGGTCTAAATTTCTTCACTTAACCTCACCATTCAAATGGATAAAGGCATGAGGTTAATACTGCCTCTAAATCACATGTGTCTCTCTCAAAAGATCGAGTTCCCTATCTATACTGTGGATTGTGAAGTTTCGCTCGGGTCCTCACTTAATTTCCTCCAAGTGGTAGCACTCCACATTCTGAGTAGATTCACTATCATCTCACTCGATAACCTTCTTTTCCTCGACGCATATCTTTCTATAAATTCGACATACCCGGGGCATATGTCTCATGCACCGCAAATGAAATGTTGATATGCTCTTAAACACTTCCATGAATTCGTAAACTATTTATCCAATTTATTTTTCTCTCAAACGTCGGGGATACGGACTCCGATGCAAAGGGTTCATATAACCGTCGTTGCTTTTTCGCCCTTCCTTTCATCCGATCTCTTTACTGACCCTCTTCCTCTCAGTCACTCCCCGCATCCGACATCTTTCTGGCTTAACTCAGTCTACTACCCCGCCCACTTTACCACTAGTGGTCACTCGGTGTAGCTAGTTCTCACCACTTCTAAGGTGATAGCCCACATGTTCCTACCTTCACCTCCTAGTTTACCTCTCGAATTGCTTCGCAAGAACTCACGCTTCTCAATCGTATCGCCCTTTACACCTCTCCAGTTTCTCAACTCGTCTCCCCGATTATTCAAATGGGTTGATTGATTCAGATATTTTCCTTTGTTTAATTCATAAAGGGCTATATGGGAAGTAAGCATTTGAGCTAGTGCTTCTTCCAAATCTACTTTCTTTTTTCCGCTAGTGGTTTTTTTCACTCTGAGAGTGTGGCATGCTATTCCTCGATTATTTCTCCATCCGTAGTCTCCGATTATTCTCGATTATTCCGCCAACCTTGGGCCCCACCCTAGTTCGATAGGGTGTTACCCCATACCGACCTTTGTTGTTGTGGTTGATTAAATTTAGACACATACCGATCATGCTCTAATTGGTTTCATCTAGCTCATCAAGATTAGAAGGCAATCGTGTCGTTTCACATGATCTACATATCTCCCAAGGATTAGCCCTCGATAGCATTTACAACACCTGTCGCCTTTGTAAATCGCTTCGGGTAAGTTTTGCAACATGATTTACCAAATTACCAGACCTCTCGTGTCACACCTCCCACCGCTTCCTGTATCATTCGGCCCCCGGGCTAATGGGTTACTATTAGTAGCCATATCTCTTTAGGATTCCATACGCTTGATCTCGTAGTCTTTCATCGCGCCCTCGTTGAGGTATCTATAATCGTTATGGTAGAATCACGTGCATCAAGTTGTAAAAAGGTATGGACTCTGCATCCATCTCGCTTTCTCATGACGTGGACACCTTAACAAGCTCACAAATCTCCTGTGCTTACTTCTAACTTCTCCTCCAATCAGATAAACATGTTAATCTCTTTGCACCAACTCCAGGCAATCTTGGAGGGCGAAAACTTGGTAAGGAATTTATGTACCAAACTATCTCAATGAGGTATCGAAATCGTGGTTGGCTCATCAAACCGTTGTTTATCTCTATCACCTAATGCGAGCGGGAACAATCTCAATCTAGGCGCTTCTTTTGTTGCTCCATTGTATTTGACTGTGTCGCATACTTCAATGAAGTTTGTCAAATGCGTGTTCGGATTCTCACTTGGCAACTCGTGGAACTATATGTTCTGAAGCATTTGTAGGGTTATTGTTTTTAGCTCAAAATTGTTCGCTTGAATAGGTGGTCTTCGGATAGCATAATGAACAACCGTAGGTGGTAAAGCAAACTCCTCTAGCAGCGTAAATGAATCATCTGGCTGTATAAACGGCCTAAGGGCATAATTCCTACCATTATTCCCATCATGTCGCCCTTGCGGCTCGTTTTGCTCTTGGCCTTGATCTTACCCTTCCTGATTCAAGACGCATCGCTAGATTTCTGTGTGCTTCTACCCTCTACGTAACCTGTTTAAGGTTCTCTCTGGCTTAGGATCGAATGGGAGTAGTTCAACTTGACCCGTCTTCGCATACACACACATTAACCTTTACTGCAATCACACGCATAAAAACAAAGACCAAATTACAAGCACTTGTGTAAACATAATAAAATGAAAACAATTCCAAAGTAATATCTAACTGTGCTATTGTCAATATCAACACAAAACTTTTCCACGAGGTTAAGTAAAATTAATGTAACACAGAGGCCCGCACGCGCAAGTATACAAAGGCCACAGCTTCACGTAATATATGGCTAGTCAAGTGTTGTTCCCACAAGGAGAAGTGTGTTGAATATCGGATTAGACTCTAGAATTTTACCTGGATCTCAAATTCGAGTGAATTACGACTAATATGACGGAAAGTTGATCCTAAACGAATTATTTACTCAATTAATGGGGCCTAAGGTTTTGCCTCCCCTTCCCACATTCGATAGATTATAATCTAGGTAATTGATCATTCAAAGATATTAATGGATTCATGCTAAAGGTGTTGATCGTGGCTCTACTTAGATATCCCTCTCTCGAGGTATATTCGCCTATCTCAATAGTAGGGTTTATTGCATTTTTGCATCAACCCTTAACTCCGAGATGCTTAAATGATTAAAGCCTAATTGCCACACTTGGAACCGAGAGATCTCTACTCTCTGATTGACTAAGTGTCACTCTACCTGGATTCCCAGGAACCTTTATCTCTCGATCTGAGATTCCCGGTAAGAGCTTCTTGATGTTGGCTAAACACCACCATGTAGTTAATTAACCCGAAAATGTATATAAAAGTCTATATCTGATCCATGGGATATATTGAATAAACCGAATCAATATCTAATCCATACTGAATGTAACAAGAGTACAAACAAAACCTAGAAATAAAACTAGAAATATCATGTTGTTCATTACAACTTACTGAAGTTTTAATCAATAGGATTGAGAAAGAAAAATACAAATATTAAAGGATTACACGATCTCTCGAATCGTCCTTTGTTGTCTTCTCCGTCTCAGGTCTCGTGGTCTCTGCTCTCTCCTTTTTTCGGCTATTCCTTTATTGTATCTAAAATCTGTCGATTGAAGTCTCATGGACGTCGCGACTTCACAATATCGCGACGCTGGGTCACCACAAGGCTGGAGACGTCAGACGACCAACATCGCGACGTCCCAACTTCGCAACGTTGAGGCTAGGTTCTCCAATATCCTTTTTCACATCTCCACACAGCCTCAAAATTCCTCCATTTTCACCTAAAATGCACAAGAAGTCGAGTATCAGATATACGACGATAAACACACTTATTACTAAGTGAAATGAACCGAAAACATGATAAATCCTGTGTATTGATGGGTGTTTCAGCACCATCACTCACCTTCCTAGCCATATCACCTAATTTCCTCCATGAATGGCGACACCGCCTCGATCAACTCTCTTTCCCCACAAAGCCCTTCTTAAATTAGTAGGAAGAGATGCTTCTAGAACGTTTCGCTCCCCCTTGTCAATAAAAGGTTCTAGCTTCTTCTTCTTCCAATCATAACTCTATTTCCTTTTGTTTTCCTCCTCACTTCCTCTATAGCGCTTCTAGGTTCTCCGTTGTTCGCTATCTCCCCAAGATTTCTACCGCAATATTTCCAAAGCTTCTGTGGTCAGAGTTGAAGCTGACATGGTTTTCTCAAGAAATGAAAATGGTAGAGTTTCGAAGTTTGAGAATGAAAATTTCTAAGATTTTTGTATATGTGGGTTGCTCTAATCCACTGTCCAAGACATTGAGCCGTGGGATGTCATGACACTTAGTGAGTTTGTGTCTGCACTTCAAGGCAATGTTGCAACATTTGAGTTCTAGCCGTCAGTAACATCGCTCGCAGTTTTCAAGTTGGTTTTTATATGTCTTACATTGTGAAATGCGATAACGCGATAATGTCGCCGACATTGTGAGTTGTGATGCTGGGCGGCATTGTGAGTTGCGTTCTGTACAAAGGCAATGTTGCAACATTGGAGTTCTAATGTTGCAACATCGCTCAGGTTTTCAAGTTGGTTTTATAGATGTCGCGACATTAGAAATGCGATGTCGCGATAACCTTACATTGCTTCAAGGTCAGTCTTGGTAAGCGCCTTTATAAATGATGTCGCTGGTTATTGATTACGTTGGATGTCGTGGATATCGGGACAATGTTGCGACATCGGGAAATGGTCAGCGCGTCGTGACATCACATGGATGTCGCACATTACAGCGAGTTTTCTTTCCGTCATAGAAAATTTTTACTTACTTTTGTAATTTCACTCATGCTTGTGACTATAAGTCTATCAATATTGAAAAAACAAATCTCAATTTAATCATGAACAATAACACTCAGATTTTCAATTCAATCAATTCAACATATATTCATTGTATTGTAGAAATTTTCATACAACTATTCAACAAAGGGACAATGAAGCTACTGTGTAATTTCCAACTCAGATAAATTATACTCCACCAAACTTAGGATATGCATCATTTTCATAGTAGAAGTAATGGAAGTAGACGCCCCTTTGTAGTTAACTTTGCATAACTCAATCTGGTTGGAGATGCTTAAAAAATGACCTTCATATATCCTCAGAAGCTTCATTATCCTAACATTCAACAAATCATGATTAAATAAATTGAAAAGAAATTCTAACAAAACTATTTCACTTCTAAACTATTCAAAAGCATCGAATTGAACAAAATCACTCTAAAAGAAATGGAAATTGCTTGGGTTGCCTCCCAAGTAGTTGCTCATTTTATGTTTTTGGGCCTAGACATTGTCGCAGCAGGTTCTCATTTCAACAATTATATTGATCTCTTCAAATCTGGGACTTTTCTTCATTTGGTCTTCCTCCCAAGTAATGCTTCAGCCTCTGACCATTTACTTTGAATTCATTTCCATAATTGATTTTTAGCGTCACTGCTCCAAAAGGGGTAACTGCAACTACTGTGTATAGACCACTCCACCTAAACTTGAGTTTTCCTAGAAAAAAATTTTAGCCTAGAATTGTACAGTAGGACTAGCTCTCTTACTATGTACTCTTTCCTCAGAATCTTCCTTATCATGCCACTTTAGTCTTATCTTTGTAGATTTTGGCATTATCATAGGGCTTTATTCAACTCTTCCACCCATTCATTCGAGTAGTCTTTCTTACCACTAAATCACAATTCCTTTCTTGACGGCCCACAGCTTTATATTCAAGCTCAAGAGGGAGATGGCAAGGTTTCTTCAAATATTGTCCCATATGGGACATTCCACTAGGAGATTTACAAGCAACTCTCAGCTCACAGTTGCATCATCTAACTCGATCGACCGCCTTCCCGCTTAAGCATCGTCTTTCCAATATGTTCTTTATCTCCCTGTTGGATATTTTTGCTTCTCCATTTGATTGAGGGTGATAAGCCAATCTCATAACATGTTTGATTCCATATCTGCTCATGAGTTTTGTAAACAACTTGTTTGCAAAATGGCTTCCCTCATCACTGATGATTATCCTTGGGGCTCCAAATCTTAAGATATTTCTTTGATTAAACCTACCACAAGAGTTGGCATCATTCTTGACAAGTTTGCGCTTCACCCATTTGGATACATAGTCCACAACTAGGAGAATGTATTGATTTCCAAATGAGGGTGGGAAAGGTCCCATAAAATCTATCCCCCATACATAAAAAATCTGCACCATTAGGATTCCCTACAAGGGTATCTCATTTCTTCTATTTATATTGCCCATTCCCTAACATCTATCACAATGTTTAACCCATTCAACATAGTCTCTGAATAGAGTAGGCTAGTAAAAACCTGATTGGAGAATTTTATGGGTTGTTCTTTCTCCTACAAAGTGTCCTCCATATGGTGATGCATGACATTTATCAATTATTCCACCTTGCTCATCTTCTAGAACACATTTTCTGATGATTTGATGTGCCTCTTCTCTAAAACAACAGTGTTAACCCATATATATGCTCTGGCATTAGTTCTTAGCTTTCTTTTCTGCTGGTAGCTGAAATTTGGTGGCATGATTCCAAGCTAAATAATTAACAATATCAGCATACCATGGTAATTGGATTGACATCTGAAAAAACTGCTCATTAGGGAAATTTTCTTCTATTTATGTCCCTCTTTCCTCTTCAATAGGTTTGTTCATTCTTGACAAGTGATCAATTATCACATTGTCACTCCTCTTCTTGTCCTTGATTTCTAAATTAAATTCTTGTAACAGTAGTACCCACCTGATCAATCTTGGTTTGACATCTTTCTTTGCCATTAGATATTTAATTATTGCATGATCAGTGTGTATGATGACATGGGACCCCAAAATATATGGTCTAAATTTTTCACAAGAAAACACCATTGCTTACATCTCTTTTTTTGTAGTTGAGTAGTTCTCTTGTGCCTCATTGGCTAGTTTTTCTCGTATAGTATATCGCTTCCGAAAATTTTCTCTATTCTTTGTCTTAAAATTGCTCCCATTGCATAGTCACTGGCATTACACATGATTTCAAACTCTTTATTCCAGCCTGGTGTTGCCATGATGGGAACTATAACCAATCTGGATTGAATTTCTTCAAATGCAAACCTACATGATTCATCAAAGTCAAACTTTGCATCATTTTTCCAACAACTTGCACAATGGTTTGGTACCCCGAGAAGTCCTTTATAAATTTTCTGTAACATCCAAAGAAGTCTTGTGGAAACTTCTTATCCCTCTTACTGTTGTAGGTGGCAGTAGAGTTTTTATGACAGAAACCTTAGCTTAGTCAACTTCTAGCCCAGCTGCATAAATTTTGTGTCCTAAGAAAATTCCTTCTTTACCATGAAATGACATTTCTCCCAATCTCTGTGAGCAAAATTTTCATTCTCATACTAAGACAATCTCTAAATTTTTCAAGCAATGCTCAAAACTGATCCATAAACCGAAGTCATCCATAAAAATTTTCACAGCCTCTTCCACCAAATCTGAGAACATGGACATCAAACACCTTTTGGAAGGTGGAAGGAGACATGATAATCCAAATGGCATCCTTCTAAAAGCAAAGGTGCCATAAAGACATGTAAAATGTAGTTTTCTTCTAGTCCTCTGGGGCTATGACAATTTGATTATAACTAGAATATCCATCAAGAAAACAGAAGTAAGGGTGTCCAGCCAACCTGTCCAGCATTTGATCAATAAAGGACAAAGGATAGTGATCCTTCGTTATTGTGTTCGCTTATAATCAATGCACACACTCCATCCTGTCACAATTCTTTTTGGAATCAGTTCATTTTTCTCATTTCTGATGACTATGAATCCACCATTTTTGGGAACCACATGAACTGGGCTCACCCAAGGGCTGTCTGAGATTGCATAAATAAATCTTGCATTCAGCCATTTTAATACCTCATTTATGACAACTTCTTTCATCACTGGGTTCAGTCTTCTCTGATGTTCAATTTATGTTTTTGCATTATCCTCCAAAAGGATTTTATGCATGAAAATTGAAGGACTGATCCCTTTCAAGTCTTCTACTAACTAAGCAATGACTTCTTTATATTTCCTGAGAATTCTGATAAGTTTCTGCCCATTTTCTACTATCAAGTCAGCTGTTATGATTACATGTTGTGCTATTTCAGCTCTTAAGAAGGCATATTTCAAATGTTTGGGTAATTCCTTAAGAATTAGCCCTTTAGAACTTTTTTCCACTTCTTGTCACTTCTGCATCACGCTAGACTTTTAAATATTTGATTTCTTTTAGAATGAGCATCGCTTTCAATTCAAAATTGGAATTCAGATATTCAACATTATGAGCCTTAATATACTGGAAATTCATCTCATTCTCATTCATTGAATTATGATTTTACAATTCATTGATCGGCCAGATCAGATGGGAACAAATTTGCTTTATTAATCTTATTTTCAAAGATCATTACAATCGATTGTTTCATGCTTTGATTAAAATTGAAATGTACTACTTCATTTCCCACTCTAAGAGTGAGTTCTCCCTTCTTAACATCTATCAAGGTAGCTCATGTGGCTAGGAAAGGCCTTCCAAGCAGCAATGGGACTTGTGTGTCTTCTTCCATGTCCATTACTACAAAGTCCACAAGGAAAATTAATTTTCCCACTCGATAAAGACATCTTCATGACCCTTCGGGTCGAGCCATACCATCTACCATCTATATGGTCATAGTTCTGTGAGAAGCCCCCCAAACTCGCCTTCACTACAGATAGTAGCATCAAGTTGATGCTTGCCCTGAATCACATAAAGCCTTCCCAAATTCAAAATTCCCTATAGAGCAGGGGATGGTGAAGCCATCAGGATCCTACATCTTCAAAGGTAAATTCTTTGGAATTACTGCACTACAAGTGGTTGTCAAGCTCACACTCATTCTTCAGCAAATCTCCTTTTCTTATTTAGAATATCCTTCAGAAACATTGCATAATTAGGCATCTAAGCCAACGCCTAGCAAAGGTGGCGTTTATCTCATCTTCTGAACATGTCCAAGAATTTAGAGAATCGCTCTTCCATCTGCTTTTACAGCCATCGAGGAAATAGAACGTAGGGTAAGTATGCTCAGACCTCTCTTTCTTTCTTCAAATTTCTTTCCTCTACTTGTTGTTCTTGTTGTACCTTTTTCTTTATGCTCTTTTCAGTCTTTTCTGAACTGCCCAACTTGATTTCTTCTTCAATTTATGCTTGCTTTTCTTTCTCAGTCTTCCTCTTTTCTTCTTCTTTCATGTTTTCAAACTCTATGCCACTCCTTAGAGTCATTGCCATACAGTCCTTAGGATTCTTCTTGGTATCACATGGGAAGGCATCCTTGACTGTCTCCTCAGATTGTTAGGCCACCGCCCCACTTATGTCTCCGTGATTTTTAGAGATGCATTCAGATCGCCCTGAAACACAACAGGTTTGCTCGAATACTGGAGCAAATTTCACAAACCTTGCTCATGAATGTTCAACATCTTTATTCTCCCCATGAAGCTCAACATCCGCTTCCTCAAAAGACTAGGACCTCTTTGGCCTCACCTCAACTCTGGGCCGCTCTTCTCGTGGCCGCTATCCCCGAAACCCATGCTGAGTATATCGTTATTAATACCAGCATGTGTCTGACCTTGGTCGTGCTCCACCTCCATATGAGAAATTCTCATGGTTCCTCAGTCCTGGTGTATAGTAGATTGGAAGGTTAGTGTTAGGCTTGAAATTGTAACTTATGTTTCCACCTACAAACTGAGCCTCCTCAAATAGGGACCCTCATGAGCAAGTCCCTCATCAATGATACTATTTTTCTATTTCCTTCCACTCGCTCCATTTCCATGCGCTAAATGCATTCTTCTCCTAGTTTCCCAACTGTTCATCAATGCACTGCTTTGCCTCTCTATAAAAATCATTCATTCAAATTCTACATCACCTCCTCTCGGGCCTCAAGGTCGCTTCCCAAGTCCTCGATGAAGCTCTATAGCTTGATTTCGCCAAATCTTCACCAGTTAGTCGGGCCTCTCTTCAAGACTCTTTCGAATGCTCCACTGAGGCTGCACTATGATCCCCTCAAGGTGTAATCGCGCATGATAAAAGATGTCGGTCGATCAATGTCACGATTAGGCATCTCTTCGAAGAACCTCAGATCTTCTCAGCATTGTAAAGGCTTTCATCTTCTCTCCTTACTTAAACACACAATCTCTCATCTCCTCTTTTCAAGGAGAACAAGAGGGAAAAATCTACTCATGTACGCCTCTCCACCAAATTTCCTCCCATGTCTTACCTGATCCAAGGCGTTGACTCAAACCAAGTTGCTACCACATCTCTCGAAAATGGAAAGAACAATGCCTTATCACTTCAGTCTCACCCCATCTCGCTCATCAGGTTTCCGCCATTCCCATAAATATACCCATATGTTCATCGGGGTCTTCATCAGATGACCAAGCACCGATGTTGCTACACCATCATGATAAGAGTTACCTTCAACTCAAAGTTGTTGCCCTTATGGCAGTTGCCACACAAAGAAAATATTCATCTCTCGACACTCGGGTTCCTAGAAATCTTCCATCGTCGTCTACCTCTGAGGTCTCTCAATCGCCAAAGCTGGGATGTTCTGATGTGTTTCTTGTTGCTTCGCCATGACTGTTGATTCAACACTTCTTACTTTCTTCTCGGGATTTCACGGTCCTCCAATTCAAGATTCAAATGGCATCAACTCTGCTTTTGGTTTTCTATGCATGTGATATATTCCTGAAATGGAAATACATTGAGATCAATAGATAACATAAACATATTATGATATGCTTTCATAAAATATCAATAGCTAAGTTACTTATCATAGCTTAAAACTATTTTTGAAAATTTTTGATAAAAGTTAAAAGAAAATGTCAAAACTAAAGAATTTTCTCTTTGGTGAAAATATTTGTCTTTAAACTTTCCTTCATTTTTAACCCTGCAATGAAGCCAAGAACTGACATGAATCAAGGACTCGATTTTATCAACATAACCAAAATCGATCGAAGTTATAAAGATAACGACTTAAATTATTCAATCCTCAACAAATATGCCAAAACTTGTTTGACTGAATATTTATAAAATATGTTTTATGCTGTTTAGGTAATAATTTGCAATTTAAATTGGTTTTGGTCTATATCACTGCAAATGCACAGGTCATACAAGTAATAAAGTGGATTTTTAAATCAAGATATCATTCACACGAGGATTGATTAGAAAATTTAAAGATTAACTAATTTCACTACTCAAAATCATCACTATTTGAACTTCCAAATTTCAGGATAGATTTAACTTCTAAAGAAAAGTGAATCAAAGAAATAATTAAATTCTAAAATACATGATTAGAGAGTTCACTAGATTGAAATAACACTGAATGAAATAATGTTGACCATCACTTCAGAAGTTCCAAATAAAATATAAAGCATGGATAGCGAACCTTGGAATTGTCCAAGAGCAAATTAGTGTAGCAATGGATTTCTCCTAACACCACACATTTCACTCTCCAGCTTACCACATTTCTATCTCTAGACAATGGGTCTAAAGAGTTACATGTATGAATTTATCCTCTTTTAAGATCTAATTGTTTTTCATTTTCGCATCTACGTGTACCATCTCTAGATTCAAAATTTCTCAGCCTCCATATTGATATCCAAGCCCTCTCTAAAATAATCGTATCTTAGCCATCAATTAGACAAGAATTCTCTCCCTATTAGAATATTCCATGGCCAGGTTGGCATCGTTCCTCCCCAACCGAGGTGAAACCTCTCGCACTAAACTCCATAGATCAGTGGACTATGCCCTAGAACACACTCTTGTCACACAAGAGGAACCTCAAGCTGAGGTTGGGATACCACCAACAGGCTTCAAAGTAATCCTAAAAGTGAAACCAACAATATCAAATGTAATTTCACTCCCTGCGACCGTCTTCGCTCAGTACCCATCTCTATGTCACTAAGAGAGATTCCTAGAAATCCGAAAGTAAATGGATATAATTTCTGTGTACAAAACACCTGGATTTAGAACAATCAATGTGGAGTAATACCACTAAATCACCCAGCCATACCCAAAACATGAGCAAATATTGCAACCAATAACCCTAACAACAAATTCTTCCCATGTGGAGCTTAAATTTCTTTAAAATACGGATCACAAATGATAATGACTAGTTGATCAAACAAATTCATTGAGATTGTAATCAAAACTAAAGATAAATGAATCTAGAAAATTCCCAAATTCCATTGAAGTTCGTACATAAATGTAAGTCAAATACATTCATCCGGGCCTAGAATCCCAGTTCAAATCACCACTTTAATAAGAAAAGTAAGTAAAAAAACAAACTAAAAAATAATAATAAAAAAAAGAGAAAAATATATACAATGAAACTTCAGCTCTCCCAAAAAGCACAAAAACTTGATGAAAAGTGTCTAGAAGCTCCGCACTACTCCCCAGGAGATTCTATTTATAGCTTAGTCTTAGCCCTAAAACGAGGCGCAATAATTAATACTCGTTTCAAGAAAATCCCACTCTAGCATCGTCAAATTTCATGTCATGACATCATCACGCATACTGAACTACTTCGCGTCGCGGGTTGCTCGTGTCGCGACATTAACCTACTGCGGATCAACTATGTCAGGTCGATGTCGCGGACACTAGAGACCTGCTGTCGATTATTTCACCGATGTCATGGTTATTTCAACATGATGTCGCGACATTGTTCGCTAAGTTCATCTCACCACTCTTGCCGGCGTCGCCGGTCGATGATGCTGCGTTATCAATCTGATGTTTCAATCCTCCGCCAATGTCGTATCGAGGTCACATCGCTGGTCCGATGTCATGACATCGAGTCAGTCTCACCACCTTAGCCGCGTACCGATGTCCCAACATTACTAAACTGGCGTCATGCAAGATCGATGTTTTAGATCTCCAGTTGTTCGCCTTGGATGATGTCACACATCGTAAATTTCACTCTTACGCCGCTACGTCACAACATCGCTCTATTACTCGGGCCGCCGTATGTCGTGACATTATATCGATGTCTCAACGATGTCGTGGCGATGTCGAGACAATGGTCCTTTAAACTTCACCTCCAGGCTGCTTTGATCCAATGTTGCGACATCAGTTCGCTTGATGTCTTCAAATAGTCAGGCTTCTATTTATGATGTCGCCACGATAAATGCAGGATGTCGCCATCAAGTTAACCGATACCACTTGAAAATTTCACGATGTCATGGTTACTGAATATTTCAATTCTTACCATGTTCTAATATCGAAGCCGCAGTCATGCATGGCGGTTGCACATCGGCTCAGGTCGCAACAATGCCGCGATGATGTCGCGACATCGCATATCTTCGCTTCTTCCTAACCTGATATCGCGCTGCGTCGCCGCATTATCAGAGTAGTGTCAAGACCTTCTCCACAATGTTGGGGCCACTGAAACTGATGTCGCGACATTTACCCTCTTTTCTACACAATGCCGATTTTTGTCGACCTCATTTTTTCCTTAATTTCCTGCAAAACATAAATCAGGTGAAAACTCTATAATTTTACATTAAACTGAACTTTTAAGCCTAAAATATAATTAAAAAATGGGCTTAAACTGAACTTTTAAGCCTGAAATATACATAAAAAATGGGCTTAAAAATAAATGATTTTTGCATCTACATTAGCCGCTATACGGGACTTCTTTATTAAATAAAGACTTCTTATCAAATAGTCTTTGTAAAGTGACGGGTCATGGGCTCAAATAAAATTTTTTGGGCCCCATTTCTCAAATAGTCTAAAATTAAGACCCTAAAACATAGTTTTCCCTTTATTTTGGGTACCAAGTAGGAACACCAAAAAGTCTCAATCAATGTGGACCATCAAATTACAATAACATGTATTAGCTTATATAAACCCAAATCCTATTAAATTTTTAGTCTCGCTTCGCAACCATGATACCGTATAATGGTTACTTGTCAGATTTGTTGTTTATTGTTAGTCGATTTTATTACGTAACACTCGAATATACCCTACTATTTCAACATGTTTAGGTATTTGTAGGCATAATTGAATTTTGTGAATTTAAATGCGAACATGGAAATCGAGGAACCCTAAATCAGATAGTTATATAAGGACAAATTGTAAATTGTCAAAAGGACATAAAAGTCATAAGTTGGATAAGATTAGAGGCCAAAGTGGAAATAACATAAATTGTAGTACCAATGTAATTGAGAGGACTAAAAGGAAAATAAAGAAAGTTGAACTATAAAAGTGAGGGAGACAAAATATCTCATTTCGTCTCCAAATAAGAGAGCTCATACTGCCGATAAAAGAGGAGGAAGAGGAAGAGGAAGAAGAAGAAGAAGAAGAGGAAGAAGGAGAGCTACAAAGGTATGGATTCTAGTATGATTTCAGATAAAAACTACTGGGTATGGATTGCTGTGGCTTCGATATTAGTTTTGTCTACTATCTAGGTTTTGTCAGGAAGACATCCCAATCCTTAGATTTATGGAAGTCGGATTGGAAAACCCTACTGAGCATCAATTAGATATGGGAATCCTTCCTGCTTGTAAGGTTTGGTGAACTTTGGAATGAATCCTTGATTATTTGGCTAAGGTTCGCGAAGAAATTCTAAACCGCCATTAAAAGTGTTTCCAGGGAGTTATTGAGGATCTCCATGTTGGCTTTGATGAAGAATGGAATATAAGAGATTTATGGAAGAAAAGTGAATGAAAAAGGGGTGAATTTCGCCATTACGGGCGTAATCCCAAATTTGGTAATTCACATTAAATGTGGGTGGTACCAGCATCACTTATGCAAAGGCAAATGGTACTGCAATTATCCAAGTGGTACCTAAGTATTCACTCTCCGTAATCCCGCTTGCACGGAGCCAAACATAGCGGTATTGTGTACCACTAGTTCCCGTGAACCCCTGGCTGGTATTTTGCACAGTTAAGCTATAATTCGCATACCGAGTATTAGAACTCTAATAGATGATCACAAGGGTTAAGATAAGAAAGAATTGGGCGAAAATCGACCGCACCACACCGCCTCACAAGCGTAAATGTGGAGAAATTTCGTCTCTATAATAAGATACAGTTTCAATACATATAATCAGAGGGAATGCCTACACTGCATTAAATGACACGACACTCCCGCTAAAGGCTATGACACTTCGCTACACCGCCAGACACGTTTCTCGATCACCGCTCTAAGACTCCCTGCCAGCCGCTACTCAAGATTTCTACATGAGCAGCACTGGGACAAGGCTTCTAAGACTCCCGCTACACACATTACCTCTATGTTACGCTTTATTGTTATCTCCGATCAATATCAAGACTCCCGCCAGGTTTCCAACACTACAAGAATGTATAAGATCTTCGGCACATCAGGTCAGGTCTTACTCATTTATTATGATCGGTCTAGGTATTCCATAGTTATAATTACAATAACTCGAATGACTTAATAAGAAAGAAACAAATGTGTATCGCTCGACCGTAATACCTACGTATTTCTAAATAAGAATAGCTCAGAATCTGACGGAGATCTCGAACAAACATGTTTCGCTATAAGTACAAGTATGAGTCATATGAGAGATCCAAATATAAGTATGTTATAAGCATAAGTAATTGTATAAGTTCCTTTATATGAATGCATGAAAATTATGATATCTGTTATTGTTATATGCTTACTATAAATGTATATATGCATAATACATATGTTTCCCACTAAGCGTAAAGCTTAGCACGGGTTTTTAATCCGTGTAGGTACAGAAGAAGGAGACAGTGATCTTTCGTGATTCCCACTGGGCCACATCAGTAAAGGGTTCTTCACCTGTAGGTTCCCGCGCTCCGATCGACAAATGTAAATGTATAGTTAGATATGTAAATGGGACTCGACTATATGTATGTGACATCAAACACCACTACTTCTGGTAGTTTATTTTGTAATTTTTGTATACGATATGTCGATTCGCTATACACACCTGACACACCAACGTATGATAAAGCGTAAAGAGTCTCAGCCCAGCCTCGCGCCTCCCAAGGACATACAACCGACTCGAAAGCAAATTAATTTTATTAGTTGTTTGTACAAATGTGTTTGGTAAAATTTAGCTAATAGTTGATAGCTACTTAATTATGTAAAATGACCAATAAGGATATTGTCACAATTTATTGTTGAGTATTTTTTTTGTTAATAATTTAGATTTCTAAGGTTGGTTTATTGAAAATAAGGTACACTAATATTGGAGGAATTAAAACATCGCTTACAAAAAAAGATTAGTCATTTAAAATTTTAAAATATACAAATTTCAGCTTAAGTTAATTTACAAAATATCGACCTCACAAGCAAATAGATAACATTACTATTAATTTATCAATAGAGTTGTAAACAAATTTTTTTATGTAAATTAATGATAAATATGTCATATTCTTAATAAGTGAATTTCTTCATAGTAATTAGATATTAAATTAGATGCAAAATAATTATTGACAACTTTGTAGGGTTTTGTGAGAACCTTAGTGTAAGTGCAATAATTATTAACAAAATTTGGACAAACTTGCCTTTTCAACTCCACATATGTAATCCTCAAACACTAATAGAATAAATAAGCTAAAACTAGAGAATTGGGACCCAATCCACTCTTCCAAACTGATCTTCACCAAATAACAACATTAGAGGTTTTGATTCACAATCCTCTAAAATGGGTCAAGTCCTCTAATTTTATGACAAAAACGCCTTTCACCAAACTGAGCCTTAGTTTTTAGGACTAGCTTGTCGATATTTATGTGACTCTTTAAATAGATGATTTTTATAGAGTTTGATAGATTTTTAATTCCTGTTTTTGTAGTGACTCTTTTAGAGTTTGTAAATTTATTAATGATTTTCATAAACTTCTATTTTAAAAGACTTTTATATAATTTGACAAAATTCTGTAGATATTGATAGATTTTTACTAACTTTAAATAACTATAATAAATTTCTATTTCTAATAAAAATAAATAAAAGTAAAATATTTTAATTGAATAATTTTGTTATACATAAGTACCAAAGTTTATTTAGAATAATGTTACCCAAATTAAAAAAATCTAATATTCAATATTCTTATATACTCAATATCGCTTCTCCACAAATCAAAAGAGTTATAGTTCCCATTCATTAGAATTATCTTTTTACTGCTCCCGAATCTCAATTAATGATTCAAAATTCTTTTGATTTGCTAGAGCATGTGAAGTTGAAATTTCGTTATCATTTTCCATGTTGGAAATTCATTTGAACAACACTCATTTCTAATATGTTGGAGTAAATAAAATTTCATATTGTCTCAAATTTTCATCTAAGATACTTAAAAATAATTTATTTATTTTAATAATTTATTTCATCACAAATCTTCCAATTCCACCAATCACTTTTACAAGCTTTTTATTATTATTACATGGCTTCTTCTTAAAGAATATCACAAATAATCTCTAAAGTAAGTCCAATTAGATGAAAAAATCAATGCTTTTAAAAACCAGATCAATCATTTTATATATATATATATATATATATATATATATATATATATATATATATATATATATGTGTGTGTGTGTGTGTGTGTGTGTGTGTGTTTAAAATATAAATTAAAAAAATGGCAAATTTGAAATTAAAGTATGTAATTAAGAATGATAACATATTCTTCAAAAAAAAAAAGAATGATAACATCTATTTAAGTATTTTAAAATCAATCGTTTATATAACATTTTGATGTTTTAATAAATAAAATATCACACATAAATATTGAAAATGGGAAGAAGGAATGTTATATATATATATATATATATATATATATATATATATATATATATATATATATATATATATATATAAAATATGTTTGAAAAAGTCAAACAATAGGTGGGTTAGCAAGGTGGTTAACGCATGGACCAATAAAGTCGTTGGGCCCCCTGCCCCATGGGCTTGTCCTTTGGCCTAACGATTCACGATTCACGATACACCAACAAAGA